>CM033466.1:14894415-15309237 GCA_019425755.1 Amaranthus cruentus
AGAGCCCCTATCAAGGATTGAGACTTATCCTTGCATTTGGCTTTCCATTTCTCAAGTATAGCCAATTCATTAAAGCTTGCAAAAAACACTAATATATTCTCTAATGAGAAAAGTAGATACTAGATTTAGACCTACTTTGGTTGTTTATCATTCAGCTTGAAAGAAAATGAATATTTTTGGGTTACATTATGTTTGGTTGTTTGCCTTTTGTTTTTCTCCATAGAAGTTGAT
Source organism: Amaranthus cruentus (assembly GCA_019425755.1). Lineage (NCBI taxonomy): Eukaryota > Viridiplantae > Streptophyta > Magnoliopsida > Caryophyllales > Amaranthaceae > Amaranthus > Amaranthus cruentus. The sequence goes on from CM033466.1 coordinate 14,894,647, forward strand.
TGAAAGTTACCTATAGATATTAATTTCCACTAATTATATTGCCTATATACTACAATAACAACAACATTATTGCATTACTTTAATGTCATTAATTTGTTTCTATCCTGAGTGAGATTTAGGAGGTCACGTGTACGCAATATTTTTCTATTTTAGTAACAAACAAACAAAAAGGTTGTGTCTAACACTACAGCATAATTTGTTTTTAGTGAGATATATTTAGTGACATTTAAATTAAATGTCGCTAGTTCAAATTTCTAATAGTGTATATAGAGGATTTAACGACATTTATTAGATCCTTTAGCAGCATAATAAAAAATAACACTAAAGATTTTTGCGACATTGAATCTAGTGGCATCTCTCATAAATGTCATTATAGACTATAGTAACAATTACATATGCCACTAAAGACTAAATAAAGTGTTACTAAATCACTTTATAGTGGAATTTAATATAAAAATCCATAATTATTACAATTAAAATATAAATCAGTAGCATTTTTTAAATGCCACTAAATCTAATGTCGCGAAAATTATTAAATTTGTTGTAGTGTGATTGACCTTTAGTAGCAAGTATCATGAATAACTTCAGATAAAAATGTGCATATGAATAATATATGATATAATAAACTTTATTGTTTATATATATATTAGAGGATTATACTTTTCTCTATTTCTTTACATAGCTATTATACATTATGCATACTTCTCATTATCAATTTCTTTGTATTATTAACTTAAGAAAGCTCTCACATTAAGTTTATCTTATTGAAAGCAATTTTACCTCACTTTTTTTATGACATATATAAAAATTATTTACAATAAATTAATTTTAATCAAATGAATTTTAACTTTTGTGCAAGAACATATTTCTAGCTAGTTGTATATAAATTAAAAGTGACTTAAGTATTTTACTTGCATGTATGGGAATACTTTGATATATATTATGTGATTATGTCCCAAATCCTGCCCATACTTTTCTATGAGCGGGATACACTGGTAAGATTATGATATTATGTGTTTATGTAAATCAAAATACAAATATGAAAAAGATTTAGTAGGATTCTCTAGGTTAGTCATCCATGATATTTGGAATCTATAGGTTTACTATTCCATATCATGCTCATATTGAAAAGAAAATAACCAAAAAAATCCCAAAATTTATAAGATTAAAATTGTTTTAATATTAGCCCTTAACATATTATATTTATGTGATTATGTCTACCAATTAAACTAAGACTTCATAACGTAATAGAATTTTTTTAAATATTTGAATCATTTTGCATATTCTCTAAAAATAAAAATTATATTTAAAAAAGGAATATTATGAGTATATAATTATTCCATTTTTATATTTATATTTCCCTATATTCAAATAAAGTTGCAACATATTTGAATTGTTCCAAAATTCTTACATCCTACTCTTAATAGTCTTTGACCACTAAAATCTAAAATTTGACCCCATTTGATAGGAGTATCACTCAATTATATCTTTTATCATAATTAACTCATTAATATATCTACATTAATCAATAACCCAATAATTAACCTTTCATATTATGAAAGTCCTTGTTTTTTTATCTTACATTGCATTGTCGTGTTTTTCTATCTTATCATATCTTATGTTTCTTTCCTTTGCCAGTCGTTTTTTCGAGCTGAATGACTCTTTTGCTGCATTCTCTTTTATAAATATGGTTCGCTATCTTCCATCATTCCCCAAATTACTTCGATTATAGTTACTATGAGCGTGATACTAAATTATAACACTTTTTATTTTTGGACTGCATTCCACGTAATAATTTAACTAGCTATTTGAAAAATATGAATATTAGGCTAAACTTATCATTAATAGTTTAATTTTCTTTAAAAATAAAAGGAGAATATATCAAAGAATCAAACATCAAATTCCATTAGAACCACCACCATAAAGATGATCTATAAGCTTTTTATAGCTATTAAAAAAACAATTTTTCTTCCTATAAATAAGTTTATGTACTTCCATTCTTTTCCAACAATCCACAAGCAACTAAAAGTACTACTTAAAAGTACTCCTAGCAACAAATTAAAAGCTGCATATATTTCATTCTTCAATGTTCTAATTTAACCCAATCAATTTCTTTCATTTAATTAATTCATCTTTATTTTTTTCTTTCTTGGTTAATGGAAGCTGACAGAAGATAGAGAGCACTGAGGATGATATGCATGTTATATTTCCTGCATCTCACTCCTTGGTGCTCTCTATCTTCTGTCACCACCTTTTAACCCTTCTTTCTTTTTTTTTCCCCTATTTTTCAACAATTATTTTTTTTCAAAATTTTTCATTAATTTAACCAATAATTATTTTTCCAAGAATAAGATATAATAAATTCTATTATTTCTTATTCATTCAATATACACCCAATTGTCAATTAACTTAATATATATAAATCAAATTAAATTATTAGGGTTGTATCATGAAAATGAACCACAATTGGATAATTCTCAAACGGCCGGGTAAGAGGTATGTAGTAGTATTGGTTCATCTTTGTAGCTAATATACAACCTAATGTTTAATTTGAGTTTATATTGTGTTAATTGATAGTCGAATGTATTTTGATTGGCATATGAAAAATAATTTGATTTATTAATTATATTAAATTTAATTCTAACCTTTTCTATTTTTTGTTCATTAATCTTTTAGGGTATTTAGAAGAGATGGGTTGAGAGGCCAATTTGTTATAAGTTGCTGACAGAAGATAGAGAGCACAGATGTGTGAATTGCCATGAAACCTTGCATTTCATTTCCTTTGTGCTCTCTATCTTCTGTCATCACTTTTCCTCCCAATTCCCAAGTCATCATTATCATCGTACTCAGTGTATCCCGCTCATAAAAACTATAGTCAGACTTTTGGAAGGATGAAAGATGACACCCCATACTCATAAAAAATAAGGTGTCAATAAAGAATTCATTGGTCAAAGAGTCTCTTTTATTGTCATCAAGTAATTATGTTAATTTGTTCACTCAAGAGCAATTCAGGATATCAAGACAAATTCAGGACGTCAGTATAAGGTAAGTTGAATACTCATTTTAATAACGCCATAATTTGTGTGCTGAATTAATTTGCCTGTCATTCGTCTTTTACATATTTTAGATTGTACAACTTAATATTAATAGGGTTTTTGACTCCCGACCTAGTTTTCCGTAGTATGGATTGTTTGTCTCCTTACCTCACCCAGACCCTGCCATTGAGCGGGATATTGGGTATGATGATGATGAATCTTACAAATTTTAGACCTTGTTTGGATATGATCTTTTGCACTTGTTAATCTTTGAATAAACTGATCAGATGGTAAGTAAATTGGAACTCTTTTCTTAGCCATGAATTTTATAAATTGTTTGAATATTCTTATATTTGTTGGTGTACATAGAGCTACAAAAAGCAGGGTAATGAAAACTTGATTCGATCTAGTTTTATCATCTTCACAAGATTTTATTCTCAAATGAAATTAGCTTAATTAAGAAATTCTACACTTAAAAGAGTACGGATATGAATTATTTATTACCTTTCCTCAATTAAACTCTATTTTTGAACGGGATATTGGATTGTTGTTGATGATGAAGTTCTGCACTTGGAGCTTTCAATAGACAAAGGTATTTAAGCTTATCAGCCCCATAATATATTATATACCTATCAGGTTGCTTTCATTCTACACATTCTTAATGCCTTTTGAGTATCTCTAGCTTTCTAATTTAATCTTTCTACTAAATTTATTTTTTAAAATTCGGATAGACTAGAGAATCCTCATAGATCAGCAAATGTAAGAAATTAATTCATCTTGTGGGAGTCAAAATTAAACATTTTGTCTCGAGGATAAAAAGAAAAACCCTCAACCACTAATGACAAGGGCGAGAACAGAACCCTCTCTACTATATTACACTCCCTTCGGTTCTTTTTTATTGTCCACTTTGCTTTGGGTTAGGCACACATATTAAGAAAGTGGTAGATGGAGTATTTTAAATGATTATAATAATTGTAAAGATGATAGTTGGGGTGTTTAAGTGATTATAATAATTGTAAAGGTGGTAGGTGCGGTATTTTAAATAATATAAGTGGGGTATTATGGTCTTTACTTGTGTGAACATAGGATATTTAGGTAAAAAAACTTTTTCAAAAATAGAAAGTGGACAATTTGACCGAATAAGGAAAGTGAACAATAAAAAAGCAACGAGTAATATTATTGCTAATATACCATTTATTAGTTTGACTCTCATGAAAATGCATAAAATAAAAACTCTTTATTATTTATTTGGAAAAGTTGACATTTATAATAACTAATTGATTGGTACCAGATCATGTAGCCCTAATTTGAACGAAGCTCAACCCAGTTTTTTTTTTTTTTCCTGAATTTTTTAATTTTATTTAAATAAAGAATCGTTAGATTCAATTAAAGATTCACTGGTTGTAAAATTGATATATTTAGGAATAACAAGTATAACTTGCTAGAAAAATGGTGCCAAAATATAATTCACTAATGGTATGTTTGGCAGCTTGGAATTAATTTCCAAATGTTGAATTTGTTCAAATATTATGTTTGACAAATCTTAAATTTGAAAATGTGGAATTAGGTGAATTCCATAAAACTCCATATAATTAGGTCAAGTATTAAAATTTGCAAATTCCAAATATATAGGTGTCATTTGCAATTCTTAAATTTGAATATCAAAATTAAATTTTCTATTTTCAAATGAAATTATGTTGCCAAACACTACATAATATAATTCGCTTTTTGAATCCATCATTTGCTGATCATTTAGTTTTAAAATAGTTTAAATCTGACACTTTTATAAATAGCCTAGTTAACAAAACATGTTTATGGATACATTATATTAGAGTGACTTATTTTCATTATAACTTATTTAATTAATAGAGTTAGTTTTGCATATATATAAACTCGATACACACTAAAATAACATATATAACAACTTTAAATTTAAGGAATGTGAGTTTGATAGTGTATTTGAGTGAACCAATGGTCGAAGTAAAAAATATGAACTTGTGAATAAAAGATTAAGAAAGGATGTACACTAAAAACATTATAGTCTAAGTCTATTTTAGATTTACGCTAATAAATGAGGTTAAACTCTCAATTGTGGAAAATATTAGCGAGTAACTTGTTCCATTTATGTATAAGGTAAAGGACACGTTCAGTATTTCGCATAAGGCAGGGTTCGAGTGAGGCATTTTTATTTTCCTGAAAGATGCGGACAAATCATACCTATACCCCCAAGAAGGGAGTAAAGAGAGATGTTTGCAGTCAAAAAACTCTCCAATTGATACCTACGCCCATTAGGGGTCGAACCCCCCAATTGTTCCATTTGTGACTTTATAATATTCTCGATCTAATTTCTGTATAATTTAGTCGCTTTTTTTATTTTTTAATTATATCTTATGTTATTTTCTATGTTAACTACGTTATAATATTATACATCATAATCTACGTTAAAATTAGAGTTTGAATCTGCATCTAACTGATTCAACATTGTCCAAATTTAAAGTCATGCCCATGTTTTACTCTTTTGAGAGCAATTTCTTAGCAGCTCATCCATACTTTTGCTTGACAATGAGGAACCAAAAGTATTATATCTATCTCGAGTACATAAAGATCAACAAAAGTACAATAAGACAAACAATATTGAATCAAGTGCTACAATGGACGGTGATTGTCAGGCCAATGCTCCATAATTATAGGCTTTAATTTAGATCACATTGCATACAAATGGGTAGAGAGGTGGTGTTCAAAACTGATCTGATAATTTAATATTTATCAGATTTTGTAATTGAATCTGACTTGATCTGACTTTAAAATGTATTTAAATTAAAATAAAAACCAATGTAGACACAAAACTCGATTTTAAACTGATTCAAAACACCTAATCCGAAATCGACCCGATGACCGAATGAACGACACCATATCGATTCGGGTATTTATCTGAGTTTTAGCTGTAATATTTCGAGTCGGATTAATTTTAGTTCTTGAATATATAATGTAAAAATATTGAAAATTTACTCTTAATTTATATGCTTAAGTTATATTGGATTAGATCAGATCATTCTTGATTTTGACTAATGGGGTCAATTTTATAAACAGAAATAGTACAATTTAATTTTCACATGCATGTATACTTATCATGTGATGTGCAATGAAAGCTTTCTAGTTTCTATTTTTGGTCTACATTTTCCTAATGTATTGAAATTGTACACTTTCTATAAATAGAAAAATGATGTTTCTAAAGGTCGTGCATGTACCATACTACCATAGTCCATAGTTTATATACAGCCTACAAGTACAACTTGGTGGTCTACTAAATAGAATAGGTGATTCATGATTGGGATCACAATTTATTTCACCTATGTTGGATTCATTTTTTAAATAATCACTACAAATAGATTTAATAGAAGTATTAATTAGTAGTGTAATTATTAATTAACAATGAATCACCTTAAATAATCTTGATGTTATTGGCATTTGTTATACATGGATTTGACTATGTTAAAATTTGCAAATCAGTCCAGTTTACATTCATTAGTGCATTTTTAAGTCATATTTCAACGATTGACTTTTAGATTACGCCGTTTTAATCCCTTAAAACCCGTACCTCAAAATTTGTGTGGAATAAATTAAAGTTTAGGATTAAGTTATGTGTAATACTTTAATTATTTTATATTATCTTATACATGTTTCTATGTTTGCAATGCATGTTAGCAAGTTTTAGAGTCAGATATGCTAGCAACGTTATGTGTGAATTTATAAATAGGAGAAAAAGAAATTGAAGTAATTCTAAAACAAATTATTTACTCATGATTTCTTTATTAAAATATGTTGATATCTGTAGAGCCGGCCCAAAGGGGCAAGAAGGACTTGTGATCACTAGCCTATTCAAAAGTACCAGAAAACGACCCTTTAATAGTTAGAGGTTTATAATAGTTTATTTAGTAGTTAGGGGCGCCCATAATATTTTATTCCTTAGTTAGAGTCCATAATTAATGTTTTGTCTCGGATCTCAAAAATCTCAAAGTCGGCCCTGTATAGATGTTAGGGGTGGGATACGTACCATAGCTTTCAAAGTCCTTGGTTTTATTTTACTTTTTTCTAAAAATTGTGCTAAAAACTAAAATATTAAACTAAAGTAAAAATTGATAATCTATATTTAAGCAATAGTATGAGTTATAATCAACAACAAACTTTATGCGGTTAAAGTCAAGGGTTAAATACAAAAATCAAAATTTAATAAAATTTATTGTTTGGATTTGTTTAAAAAATTCAAATATCATCCCGAACCCACCTGTAAAACTCTATTTCACAACATAAAAATATTCAATTCTTAATTTTCATTCGTAAATCTAATCAAATTATATTTACGGTTTAGATCAAACTTTATTCAACTCTATATTTTAATATATAATTTAATATCAAAATAATATGTACTTATATACATATATATATTTTTAAATATATATGTACTTCTATATTTAATGACTATTAATTTAATATTTTACCTTAAAGCCTTACACAAAATTGAAATTCCTCTCCTATAAATATAAAGTGTTTTGTATTGCCATCTCCCGTCAAACCAGCAATCCACACAATAATCAACCAAAAACTCAATCAAAAAAGAAGAAAACTAAAATACGGTCTCTCTCTTGTTCATCTCAGCTTGAATCTCTCTCATCTTTAGAATTTTTTTATTTTATTCTATTTTTTTAGTTACTACTTAAATTATTTAAATTTTTTTCTTTAAAATAGGTGGTATTGATAGAGTACATATAACCGCTGGAATTAAAAATTTTTAGCTGAGTTGATCTTTTCGCATGATATTTGAATCGAATATCACAAAGATTATAGGTTCGAATCATCTCATCCACCCCTTATTATTTTATGTGGAATATTAGCGCTATGCATGAGGCGTTCATGCATTGCATCATATTTCTAATCCAAAAGACTTATATTTGAGTAAGTGCGATAAGCCGATAAAGTATATATAAAATATTATAAAAATGTAACGACTAATTTAAGTTTTTAATTGAATTGATTACTTAACAGAGTGATAAATGTAAGCTGACAGAAGATAGAGAGCACTAAGGTCGATATACAAAAAATATCATTGCATATCACTCCTTTGTGCTCTTTATCTTCTGTCAACACTCATCACCTTTATCCTCTCTTTTACTTTTTTCTAATCATTAATATTAATTTTTTTATCATTAAATCTTTGGTTGAATTGGTTTCTTGACAGAAACCAAGATGTTGAAAATGAGCGCAACACAAAAAAAGTGCTATATGATCGGATAAATAAAAGTTTTGGAAATTGGTTAGTAATACCGATCAATCTATTTTAAATCTGGTCATCAAATATTCTCTTTTTTAAAGAAAAATTCAAACGAACTGTAGAAGAACTATTTTATAAAAAGATCATTCACAAGTCAACAACAAATTTAACTTTTTCTGACATTGACTTTAATGACATTAAAAAATGCCGCCGATTTATTTCTAGTGTAAGAATTATCGATTTTTATTTTAAGTGTAACTATAAAGTAATTTAACAACACTTTATTTGATCCTTAGTGGCATGAATCATGTAATTGTTAGAATAGTCTACAGTGACATTTGTGAGAAATGTCACTAGATCATATATTGCAAAAGACTTTAGTGTGATTTTTTATTATGCTGTTAAAAGGTCTAATAAATGTCATTAAATCCTCTTTATATACTATTAGAAATTTAAAGTTGCGACATTTAAATTAAATGTCGCTAAATATATTACGCTAAAAGCATATTATAGTGATTGCCCTTATTTGTTATCTAAATTCTTTGTCATTTATCGCACAATAAAAATTGAAAAACGTAATTTTCTAAATTAATGTTTTCTATTTGCTACATCCAAAAACTAAGTTTTTATCATTTTTTAAGTATTTTTCTCGTCACCTAACATAAAATATAAATTATAGGAGTACTTATAGTAAAAATCATGTGACAAGCCACCGAAGAAATAATTCAGATTAATTTTTAGAAGTACATCTTAGGTCAACCTTGTACTGCTTTGCATCTTGGAAACTTGCAATTAAGATTAATTAAATGTGTTTACGTATTAATGTTTGGCTAGCTTCATTATGTTTTGTCCTATTTTCTATTTTGTCGCATATCAAAATAAAATGCTCTCTCCGTTCTTTTAAGTTTTTTCACCTTATTATAACGGGTAGTTTTAAAAGTTCTTTCATTTTAGAATACTTTCTATTTTTGGAAAGTTTTCATCCCTCTTTAACCTAGGGCTGGCAAAAGTTGACCCGACCTGCTAACCCGACCTGAACCTAACCCGAAATAAGCGGGTTTGGATTGAGACTTTTGACCCAATTAATTAAATGGGTCAACCCGACCTGATCTGTTTATTAAATGGGTTAGGTTCAGTTCAAAATTTTAAACCTGAAAAAAACCTGTATAACACATTTAATTTAATATGTTAATTTCGAGTTAAATCAATAAGTATAAGCTAAACTTAGTTCACTTCATAGTTTCTTATTTTTCATAGTAAATACAAAATAAACAACAAAAAAAAATAAAGTTAAAATTAAAGCCTAAAAAATTAGATTTAATTAACGTTAAAACCCTTAAAACGAAAACAAAAAAAATTATAAACGGGTTAAGTGGGTCGAAATCAGGTCAACCTGATCTGTTGCAGGTCGGGTCAAGATTGTGATTTTCGACCCAATTAACTAAATGGGTTGGGTTTGGGTCAAGGGTTTTCTGACCTGTTTATATATGACCTGAACTCGAACACGACCCAACCCGATCTGTTTGACAGGACTTTAACCCCATAAAACCCCACTTCCTTACTTCACATTACTATTTAATTATTTTCTCTCTCATATTTCCAATACAAGCATTACTTCACACTACTATTTAATTATTTTTTCTCTGATACTTCCAATACAATCAATATTTCACATTACTATTTAATTAAAATAATACCCACTACAATCCAAAGATTCTATCTACCTTAATATTTGTGAAAAACCCAAAGTAAAAGAACAAATAAGATCAGAGGGAGTAATTATCAGTAAAATATTTCCTCTCTTTTTTATTACATTATATTTCATTCATAAACATTCATAAAAACAAAATACTTACCCTAATTCTAATCAAATATCCAAATATCTTTTTTGGTATATTCATACTAAAGATTTCATTTCTTTATATATTTAGTACTTAACATTTTTTCCTTGTACCTTAACAAGATTTAATTATAACCAAAATTGTCATTAGTTTATCATTTTTTTACCCACTACTCCTATCTGGTCTCTAAATGAATTATTTATGTTTAATTTGATTAATGTTAACTACTGCCCATTTCAATTATAGGGTAGCTGGCGGTGGAGAAGGTTAAGTGAGGATTGTCCGGAGAAAATAATATTTGCTCCAATTGAAATAAGACTTATTATTCGTGTGTACTGAAAATTTAAAGAGGTAAAGTATGAGAGATTTCCCTACCACTCACTTCATCCCTAATAGATTGTCACATTTTCCTTTTCAGTAAGTTTTATTTTGTTTACATTAATTTCCTTTTATAGTATTAGGTGCTCTCTTGAGAGACCGTCTTTTGTAAATACGACTCTCAAAAATCCAACCCAAACCTATATTTAGATTTGTAACACAATATATATTTTGAATTGGATTGGGCTTTTAAAAGGCGTCTTTACAAAAGACGGTCTCAAGTAAGAATTTGTGTTATAGTATTGTCCCATCCTTTCTCTTACACATTTCTACTAGTCTTTGTAAATCACCTACTAGTCCAAATTCTCAAGGAGATCCACCTAAAAGTCCACAAACTCTTGCACTTATCCCATTTTGTGTTTATAAAAGTGGGCTTGTTCCCTAACTTTGACCCAATACACAAATTAGGTGATTACCCAAGAAAACAAATATGGCTCCTCCTAGTCATGGCCACCACCATGATCCACCTCTGCCGCCCCGCCAACATCCACCGCCTCCGGGCCCATCAAGGCCATCCGGGCCTCCACCACCTCCAGGTCCATTCCATCCTCCACCTTTGAATGGCCCACCACCTCCAGGCCCAATGAGTCCCCCACCTCCATTAGGCCCACCGGGTCCTCATCCAGGCCCACCCCCTCCACAGCCACGACGGCCTTTAGGCCCACCTTCTTAAGCTCTTCAGTGGATCTTGTTGTAATAGATAGAACTTTGCTTGGTGTTATATAAAGCATGAATAAAATTTGAGTACTAAAAAAGAATCTACGTATGTTCATCTTTTATATTGTGTATACTATAATATATGAAATGTTTATGGTCTTATGGATCCATCATGGTATGTTAAATAAATAGCAATTCTCCAATTTACAATCTTAGTAGTTTTATTTTATCCTCTACAATTTTATACTACCTCCTATTCGGCCAGCCTAAATGTCCCATTTAGTTTTTTGGCACTATTCACTCACCACTCTTAATTTGTATTTTACTCTTAATCTATAAGTTAAAATATAGTCATTGAGATCTTGTTTGATTCGTCTCAATACAAGGATTATTAATATCAATTTTTTTAATTTTTTAATTAAGAATAATTTGAGATATTAAGGGTTAAAATGTTGTCTCGGCAAGTGTAAAAAAACTAAATAAGACGTTTAAGGTGAATAGGAGGGAGTATTACTTATTAGTCGATCTGAATTTATAATTCGTAAAAAATATAATAATTATCCAAAATAATCTAACATTTTCATAATTTTCTTATAATAAACTCATTTATTGATTAATTATGAATAATCACAACTTTAAGAGGTGTTTTTTAGGAGTGCATCGATGTAAACCAGTTACTTAACAAATCATTTTGCCTCAATAAAAATGGAAGATTGACATACCATACCAAATCACCAAAATGTTAATGATGTTCTAGCGAATAATCTAAAATCTTGGCATCATTCATGATTAATCAACAGCTAAAATTATTGTAAGAAAATTATATGATATGCATCAAAAAAATCATACCATATCTCTATTTATTTATTAAAAACAGAAAATAATTTGTTTTATTTCGTGTAATTTTGGAAATTGTCAACAAGATATTATGTAATACATTATAAAGTATTCTCTAACTTAGTCATTTTAACTAAAAATAAATGCTAGTCAAAAATAGTTTAATAGTAGCGATATTAGTCGAGATCAAATATCATATTATTTTTCTTTAACCAATAAATGAGTTCTATTTGGCAAACTCAATCTAATTGTAACACCTAAAATTTTTCAAGCTTTTTAGTATGTGAGATTTTGTTGAATTCGTCTTATTATATACTTTATTATTATATATTTATTATAATTCTATATGATGTGTAATTAAAAATACTAAAAATTAAAAATTACTTTCAGAAAAAAAGGACATAGTAATATAGTACTTCCTCCGTTCCATAATACTTGCTACTGAGTGTGACATATTGTGTGAGAAAATGTCACTATCAATAGCAAGTATTATGAAGTATTATGAAACAGGAAGTGATTTTTAGTGGGGTAAAGGAGAAGACAATCCATTAAATATTCATGGTAAAGATGGAGTGGCAGCTTGCATTGAAAATGACTCAACACCACGTGGATTGTTCGAGCCTTTGAGACTTGAGAGTACTACTATTATTTTTAAGGGTGCAAAATTGGACACGGGCCTATTCATTTTATATTATACACTTCTAGTCATCTAGATACTATTGTATTAAAAAAGACGTGGGTGCTTAGCTTGACGCTTGTTACTCGATTCCTTATTAATTTTTTGAAAACTTTTTATTCTATGATAAGAAACACATAATAATAAATAATAATAATAATAATAATAATAATAATAATAATAATAATAATAATAATATGGTTATATAAAAAAGTAATAATAATAATAAAAATAATAATAATAAAAATAATAATAATTATAAATAGAACGGCTATAAAATTTATCCTTTTTACTTTCTCCACCTTTGGAGAGCTAGGTGAAGACGTCCTCGACCTTCTATCAAGGATCGGATCAGTCACTGTGAGCAACTCAAGTATCACCAAGTCTCAGGTCTCAGCTTGTTGCTCGACTCCCCACCAATGCAATTTCTTATAAAATCTTTTTCTATGATATGAAACACCTTATAATAAAAAAAAATAATAATAATAACAATAATATCATAAGAAAGATACTTTTTTATTAATTTTTAATGAGAAAATATGTAAAGTATATAGTAGTGAATGGAAGAATTATATAGATAAATAGAAAGAAGATGAGTTTATAAATGAAATCAGATTAGAAAATATAATACAAAAATCAAAATATAAATGTAAAAGGATTAAAGTGGCCCTACGTGTTTCACTTTGAAATATTTATGGTATAATATAGAAAAATATCCCTTATTAAATGTATAAGTCCAATTAAAGACCGTAATTCGTCAATAAATCACTACAAAAATTTTGCAAAGTTCCGACCAAAACTTCCGACTACATGTGTAGTCGGAAATTACCGACCACATTACCGACTAACAGCGTGTCGTCGGCATTTCCGACTAAATTCCTACTAAATGGAAATGGTAGCAAAAGTCCGACGGAATTGCGACCCAGTTATTAGTCGCAAGAGTTTCCAACTATTTGTTTCGTCGGTAGTTAGTCGCAAAAAAAAAAATAAAAAAAAAGAAACCGCAAAAACGTTTAATAAAACTGATTGAGTCCCGACTGCGTTCCGACTAACTTATGGTCGTTAATTAGTCGGAAAGTTCCTGATTTTGTCTATAAATACCCCCCTCAACGTGACTTTCATTCCCGCACCTCTCCTTTCTTTCTCTCTAAAATTCTAACTGATTTATTGTAAAAAGCGGTGTAAAATTCTTTGGCATGTTTTTCACTTGCCCCGTTCATCCTCACTCTCCACGCTCGAGTTTCTTCACTCAAGCGTGGAGAGTAGGATGAACCGGACAAGTTGCGAAACATAAATAAAACGGTTCAATCGTAATAAAAATATGGCAAAATTTAATATTTATTTTGGAGAGGTTTCAACTTTGACATGTTTCTCACTTAATCGAAATAAACAAATGGTTGTATTTATTGTATAAAAAAATTTTAATGAGCTTTTTTTTCGTGCCATTTTGTTGTAATAATTATCAGTACTTAAACGAAATATATGTTTTTCTTACTTATTGTCTTGTATGTTTACTATAAAAATGTGTTAGAAACGCTTAAAATATGTTCCTCAAAATCTAAGAAAATTTAGCATCGTATTATTTTACTTATATTTGCTACTGAAAAAGAATAATTTTCGATTTGCAAGGCGTTGGTTTGTTCGATAGTGGTAATTACGGCCTATTATACTACCTCCAATTCATCATTAAGTAGCTCCCATTTGTTTTACGATATGAATAATGTCAAAAAACATATAGGAACTACTTAATGATGAATTGGATGGAGTATAGGCTTTAAAGTCCACTATTTAGCAGCCAACGCCATGCAATGAAAAAAATCTTCTTAGTAGAATCATAATAAGTAAAATTTACGATGCTTAATTTTCTCGGTTTTGAGAAACATATATTTAACGTTATCAATTTTTTATAGTACATACGAGTAAATATGTAAGGAAAAACACAATTTCAACTTAGTACTAATAATTGTAACTCCAAAATGGCCGGAAAAAAAGCTCTTTAAAATTTTTTTTTATAAACTTACCGACCGGATTCCGACTAATAGATCAGTCGTTGGGTAGTCGGTAATTTAAAAGTCCAAAGTGGTCAAATGGCACTTATTACCTAAGTATCCGTGAACTTACCGACTAAGTTGCGACGGCATACTAGTCGCAAAGTGGTCGGGGAATTCAAAATTTAAAACACATCAAATGGCACAATTTTCTATGACCTACAGGTACCGACCGGATTCCAACTACCGTAGCAGTCGGCAGGTAGTCGGTACTTTAAAAGTCTAAGGTGGTCAAACGACACTTATTACCTAAGTATCCGTGAACTTACCGACTAAATTGCGACGCCGTACCAGTCGCAGAGTGGTCGGGGATTTCAAAATTTAAAACACATCAAATGGCACAATTTTCTATGACACTATACCGACCGGATTCCGACTACACCTTCAGTCGGTAGTTAGTCGGTAATTTAAAAGTCTAAAGTTGTCAAACGGCACTTATTACCTAAGTATTCGTGAACTTACCGACTAATTGGCGACGGAGTTTTAGTCGCAGAGTGGTCGGGGAATTCAAAATTTAAAACACATCAAATGGCACAATTTTTTATGACCGACACTATATTGACTAACGGTGCAGTCGCAAGGTAGTCGTCAAGTAGTCGCAATATTTTCAGGTTTTCCTATAAAAACCCCTCAACGATTGTTCTTATTACATTTTACATCTATATATACTATCATTCTATTCTATCCAAATAATTTAGGTATGATATTAGCTATGTTGTTGTTACTCTAAACCAGTATCTCGTTGCTATGTTTCTCACTTTGCCTTTCTCTTCATCACATTCGTACTTGAGTTTCTTCAATAAAGTACGAATGTGTGAAGGGAAGGGCAAGGTGATTAATATAGATTCTATATTCAATTGTAAGGAAAAAAATTTTATGAGCTTTTTATTGCCATTTGTAGTAATAATTATTTGTACTTAACAAATAGTTGGTCTTCTTACTTTTTCTCCTATATGCTTACTATAAAAATGTGTTAAAAGCGATTAAAATATGTTCCTCAATTCTTACTGGTGAAAAGGAATAATTAAGAAATACAATCTCAATTTCATCGATTTGAAATATAATTTTGAAATTTTGAATTTGGCACGTTTTTTTTTACAATATAATTTAGACCGGTTATTAATTAGGCACAATTTCTTATAAGCGTGGTATTTTGTTGTTTTGCGAGCAATGGACTTTAGTGAAAGAAGTTGGATGTACCAACGAAGTTCTAAAGGAGTTTATAATATTAGATATTTAGAAGGGGTCGAAGAATTTGTAGTGAGTGGGCTCCGGTTGAGCCACAGCAGAACACGGTTCAAAATCCGTATGCACAAATGGTGTACGATGCAGCAGCGAGTGCTTTTCCGGATACACATAATGATGAAGATCCGAACCCTCAATCCAGACAGTTCTTTGAAATGTTAAGAGCCGCCAACTTACCTCTGTACCCTGGCTGTGAAACGCATACTCAGATGTCGGTCATAGGAAGGATGTCTAGCCTGAAGACAGACTTTCGTATTCCAGAGAGACTTTATGATGAATTATGTCAATTCATTATTGAATTGTTGCCGAAAGATAATCGGATGACAACAAGTTTTTATGATACGAAGAAACAAATTTCGGCTCTTGGATTGCCGGTAGAGAAGATTGATTGTTGTGTCAATGGGTGTATGATTTATTGGGGCCCAACAGCGAGTATGACACAATGTGATGAGTGTGGGGTTTCAAGATGGGTATCTGATAACACTCCCAGAAAGCAGTTCCATTACTTTTCCATCGGTCCCAGGCTACAACGGTTGTATGCTTCTGCGACTACTGCCAGCCACATGAGGTGGCATGCGGAGCACCGTTCAGAGGATGGAGAGATGTGTCACCCCTCGCAGAAGTCACCCATACCGGCGGCTCGGTGTCTGCCCGCAGGACATTGCGTATATTGGTATATGCTGGATCTTTCATTAATTTGATTTTTTTAATTTTTTCCTCGCAATATTTATTCCTTATTTTGTTTAACCTTCAACTTTGTTTTTGCAGGAAAAAGAGCATAGCCGCACGCCCCTCTCTTATGAGTTGTTTCTACGCACTCATAAGGTGAAAACAAAGGACGGGTTGCAGTGGGTCAACGAGAAGTCCAAGGCCATAAACGTAAGTGTAATTACTATCTGTTTTTAGTACTTTGGACATTTGATATTGGATTTTGAGGATATGCTGGTTTGATAGCTGTTTTCGTAGTTTAGCTTTTATTTCAGGGTTATTTAAATTTTGGTTTAGTTAGTTTACAGAGGAAACTCTGCCGAAATTTTTATATAATTTATTGCTTTGTTTAGGACGAATACTTACGCCTCCATGCCGAGCTTCCTCTTGAGGCGTCTGATGAGGAGATAAATGACGCCTATTTTCAGGCCGTCAAAAACATCGAATCACAGGAGCCGACGAAGAAGCCCTCCAAGGCTGTCTTTGGTGTTGGTGACGCCGCAGCGGTCTATTACGCTGATGTTGCGGCGCCACAGACTCAATACCAGGCCACTCCTCCCCCAACCAACTCGCGAACGAGAGGTTGAATGAGCTTCAGCAGTCCATGAACCGAGTTGAGGACCGCCTCAACTCGCACATTTCGAGGGAGGAGCATGAGCAGCTAGTGGCGGAGCATCGGCGTTTGAGGCTAGAGGTAGAACATCTTCTCGACTTTATGCGCACTGTTTTTGCCGAAAGAGGTTTTAGTGACCCTCCTCCGCCTCCCCCCGGCTGATCCGTGTACTTTTATTGTTTTTATGTTTTTATTTTTATATGTCGAAACAATGGGTTGTATTATATAACATTATTTTTTGTTTTAATTGTTTTTATGTTTATATTTTTATATGTCGAAACATTTGCATTATTAATTTTATTTGTGCGTTTTCTATTATCTTTTATTGCGTTTTTTATTATATTGGTTCGATAATTTATTTTAATAATAAAAAATTAAAACTGGTCAAATGTGGTCAACGATAATTGACCACATTTGACCATTTTTTTATTTTAATATTATAAAGCTTCCGACTAGATTCCGACTAAGCCTTTAGTAGGAAATCAGTCGGTAATACCGACTACTCTCCTACTAACCTTAGTCGGAATTTGGTCTGGATCAAGAGCCGCCATATTTTGGTACGCTTTTTTAGTCAATAGAAGTTTGACTTCACCGACTAATTTCCTACTACTTATTAGTCGGCGATTGGTCGGGAAAAGAGGCGCCAAAAAGTGGTCAAAATCTGGGTGAATTGAAGTTTGACTTTACCGACTCATTTCCTACTAACATTTAGTCGGAGCGTAGTCGGAAAAAAATAAAAAAACATTTTTTAAAAAAAACAATAAAAATCAACAAAATCGGTTTTTAGTGTACAGCGACTAGATTGCTACTATCGTGTAGTCGGTATCTGCGACTAAACGCCGACCAAATCCTCTAGTCGGAATCTCCGACCAATCACCTACCAAACGTCAGTTGGTCGGAAGTCCGACTAATTTCCCGACCATTTACATTTACCGACCATTCTATGCCGACTGGATGGGTTTAGTCGGAAGTTAGTCGGTATAGCCCTATACCGACCAAACTGCGACTAAAACGTGTAGTCGGAAACTTGCAAAATTTTTGTAGTGAACTAACTTAATCTTAAATATTTCAAAAATCAAATCTTGTGTTACTTGGAACTAGTACCACTTTCTTCGGGTAAATTTCTAAGCTATCCTTCGGACTATCTTGGATTTAAAAACCTTAAATATCCCTAGTTCTACATAATTTATTAAAAATTATAAAAATTTATTATGAATAAAATTAACATTAAGACAAAGCAAACAATATTTCACTTTAACAATGTGTAAATTATAAATAAAGACTAAAATACAAATTAACACTCATAAATAGTTACAAGGCAAAAATTAGAAAACACAGACTCAATAAGAGTAAATAACAAACTAAAAATAAAAACAAAAATTAATCGCTTTAAGATTATTTTATGGATTATAAATTTACAATATTTACGAGCAGGTTAAGAGAAGAAAAAAATTAGATAAAAGTTAAGCAGCATTCACTCCAAAAGAGACAAAACCTGATTCCGAGTTCTCTTTTGATATTTTAAAGCTATACTTCAACTCCACCAACCTAAACAATAATAAAAGAATTGCTAATACTCCTCTGGTCTCTCTCTACTAAGTAAACCAATTCACCAAACTTCATACAAACAAGAAGAAAATAATGGCTTATAGAAATCCTTATCCACCAGGACCACAACCTCTTGATCCTTATGCTCCGCCACCACCACCACCACAACCACCATCATCAGCACCGGCATACGCTTCTCGCCACGAACATGGCCCGACACCACTACAACCCAATTACTATCATCATCCAACTTCTCATGGCCCACCAGGCCCACCTTCACCTCCCTATGCATCGGCACCTCACCACCCTCCTGGGCCACCAGGTCCACCCTTGACGTCAGCACCTCACCATGGGCCACCAGGCCCACCCTCACCTCCCTATGGATCAGCACCTCATCACCATCCCGGGCCACCAGGCCCACCCTCACCTCCCTATGGATCAAAACCTCATCACTATCCCGGGCCACCAGGCCCACCCTCTCCTTCCTATGGATCAGCACCTCATCATCACCATCATGGACCTCCAGGCCCACCTCCACCACCATACATGGCCCGTGATCCATACGGCCCGAACTCACCACCATATATGGATCGTGACCCGTATGGGCCACCTACTCCTCTGCCTCGTCCTGGCCCACCTCCACCTCCTAGGCCTTACTAAATGGTCATCTAATTAAACAACTCAATGAAGATGAAGAAGAAGATGCTACCTCAAGTGATCCATTATTATCTTCGCCATCATCATATTCCCGCTCATAGAAAATATGATCAGAGTAGCCCAGAAAAATAAAAATGAAATATGAATAATATTTTTGAAATCTAGAATAAAATGAGATTATATATTTTGATGTTTTGGTTGTAATGTATTGTAATTGTAGATCTAATATACAATCTCATACCTTGTATTGTTGGGAATTGGGATCAAATTCCATTGTTGTTAATTATTTGTTTTGATGGTATTTAGTATTTACTATTTAGTGTTTAATTTTCTTCTATTTTGATGTTTATATTTCTAATGGATTGAAAATTTTTGTGGAAAACATGGGTATATCATTTACCTTTAGCATCACAAAGAAAACAAAAAATATATTCCGTTGCCGGGACTTGAACCCGGGTCTCTCGGGTGAGAGCCGAGTATCCTAACCAACTAGACTACAACGGATTTCGATTAAGAATGTTATATATAGATTTGAATACTATGATTTACACTGCTGCTCAAAATATGTGAGGTTGCATTAATAATTAATCAGCTAGTCTCTTGAGAGACCGTCTCTTAGCCCAATTCATTAAAGCTTATTGCTTATATTTACTTTATATTTTTCCTAATGTAATGGACCAATCCAATGAGAGATGGTCTCTCAAAGAGACCGTCTCTCACAAGATTTTGTGATAATTAATTGAGTAGATTTTTATGAACTCCATCCATAAAAATATTATACAGTATTTTTCAATATTTCCTATTATGTACTTAAACAACTTGATTTTACTCAATAAATGAAAATTGCAAAATATTTTTATGTGAACTAATTTCATGTATTAAGTTTTTCCTCGTGGGGGTAAAGATGGACCACTTTCCTCTAATCCTCCTTTAAAAAGAGTACGGGTATGGATTGTTTGTCACATTACCTCACCCAAACTCTGCCCTGAGCGGGATATTGGGTATGATGATGATAAAGTCCATGTATTAATTCTTCCACTATGATTATATGGAATTATGAATCTCATGACCACTAGCAGTCCATTTAGTTGTTGGTACTAGGTATAGTAAAAATACAAATGATTTATTATGTTAGTTCCTCTCTTAAATTTTTGTTTAAATTACAAAGAAAATGCTTTTATAATATTTCTTTTGTCCTTTTTATTCTACACCAGTTGTAAATTTTAATAGAAAGAGAACTTAAGTTGAAAAGCAAAATAAAAGTGTTAAAATCGCTAGGAGAAATTGATGCAAAATGAAAAGAACACGGAAAATATTTTATTTGAAAAATAATATTTTCCAAAGAAAATTAAACATAAATAAATTAAGAAAAAGGAAGACAAATTTCCATGGTTTGTTACACAATACAACAAGTTTGAAGTATATTTATATTTATTATTTAGTATGCTTCAAAATCCTAGTTTGATCAGCAAGTATTTCAGGCTTGAATGATATACACCTCTCTACAATACATATTACAATTAATACACTCCAACAACTTCAAATACAAGAGAAACGCCGAAATAAACTGTCTAATGTCGATTTATTACAACTTTCAACTTTCGTGGATGTTCATTCGTCTCGAAAATCACATACTCAAGGTACAAAGGGCAGTAATTTTCGTGTACGTATTCTATCCAACGAACGTTTTCATATAACTTTATCTTAGTTTTTGTGCTGCATCCGCCCACTTTCGGCACCAGCAAAAGGATCGATTATGACGTTGATTACAGCGGGTTTCCTTGCGGAGAATGATTCATCCAAGGCCGACTTCAGTTCAGCCGGGTCTCTAACGAGATAACCCTTACCCCCGAAAGCTTCCATCATTACATGGTATTTTGCTTCTGGGACAAAGGAAGTCGGGGCAGGATCGTCTTTATGAGGACCCGTAACTTCTTCTGGACTTCTCCTATCGCCACCGTATACTCCGCTGTTGTTGAAGACTATAACTACGATAGGCAACTGATATCGAACGACTGTCTGCAGAAGTTCCAATGGTGGGAATGAAAGAATCAGATATTATAACTGTAAATTCAGTAGCAAAATAATGTTCGAACGAGAAAAATACTGAATTTCGAACAGATAACTAACACATATCGACATCCACATTAATCGATGCCTCCGAGTCCTGCCTTTGGCAAGCTTAAGCGTTAAATTAAGCACAGGCTTAACACTGTTGATATGAAACAAATTCTTCCCAATTCACGCAACTTAAAGAGGCGAAGAACGCCTTTTGTTCATTAGAATACAAAAAAACAGAAAACGTTTGTTAGCTCGATAAGAAATGGGAACTAAACGCGCCAAGAGGTAGATGCCTAGCTTAGGGAGTTATCGTATACTATTATTTGGTATAGTGAAATAGGGGACAAATCGATGGCTTGCCGATATAGAGATAAGAGATAGCTGAAGTAGCCTTCTGAACTTCAAAGATAAGAGCACAAGGCTAGGATTTAGTATTTACCACCGTCCTCTCCCTTCACCTACCCTGTCGTAAGTGGCAACTTCACGAGAAGTGGTGCCTTTAGGGCAAAGGGGGTAATGCGTTAAATTGTCATAATCTAATAAGATCATACTCCACAGTTAAGTTATTGCATCTATCAATCAATCAATGGCGGATCATAAGGTCGGAAAACAAGGGTCCAGCCACTCCAAAAAGTAGAAGTATCTACAAAAGGTGAGTTCCTAAGATTTAACCACAACACCAAGGTGATCATCACGTGAAAAGGATCGAATATGATTGTTAAGATATTTCTATGTCGATACCACAGTAAGGTGAAAATGGTCTCAACAAAATACTGAGCCGGGACAAGCCCTTGAATTCTTCCTCAAATGAATTTAATGAGCAGCATACGATGAAAAGGTTACCCGGAAACAAAAGGTGATCATCACAATAATTAATATTAATACTCCTAAAACCAAAAATTCATAGCATAGTCTTAAGTAACATAGCTAAATTAGTATACTTCAACAACATATGAGCTTATTTATATGAAGTTGCACACGAGATTTGCTACTAAGGATCCATTGGAAACAAACTCTTTGTCAATCTTATTACTATTAAGGGTAATGTTGCGTAAATCCGACCACCCAAACTCCACCCCTAATTGGGGGCCTTTATAGGCATTGAGTTAATTAAAAACACTACAATACCATGTTTCATTACTTCACCCACAAACACCATAATGTAACAAAATGCATATATTGCTACAGTGTATTGAATTAGAGCAAATTGAGAATATCAATATAGCATAGGGTAATGCTCATCTCTATGTGGATACAGAACCAACTCGGTTTCTGTGTTATATGCAGCACAATTCATTATTAATAGGGTTTTTAATTAATTGATGGGCTAGGCAGTGTTAGAGTATATAATATATCATATATCCTTGTGTCCTCAACTATTAGTTTAAGCTTGGCCTCAGGATATGTTATATACTCTAACAAGTCCCCTCACACGAAAGCCTTTGGGCTAAAAGTGTGGATGCAACACAGACTCTCCTAATATCTAGCGCGAATATACTACTTCAAAGTGAGGGGTGGATGAGATTCAAACTCGTGACATTCCTAAGATTCGGGTTAAGGCCATAAGATATGTTATATACTCTAACAGGCAGGTCCACCTAAAATCCCCCTATTCAACACAATCATATACCAAGGTATATAAGAAAGAAATATAGTCATACCTCAACTTCCATAGCACTAAACCCGAAACCAGAATCACCTTCAACAGCAACCACTAAACGATCAGGGCACGCCACAGCAGCAGCAATACAATAACCTAAACCAACCCCCATAGTACCCCAAGTACCAGCATCCAGCCTCGTCCTAGGCTCGGTCTGAAGCAACACAGCACGACCAACATCCATCGTATTCGCCCCTTCAGACACTAAAACTGGTGCAGGGCTCCCTAAACCAATAATAGCATCCCTAATTATCCTCAAAGGAGTGAAAAAATTAAAGGGCACAACATCTTTAGCTAATTGACCTTCCATCCTACTCACATTATCCTTAACCTTCTTCGAAATCGCCTCAATCCAAGGATGATTCTTCCCTAAACAAAAGGGATCATCCTTAATCTCCTTATTAATCATTCCTACAACCTTCTTAGCATCACCAACTAAGCCTACACAAGGTTTCCTTAACTCAATTTCCTCCTCACAAACATCAACCAATATAAATTTCACATCTTTGGACCATTTTGGGGGTTCCCCAAAATGAAGGAGCCAATTTAGCCTAGCCCCAATTACAAGGGCAACATCACATTGCCCTATAGCAAGCGACCGGGCGGCGGTGGCAGCTAGTTCATGATTATCAGAGATCAATCCTTTTCCCATTGGAGTAGGCAAGAAAGGAATTCCTGTACGTTCCACTAATTTTTTCAATTCATCTTCAGCTCTTGAAAAAGCTGCTCCTTTTCCGAACACAATCAATGGTTTTTTAGCTTCTTTTAGCAAATTTACAGCTTTTTGAACCTCAGAATTTGATACAAGATTAGAGTTTTTTAACTCTTCAACTTCAATTCTTTGCATTTCTTTCTCAGCAATTGAAATTAACTCATCCCCTTCAGAAACTGATATAGTCTGATGAAGAACATCAGTGGGTAAATCCAAATAACACCCACCAGGTCGACCCGATACCGCCTGGGTTAAAACCCGGAAAATTGACATGGGTATTTCACTGATTGAAGTAGGTTTAATTGATAATTTAGAAAAAGGTTTAACAGCAGATATTTGATCAAGTTCCTGGAAATCACCTTTACCCGAATCACGTTGATCGGAAGAACCCGAAATGAGAACCATAGGCCACGTATTGATTTGGGCGTTGGATAGCCCAGCAAGTCCATGAACGCAACCCGGGCCGGATACTGTGAGGAGGATTCCGGGTTTCTGGGTAAGATACCCATAAGCAGAAGCAGCATAACCGGCGGATTGTTCGTTGTGAAAAGCAATGAAACGGATACCGTGTGAAACTGCACGGGTAGCTACGGAGGTTACGGGTATTCCGACGACACCGAACATGTGGGTTACGCCGAAACGGGTTAGGGTTTTTGCAATGAGCGAATTCCCGTCGATTTGAGGGGAACTTTCCGCCATTGTTGAGGAAAGCAAGGAGAATTTGGTGGGTTCTTTCGGAATGGTTGTTAATGAGTGATGAGTGAGTATGGAGTGGAGTGTGGATTAAGTTCAGGGGCAAATATGGATTGGTGAAGTTTATATCTGAGTTGAGTTTTGATTTTGTACAAATGGAATTTTGAATATGTGGGGAAAAACCAACAATTATTATATTAGGTTTAGTTTAATCTTAAAAAACTTGAAAAAATATTTTGATTTTATGAAATAAAGTTGAGTCAATAAAAATTAATAATTGTAAAGAGTAATTAAAATTGAAATAAGTAGATGATTTATTAAAAAAAAATATAAGTAGTTGATTAAGAATTAATTGACTATTAATATTTGTCATTGGCACTTGATCGTTTAGTGACTCTAAGCAAGAGTAGTTAATATTTAATAAATTGACTATTAATATTTGTCATTGGCACTTGATCGTTTAGTGACTCTAAGCAAGAGTAGTTTATAATATTTAAATAATTTTATTAATTAAGTTAAAATTTTTGAGGGGTAAGTTAACAAATAGTGTCAATAATTTAAAGAAAAAATAAAAATTGTAAAGATGATATTCTCAAGAATTTAAAATGTTACAATTTTTAGTTATAATGTTTACCCTCATGACTTCATTGCTTTTTGATAAGTATATAGACCGAATGAAAAACAAAATATAAACTTATAAGGAATAATAGACTATATAGAGAAAATAACATGCTAAGTTGTAAAAAAACAAACCAAAAATAAATTTAATACAAACCAAATACATTTATGTCTATCAAAATCTGAAAATACATACACAATATAGTATGTCATTTGATTATTTGAGGAAGCGTAAATGTATGTCATAAATTTCTTCAAATATCTTTTTATTATTGATTCCACATTAATAAGAATTTCCTATTATAGCGAAAAAGAAAAATAATTTTTACATAAGTGACGAATAAACTCAAAACACACAAGTAAATAGAAGAATATTTAACTACTGAACCAGCTTATACTATAAAAATTCATTTTTGTGAGCAAAGTTAAATTTAAAACAATTTTCATTAATAATTTTCTTAATAATGAATCATTATTATCACCATTAACCTTATTGAGCAAAGTTAAATTTAAAACAATTTTCATTAATACTGAATCATTATTATCACCATTCACCTTATTAAAAATCAAATCATATTTCAATTGGTACTAATTTTCTTACCCAAAAATTAATATTAAAAAGTTTGTTTTTCCCCCAAAAAGACTTGAGAGTAAGTGAGTAATGATGTGGACAATATGAAAACTAAGGTTGGGTAAACGTCACGCTAATACCATTAATTGGGGAAAGCAAAGTTGAATTTGACATCCACAAATTATGGCAGGTTGAATGTTTGATGATGAGTATTGAGATGGATTACTAATAGGCTAATTGGCTTTTTTATAAAGCAAAAAAAATGTATTAGAATAAATCCTTAAATTAGGTGGAGTAATCCTAAAAACAAGTACAAATGGGAGAAAATTATCTAGATGAAAAGACCAATGAAGGGTTCAACAAGATTACATTAGTAAAATCAAATATGTGTGTTGCCAAAGAGCACCCATATCGGACCCTTGACACTTGAACATCGCACCAATTTTGGTTCAAAATATTGATCGTTTCATTAAATAGCCATGTTCGGCACTAGGACTTGTCCAAATCGGACATGGATACGAGAGTCCAGATAACATCATATAACGGAACTGGCAAAAATTTGCATTCACATGCACCTAAATTTTAATTCAAAATTCTATATACATCTTCTAAAAGTCTAATGAGCACCACTTACATCCATTTTCCGAGTCTGAGAATGAAACATTTCAGAAACATCTGTCGATGTACTACAATCTTCTGGTCGTCTATCCGAGAGAGAACGTATAAATCTCGGAAACCTCATAGAAATACCTCGTGAAGGATGAACAATTCCAACACCAGCCTTGTGAACTGGTGATACAGTAAGGTCTGCACCTCTTATCTCCCAAACCATTTCAGCGGAAAACCACACATCAGGAGCTTCATCTGTCCGGTAATATAAGGGTTTTTGGGTCAAGATCTTGTCTCCAGAGAAAAAATCCTTCATCTGTAATTTAAATAATTTGAAGGATCAATACAAGCTCTTAGCACAATTCAACAATAAAAGACCATCATGGAAGGGTACATAGAAAGACATCCGATGAATGCAAATGAGCAACTCGTTTTTCATCAAATATATGCACTTTTGAAACTCTTTCCAATACCTCTTCCAACAGAAGAAAACCCATGAAAACATCCATGATTCCAGACCTAAAACCAACAATAGGACCAATACTAGATATCAAAGATTATTTGACAATGAGACCACTTCTTGTTTCGAGGTCGTCTCTTTGAGAGACGGTCTCTCACAAGAGAAGCTGAAAAATAATATATAGTCCATTAAAAATCAATTGGATTTTGCAGCTGGGGTCAATGTTATGTTACTCAATGGAACTATGCCAAGTCTATAGCAAGTCGAGTCAATACCATATCCGGACTACATTAGTACAAGATATCGTCAGAGATTACCTCTTTGTAGAAAACATCGGTAAATCCTGTCATAACACGGCATAAGCTTTCAAATTCCTCGGAATCAGGATTGTAACATGCCATAAGGAAAGGACTATACCTGAAACCATTAAAAACAAAACGAATATAACAAAACTTACATTACACAAACTTGAAATTATTTGTGTTAAATGCTGTATTTTGAAGAGTCTGACACATTGAGATAATAAAAATAAAAAAAAAGTGCTAAACAAAGGAAGGTTAATGATAAGGGAAAATTTTTAGTATTACCATCCTGCCTTTCTCCCATTACCATACCAGGCACCAATGGGGACTAAATCAAGGGAGTCCCCTACCCCATCCATATAATCTCGCTTTACCTGTAAAAAAAGAATATTGTCAAAATTAATTAATACCAAAATACTAGTTAGCAGAGAAATAAGAAAAACACCTTTAACCATGAATCAGCACGCTTTGAAGCATAGTAACCAGCATCAACATCTAGTGATTTAACCATAATTCCTTCACAAGAAGACTTAAACGCATCTTCCAGGAAAATATTTATCTTTTTCAAAGCATCTTCACTGTCAGGAAGAGCTTCATCTGCTTCTATCTGAGAAAAAAGAGATTAAAGTCAGGAATCCATCAAAAATGTCAAACTTGATGAACAGATATAAACACTCACAGTTATTTCCTTTGCGTATTCAAAAAAACCGGGTTTTTCTCGACAAAAAAGATCTTTCATACCTATGCATTTTAAAAATAGAAGGGAAATAGATCAAAAACTTCTGTCATCAGCAAAAATATACATTCTTTCATTCTTTTGGTCAAAGCATAGTGGTTCTTTTATAATTAGGTGAGATAGAACAACATTCCACTTCCCCAATGTCATTAAGTGGCTCCCACCGAGAATGAAGTTTGGGGGGTCAGATGTACGCAACTTTTACCCTTGCTAGTGATAACACTAACAAAGAGAATGTTTCTGATAGACCTTTGGTAGATAACACCATAGTGAATCTTTTTACAATTAGGTCAAGATAAACAAACAATAAATCATCATAGGATGAAAAAGTACATACGCTGCCGTCTTTGCCTAAGTGGGGAATCCAATAACCTGGACCAAATAGTGTTTAGCAAGTCAGCACAAAATTTTCTTCAATCGGGTTCACAGACGCTTTTTAACCAAAAAAAAGATGCAACATTATATAAAAAAGAAACGTAGGACTGTAGTAGTCGTCAATAATATTGCAGTCGCACGACAGACAGGACAGCAAAGCAAGCTTAATGTACAACAAGCAACAGTTGCCAACAAAACGCAAAGAAGTAACGAAGTACAACAAAAGGGAGAAATTAAAGTTTAGTTCTGAATTAAAAAATTTTCGTTATTTGGCAATAAACTAGAAAAAGGGTAGATGATTACTTCTCTCCGTTGACGAACATGGCATCAAATGCAAGGATACAGATGTCAACCTGAAATCCAAAATTTAGTTGCAAGATTATTATAAACCTAAAGGGCACTGAAACGAACATATAACTGAAGAAGGGGAACTCATACTCATAGAGGCTACAAAGGTTATAGATTGATCAGTTGAAAAATACAGTACCTAAAATATAAGTTTCCATTCCAGGCCTCAATAAGTCAATAGTATTTTCCCATAAACGCAGGTACACAAGATTGTCCTATACGTAGATCTATTGGAAGCATTCACAAAGGAAACAATAGTCAGGTTGAAAACTGTCCTCTTTCAACATGATGCTGATTTAGCTGTCCAACTTCCAATGCTCTTAATACCTCAAGATCACAGCCAAATATGACATGAATCTTTACTAAATTTTGTTGCATCTAATTTCTCAATTATCATGTATGGATGGTATCACGAAATTCCTATGCACCACAATGCTAATATTAATAGGCCTTTATAAATTATTTTTTCTAAGTCATGATAACATCATATCGTGTATATACAGGCCATCAAAAAAAGGATACTAATGTTTAGTTCCATAATAGCCGATCCAAAATAGTTACATCAGCAGCAAGTACTTGATGATTTCTCAACAATCACTAGCTGTTGATTTTAATCTCTACTTATGTCAACTATCAAGGAACAACTTATACTCCTTACAGTATGACACCTCACCCAAGTATTTTCTCAACCATTTATTCCCTCCAACTAATAACTGTAAACACTTAAATCATTATAATTCACAAAATCTATCTACTGAACTCCCCCAGATATGCAATTCACTGTAAATATTTTTATGAGGCACTTAAGTGATTCACACACAGCTACATACAACCATTTCTCTATAAATAATACTAGCCTCCTGAATCAAAATAAAATAGTAGCCTGATAATTCTACATAAATAGAGGTCCGAATAAAAAATCAAATTTTCTATCAATCTGAATTTCACAAACCATTCACTAAAAATAAGCCCATGAACCAAAACCAAACATAATTCGCTTTTCATAACTAATAGGAGAATTACCGAATTAGGTGAAACTTAGGCTAACAGTAATTATGTCATTAAATGTCATCAAAAAATGAATTCCACTAAACATATATATTGAACATTTGATAAACTTTTAATTCGAGGGATGTAGCATGTTTGAAACCACAAAATGCCAGCAGAAACAAAAAATAATCCAGTGATCATATCATTGAACTTCCACAAACTAAATTACTGATATGTAAGAAATCCCAAAGAACACATGTCTAAAACAAACGGGATAATAAAGAAAGCACCTACTACAATATCCAAAAGAACACATGTCTAGAACAAACAAGACAGCAGCGAAAACACCTTCAAATAGTAAATGACAGGAACATTACTAATAAATATGTATTAGCGTCTACCTTAATTCTATCCAATGAAACCGAGGAACCTTTGGTTCCTCTCTCTCGAGCAGATAGCTCTTGAAAGGATAAAAACTTGTGTCCATTCTTTCGATCAATTCCAACCACCTGAAAACAAAATTAATATCCTCAATGAATACAAAAGAGGAAATACACGCACAAGAAGAGGCTAGGGAATACCTCCGCGTCAATAATGAAAGACTCTGCACAAGGATTACATAACTCCAGGATAATATGCACTAAATCTGGAAATTTTGAAGTTGTCTCATCCCCGTTTCTTGAGAAGATGCGCACAGAACCATCACCGAGTTTGTGAATTTGCGCACGTTGACCATCATACCTAAACAAATAAGATGCATTCCACAAGTATTCACAAACCGCCTCTAAGGAATTTATACTTTTCAAAGCCAATCTCCAGTCACAAAATAAGACTCAAGGCTATCAACTACTTTATGGATCAGTAAATTCCATATTTACTGGGAAAATTTAAGCATGTGTGGTACAATAAAAGTGCAAGAGAAAACGTTCCTCTAGTGGAGACAAGTGCAAAGATAAATTATAATGATGCACCAAGAAGCCCAAAATTCAGATGTTGCTTTTCAGCCATTGAACTGGTACATAAAATATGAACTCAATATTTGTCTATTAAGAGGCACAGTTGAAAATAAGCGTTTAAGCTATTTGACAAAAACAGATATGGATTAAAGCATTCAATATTAAGCACGCCAAAATTGAAGGTATTAGGTACCTACTTGTACTCACAAGTAAAAGCTTTATCCTGGAATAGTTTCAGTACTTGTGAAGGGCCATTAGTTATTCTGTAACAGTGGGAACAAATGTCAATGAACACACAAATGAAAACTCATTATCAAAGAAGGAGCATATCAAAGAACTTACTTAGCAAGCATGGGCCTAATAGGAACGCCTGGTTGCATAGACAATGTAGTGGTCGAAAACTCTATGCCTTTGCTCATAAGAGAAGGCACGAGCAAATTCTTCATAACAAAGATGGATGTATGTCAGAAATCATCAGACAGTGACCAAGAACTATCATACACTAAGGCTTAACAACTCTAATATAAAGGTCATATGATATATGTGAAATAGGAAATGACATAAAAGCAGTTCATCAATAAACTCATTTAAAGTAGCTATCTACTGATCTACATAAAGTGGATGATCAAAAAACCGGGCATCCACCACATGCATTAGAAAATTAGAAGTTTCTTTGTTTAAAAAGGAAAAATGCAGCATCTAATAAAGGAGGATAGATAAACTAACCAAGTCCGGAAGAATATTATAAGCTTCAATAGCAGCTGTTGAAAGGCCCTATAAGCAAATAAAAAGTTAAAACTATTAACATAGAATACCACATCATGCAAGTAAGTAATAGCTGTTTACTTCCAAAAGATGGACAGATAATTTTACTTTTTATATCAACTTTTTGAATACAACATGATAAAAACAAAAAAAATATATTTTGTGGCAATTCCAATACCTCACACAAATAGAAAAAATATGTTTCCTGAAAGCATAAAAATGTTTAGGTGTCCAACCTGAAGCAATTGCTTCAGATTTTTGCCAGCTTCTTTATCATAACTATTCAGTGCCACTGCTTGAGCCAATGCAGGAAGAACTGTCCTCATCATGGCTCCAATTCGTAGGTTCCTCACCTGAAGAATGGATACCGATAGCAATACAAAAATCTATTTCATCAGCAGTAAGATACAAATAACTGACTTATAGAGCTACACCTACACCAAAATAAATGATGTGCAAACAAAAACATATATTGTCATACTGCAGTCAAATCCAGACAATGAAGAACTAAGCAAGGGAAATAATAACAATACTTGAATAACCATGATAAGCCCAGATGATAACACATTTTAACATAACAATGTAATGTTTCAGGTTTGACAATAAAAGTAATTACTAATGCAGTCTCTTTCCAATAATTTGGCCTTTTCAGATCAGCGGAAAGGCAAACATCACATACAGTAACTGATATGAGCAGAACCGAACACAGACAATGTCCAAAAAGGAAGCATACAAAACAAGTTCAAGACTAATAAACTTCCATTTCCATCAGGTATTAGATGTACTGGTAACCCACACCAATTTACAGCAAATTGAGACATGATCCAGGCAAATATCTGATCCAAGATAACCTAAAGTCATTTAAAAATAATATCTTAAAGAGCCTGTTGCATAACTAACCAAAGTCCTGACAATAAACTTCATTTCCTTCTCTCTGCAAGATCGCATCATACTGACAATGAGGCTTTTCCTTCTACTTGTGCTTCCATTGCCTTTCTGTACGCTGAGAAATCACATTATTTAAAGAAAATGATCAACAGTCAAAAAGCTTCAAAGAAGAATACATACAATAATTGCGAAGGTCAGTACAAGAAATAGCTAAGGGAGCCTGTCCAAACAGTGGTATATTCTAAGAAGTAATTGATAATAAAGCTATTTATTCCAAATGAAACAAGGCTAAACTCAATTACAAAGGCTTCGGTTGTACCATATCCTCAATAAAAAAAAAGAAAAACATTTTGTTACCCAAATGCCAATAAATACTACCAGGCTTGTGGGGTCGATGTACACCACCTTTCGCATGTAATAACAAGGTTTTTTTTTGCAAATGACCCTTGATTGAAAACATCATTTGCGCCTTCACATTAATAAGAAGGGCACATATACTAAGTCACTAACCTCAAAGTCAAACCATTTAAATCTATCCCTCGGAGAAAAGAGAGACATACATATAACGTAGACACCAATTTAGCCAATTAAAGTACCTAGCTAACATCACAATACTCCTTAGCTCAAGGAAAAAATGAACCAGTAATCAAAACTTACCTAATTCTCCGAAGTGTAGAATAAACATCACGAATCAAAAGGGGTGAAGGAGTGACAAGCAGCGACTGTGTTTTCCGACACTCTTGTGCAACATCACCTATTATTAATTAGCATCAACATATGGTAACTATACATTGAAAAATCATGATGACACAAATTATAGACCAGCACATACCAAGATCACCAAGACTGTTGTACATTTCTCTTATCTTAGATCTATTGGTTCCACATGACTCTTCAAGAGCAGATGCAACCAAACTCCCACCAATGTTTAGTTCCTGCATTAGCATAAACCAAAAATATCCTGAGACTTTTTTTTGAAAGGAAAATATGCTGAGACTTTGAACAAACCAAAACTGCACATTTTCCATAGTGAATTCCAGCACCAACAAACTCCGAAGCAAATGCTTCTGGAATAGTAAGGGAGAAAAAGAGATCGAACATGAACTTAACTATTCATGAGCATGCCTCTTGTAAAGTTACGAAACATGAGGTTGTAGAAAGTCTCTAAAGCAAGAAATGATGCCACACTTTACGAAATTCCGGAAATTTAGGATTCCTCATTAAATCATGAGTGAGCTTATTTCCCTAGCTAAGTATTTTGGGTGAAGGTCCCTCTGCTTCAAAAAATTCTGTACAGCCCTTGTAGTTCAGATAGGCCATGCTCACGTGCTAATGTAAATCAAAATCATTTTCAAAAGAATGAAGACTTCAAACAGATCCAAAATTTATCCTTCACATAAATGTTGAGTTGCTGGCATCTGACAACCCTAAATTTTGACTCATTCAATTTCGTAAAATTAATCATTATCATTGGCTTGCCAATTGCCATTAAGCTGATGAAACCTAGCCAGATCCACTGGGAGAACCATCCCAAATCTAGAAAAGAAAATAAATTTGGTTCATTATAATAGCATAGCTGGACATACAAAGCCATTTATGAAAGTCATTTTTGAGATGAAAGTACAAAACCCAAGGTTTGATCATCCTTAAACCCAAGAGCATCTAGCATAACTTCACAAAACACATTAAGTTCATGCTCAAGAGACTAGAAGTTCAATACTCTTCAGTGCAAGATAATAGCGATGTAAAGTTGTAACCATTTTGTTGAGGAAAAACCATTAAACAGGAAATTTTTCGTGGAACTATTCAGAATTATTAATGATTCCTCTTTCCTATCCTTGAAACTCCAAAGCCAACAAAAGCATGGATTTGTTACACCTACAAAATATTTTCAATGATTATTTCCTATCGATTGTTGAGAACAGATTTTGGACGCATTTAATGCTTCTTAAAATAAAAGGAACATGAAAAGATAATTGTTCAGAACAACTATCTATCTGCTGATAAAAAATGATATATCCTACCAGTCTAACATGACACTTCAATAAAACTGCCCACCTTCAATAACATAGCTGAAATTTTCCATACTCTAACATCCATTTTGAACAAATTTTATACAATCTAAAGAGACCTCTCCACTGCTGTCAGTTCAAACCACTAGTTTCCAGTCTCACTTTACCGTATTTTCTTTCGCCTTTCTCCTTTAACAAAAAATACCAGTATCTAATCCACCAATTTTATACATAAAAAAGACCTATTACATGCTTTAAGCAGCCACCCAGCTATAAGGATAACTAGTGAATGGTAAGAACTTTACTTATCTATTAAAATCTCTTCAAAGGATAAAGAGTGTGGCACTGATTTGTGTTATGCGGATTACTAGAAATAGAAGTGGTAAACAAAAACAATGAATATCACCTAGAAACACAATTTATATGAAGCTAGAAATGCACCAACCATATTTTCATGGTCAGCAGCAATCTTATTTGTGCAGAGATAAACAGCAGGAAGAACATCCTCAGGAGACAAAGCCAGCAAACTGCAAGCAAATATATGAAAATTCTGAATCTTCAAAAGATGAAAGCTTTTAAGACACGAGATAACATATATTTCAAAAAGATCTTAGGGTAACAACAGAGGGAAATGAAAATGAAAAAGATGAAACCGATATACAACACAACACAAAACCTTCTAAACATATTTGAAAGCATAGAGGTAGCTTTAATTTTTCCCTTTTCACCTTCAACAAGATCAAAAGTTCGTGCCAAGTGTAAATATGGAGCAGGCTGACCTTGCCTCCAGCAAGCTGCATGCAGTGTACACGAAAATTAGCCCACAATGGCCAGTAAAAGAGGCATGAAAACCCAGAGACTGCAAGAATTGTATTTTAGTGAAATTAAGTCGGACCATGTTCTATTGGAGAATACTTCTCAGGTGGTAGTGATACATAATTAGCAACCATGTTGTCACCCAAGGATTCTTGCACAGATTTATAAACTTTGTCACCAGCTTCAGACCTTTCTTTCCCTTGGCTAGAGAGGCTAGCCTCTGGAACTTCACATTTTGCTGATATGCTACTAACATTCAGACTTTCCTGATTACCACCATGACAAACCTCAGAATTGCTAAAGTGCATGTCCAGTGCCATGTCAATATTTCCTTTGGCCTTTTCCATAAGTTCTGCAGCATAAATTTTCATTAATTCACTGCCTTCCACAACCTGTATAAATTTCTTCAACTCTTCCTCGTAGCGCTTAGAGGAATGTACAGAAGATGAACGTTTTTCTTCAGAGCTTGTGCCAGACAAGGGAGGAGCAATGCTTGCAGGGCTAACTACTCCACTACTTTTACTGAAGAACTTGGTTATTGTAGATTGCTTTATGCCACCGGGTTCAGCATTTGGATTAACTTTTCCCTTCTTATTGTGCTTATTCTCTGGATTCCTCTTCCTTTTAACTGGGGAGCCACTGCTAACAACTGACTGCTTCAATGGCAGAAATTTGAGGCTTTGCTTTGGTGACTTCACAAGTTTTTCAGAAGTGCTCTCCTCAAGAATGTGATTTGAAGACGTTGTGCAATCCGTTTTCAAATTTAACTGACACGGCAGGACAGGTTTCCCACACTCCTCATAAAATTCAGTTTCATGTTCATAAAAATGAGAAACAGCATCAACAATATTTCTGCCGAATATTTTAACAAGTTCTAGCATCTGATTTACAGATATCCAATTGGGCAAACAGTCCTGAAGCTCTTTCACGATCTCATCTTTTTCTTTATCACATAAAGAAGCAGATTCTTCTGAGCCTGGTTCGCGCATAAGAGCTGTAGAACACATAGAAGCCGAACCACTATTATGATCTTGCTTCACGTCACACACATCTTTTAATTGTTCTACACCCTTGTCCAATTCAATCACGGAATCACCTACCTCAACTATTTCTTTTCTGTCAGTTACACGATAAAAACCCATCAAAAACTCTTGTTTGTTAGCCAATTCATCCACTAATCCTGCAAAATGTTTTCGCATCTTAATAGCATGTTTGCTATCCACATTCTCAACATCAGAGCCCACTGTAGGGATCACGCACTTTGGCTTCAAAAACTTGACATACTCTCTAAGCTCATTATAGTTAGAATGCTCACTATAAGGCACTAAATGAATCTCAAACGAATCTTTCTTCCTAACAGAAAACTTATTCCTCTTCACTTCATAAGTCCACCCAGTAGGAACAAACCCCACAACCTTTGAATACTCCTTCTCGACCATAATTTCCTTCATCTTCACAAAATTAGGTCGAAAATACGGCCAAGTCTCCCCCAAAACATTCCACCCTACAACATGAACATCACTAGCGGACTCATCTTCCGTAAAAACATCCTCATTCTCGTATCCCAATGCACGTAAAATCGTCATTTTCCTACTATCCACATACACCTTACACCTACACTTTCGCGCAATTTCCACTAAAATCCTCTCTTTTCCAATAACATAAGTTGCAACAAGAAACAAAACACTTTTCTTCACATTTCTATTTTCACTCCCAAACCTCTCAATCACACTAACGACATAATCAATAGACTCGTCTTGCACCGGAAACACAAATTTCGGATCACAATAGGTCGTATCAAGAAAAACAGCATCACAACCAACATAATTACTCAAAACAGGCAATAATTTCATATCGCTACAAAACCTAAAATCACCAGTATGAACAAAACGTTCAAATTTACCACCATTAATAGGAACTTTAAACAAAAATTGGACAGCACCAGGACAATGATTAGCATCAATTAAAGTTACCTCACATCCATCAATTAAAACAGTTTCATTCATCGGTAACGGATAAACAAAATCCGATTGAACTCCAATAACTTCAATGACGAGTTTCGCGGTAATTCGAGAGCAAAAAATGATGCCGCGAGACCACGATGCAGTGAGACCAGTGTAGTGATCGGCATGAAAGTGCGACAGAAAGTACGTGAATGAAAAATCTCCCGAATTTCGGAAGCCATCGATGATGAAACGAGTTTTTGGAATGAGTTTTGATATTGGAAAATTAGGGGGGAATGGAGGAAGAGACGAAATGGTCGATGGAGAAAGGGAATTTTTGATTTGAAGATAGTGATCAGAGGATTTTAGAGTTAGGTTTAGGGTTTCAGTGGTGTTCATGGTGGTTTTAACGGCGGTTATCGTAACATTTTCGAAAGGGTTTTGTCCGATTGGAGGTCGGTTTATTGCAGGGTTTTGCGCCAAAAGACGTTATTAACTACTCGTGCAAGTACGGAATATAGTTGGTTTCAAGTTTCAACTCTACTTTTCACTTAATTTACCTAATTTTTTTTTATAATTCTTGATTCATTAATAGAGAGTTATACGACATCTAGATCAGAGATAAAAAGTACATAACAACTTTAATCAAAAATAATTTAAAATTAACAAAACTACGATCGTTGTATATGCGATATCACAATTCTAACTATCCTCTTTCACGTTGTTGTTAGACACAACCTTCTACAAGGGGGTCTTTCGATTTGTTGTAGTCTTTAGATATAATTGAGACGATTTAAATTAAGATTACACTTCACGACTAATGCCCGATGATTTTCATTAGATCCTTTTGATATCAGTAGGTATTCAAATATATGTATATTTGTCATAGAGGTGTTCAAATTAGACTCGATGAGCCGATATTCACTCAGAATCCGACTTGACCCGCTTTAAAAATGAATTTAGAATTATGTAAATCAATATTGACATAAAATCCAATTTTGAACCAACTGAAATACTTGACTCGAAATCAACCCAATAACCCAAATGAACACCTCAATTTGGCATATGAAACTAATTGAAAAATCCTTCTATTGGACAATTTTTAAGATCGAATAAAATTATTACTCTCTCCGTCCCATTGAAATTGCATCACTTTCTATTTTTAGACAATGGCCCACTGGCGATCACTTTCTTTTAATCACATTCACTCATTTTAACTCTCGTTTATTTTTATCCGCACAATTTATTTTCTCTCTTTATTTATTATCATACACTTTTTTCAAAATACATGAATTCATCTTTAATGCAATTCAAAGAGAACGGAGTAGTAAAAGAAGCTTAAAAGAAGCTGCGAGTATGAGTATGACTGATCAACTCACCGGCTTTCCATCGATCATGTGCTGTGAGCGGTGACATGCCACCACCTCTTCATAGCACTTTCATGTACTAATTATGTTCAAGAATCTTTTTAAGTTTTATTCCATCTCTCCCTAATTTTGCAATATAATATATGAAAATTTTCATTTTAATTTTCGCAATATAGTAAAATTTATAATCTATCTATAACTATTACTAAAATAAAACGTTGTTGATGTCATTATTTTTTAAAATTACTTATGTGTTATTTTCTCGATTAAAGTTTTCCTTCTAAAACTCAATGATGATGTCATTGTATTTATTACTAATGTTTGTAATATTGTTTTTTTTACTTTTTAGATCATATTATTTAATATATTAGAAAATTATATATTTTATTTTTTTTTCGTTTAATAATTTATAAAATCTTTATAATGTTATTTATTAAACAAGTATAGAACATTTTGGGGTGGTTAAAACATAGAGTCATCAATTGTTTATTATTTTGTTTAAATAATTGTGTCAAAAAATGTAATAAAATCGTGCATCGCACAGGCATTATCTAGTCTAAGTACTAGAATCATACTCCCTCCTATTCTACCTATTAGTCCCATTGATTTTTTTCATTATTCATTTATCATTCTTAATTTGTATTTTATTCTTAATCTATAAGTTAAAACATAGTCATGTAAGATCTTGTTTGATTCGTCTCAATACAAAGATTATTAATATCTACTTTTTATAATTTTTATTTAAAAACAATTAGAGATATTAAAGGTTAAAATGTTGTATCGGCAAGTGTGAAAAATCAAATGGGACTAATGGGTTGAATAGGAGGTAGTACTTTTATACATATATACATTGGCTTATAGCAACTAAGAGACCCTTAAGATTTGCTACCTTATGATGAGCTGAAGATTCGCTAAGGACACGCACATATAAAGGAGAGTGTTGAAGTACCTATTGTTGCCCATTATATGTGAGTTGTCATAGCTCAGAGGAAGGAGAAGAGTATAGCGGTAACTTTTAATACTGCGAAAAATACTAATTGAGTTTAGTAGTGAATGGTTTTTAAACTTATAAGTAAGTTATCTCTTCTCCTTCTTATATGAGTTGCACATGTCCATTTCTTAAAATTGCTTCTTTTTTCTAAAAAAAATTGCTTTAAGATTAGGAAATATTATTTATAATAGTACAACCTTTATTTTCATACAATAATCTCAACTTTTGATTAACCATAAATGATTTCAATTTTAAATCACTTACCCAAGAACATTTTGCCCAAATGGTGACAGCATTTTACATGTTAATTGCTAAAAAAATAGAATAAAAAATCAAAAATATTAAAAGTAAAAAAAATAAACTTAATTAATTTTTTTTTAAAATTTTTTAAATTTGTTTATAATTTAATTTTATATTTACTTTTTTATTTTTTTTAAAATAAAATGACTTGTTGTATAAGGGAATAAGTAAAAGGTTGAATTAATCAGGATAATTTTTCATATAAAATATGTATATTTATGTTACTAAAATGACATAATTTTGATAAATTTTGATAATCAATATTGTTAGAGTATATATCATGGAACGTCAATTATCGGTTTAAGTTTTTGAGTAAGTTAGTATCATAATATGATATCAGATCTCAGCGTAGATATGTTTTCGAATCTCATTAATCTTCATTTCTTAAGTGAAATTTTTAGCTCTACCTAGGAGAATGGTTAACCAAAAGCGTTTGTGGCTCAATGCATAAAGCATCTGCATGTAAAGCAGAAGGTTTGGGGTTCGACCCCTACTGGACGAAGGTATCAATTGAGGGGTTTTTTGATTGCGCGCATCTCTTTTTACTCCCTCCTTAGGGGTACGGGTATGATTTGTCAGCATATTTCAAGAATAAGAAAACCCTCACTCGGACCCTGCCTTGTGCAGAATACCGGGAAGTTCCTTTACGTTTACTTTTTAGCTTGGAGAATGGTTAGAAATCCCTGTGAGTGAGAATGAGGTTCAAATCTTTACAGACTTTGCGAAAACATCTCTAGTCTTCGTCATACTTTGGCAGCTGTATTTAATTATCTAATCAATAATTAGGAAGTTAAACACGAAATTAGGTTAAAGATACTTTCTATGTAACACTTCATCTTTGACAAAAACACTTTATTTTAGTACAAAACACACATCTTAACATTGCCCGGAAAGTTGACCCATACACCCAATTCCCAAATGATCCAACCAGTGGCGGATATAGTCTGATGTCATTGAAGTCGGTTGACGTCATGTAAATCTAAAATAAAATAAAATATTATATGTTAATATATCCTGTTGTTTAGTAATTGTCTTATGTGACTAGGGATATCAAAACCCAACAGATGCATTTAACTTAAATTCACATCAACCGTTTTTTTTTTGGATCCGCCACACGACCCAACACAAGTCCAACTCACTTTTACTCCTATGCGTCTTTGATTTTGTTATATTAAGAAAATCGATGTGATAAACTTTTGATTTCGCTACACTGAGGAAATCGAAGTGATAACATTTTGTATAGTGTATAGCAAAATTAAAAGAGACAAAATGAGTATTTGTTCCCTTGTTAAATTACGAGATAATCAATTCCTAACTTTAATAATATTTCATCAAATTATTGTGATATTATTTCTTAATATAAGATAAATTTTAATACCACTATTTTTTTATAGACATTTGAGAATAAGTATTTTATTTTAAATTGTAGATGCCAATTATGAACTTTCTCAAACTCTCAATTTTTTTTAAATTCTCAATTTTAACTAATTCTAGTGTAAGTTATTCACAAAAAAATTTAATACAATGGTGAAATTGATTGAAATCCAATTTTAATTTTCTTTTAAATTGTCAAACACTTAATTTAAGTAAATTTTAAATTTCCAAATAAAATCATCATTTTCAAACATAACATCAATATATTTGATCAAAATTCCTACACAAATTCTTACTTGAGACCGTCTTTTATAAAGACGGCTCTCAAAAACACAGTTCAATTCTAAATATATATTGTTACAACTCTAAATTTAAATTTAGACCGGACTTTTGAGAGTCGTCTTTACAAAAGACGGTCTCTCAAGATAGGACCTGAAATTCTTAATATTTTTTCGAGTTTAAGGTAAATGAAGAAATTAAAAAGATGAGGGAAGTAAAGATTCAAGTAAAGTAGAATTACCAATGAAGTAGTTAGTCCTATTGTGATTTATCCACGCTTTACGATCATGCTTTGTATTTTTACAATTAATGGAGAGTGACACAAAATAGGGTCCACACGAAATTAAACCCATTGCAATATGAAATTGAACCCAATTGCAATATGAATTACATATTCTTCTTGCTTATTTCATTTAATTTGCTTTATCTTTTTCATTTTAACATATCTAATGTCTTAATCAGAGCCGATCTTAAGGGTGGGTAAAAAGCAAAATTAATGGTTGTAGAAGATTCATATAAGTTATAAATTGCAAAGAAAAGGGCCTCAATGTGCTATTTCACCCGGGGCCCAAAAATATTTAGGATCGGCCCTGGGTGAAATAGCACATTTTAACATATCTTTTTCATTTTAACATTATTTATATTGTTTGACAATGATCAATATTTTTTTATTCTCCATACTTTCTCTTATTAATTAAATTTATTATATTATTTTTTTTTAATTTCTGTGCTAAAAGCAAATATGTATAATTGATTAGACATAGCCACATATGACGAGTATATCATACATAAACATGAATATGATTAACCTAATACCTATATTTATTATGATTAAACTCTCAAACAATTGCCGAAAGAAGACAAGAATTGACGGATCACAACTATATAACGCGGAAACTAATAAATTATTATCATTAATTATTATAAAATACCCAAACCAAACAAAACCTTAAATTTATATATTTTTTTAAATAAAATACTCTTTCGTCCCATATAGTTTGAAACAATGAGAAAATTAATTTTTTAAGAAAAAGGTAAATAATGGTAATAAATAAATAGTTGAAATTAAAAAATAGTTAAAATATATGTATGAGATTAAAAGGGAGTGATGAATCATAGTCTAAAAATAAAAATAATAAAAAATAAGTAAAACAGACTAAAATAGAAAATACTACTCCCTCCGTTTTTTTTGTTCTTCCCGTTTAAAATATTCCATTTTTGGAGAGAGAAATTTGATTAAGATTTTTAAGACATTTATAGATGATAAAATATATCCATATGAGATCTCCTTAGATTCGTCTTAATGTATACTTTTTTATCATATATTTTTTATAATTTTTTATAATTCGTATTTAGAGATATTTAGGCTCGAAAATTACTTTAAAATTGTGCAAGAAGTAAATGGAAAGAACAAAAAGGGAACGGAATGAGTACTACATGATTAAAAAGAATTTATAACTTGTCAACTCTTCCTAACTTTCACAACTGGCAAATGAATCTTCCACTTTTTTTTCTTTCTTTAACTTTATTCTCTTCCAATTCTCCTATAAATATAACCCACCTAATCTCCGTTCATCAAATTCCAATCCACCAAATATTTCCTTTCTTCTTCAAAAAAATTAAAAAAACAAACTTGATAAAAAAAATCGAGGGTGCGAAAATCGATTCAGTTTTCCATCTTTTCATATAGATTCGAAATTAGCCTAATTTTTATAAAATCTTTAATAAGGTTTAATTTTCCGTTTTAGAGGATTCTTCTGCCTTATACCATAAATTCGAAATTAACCTGATTTTTATCGTCGTACACTATACCTAAGAAAATCTTTCATAAAGATTAATTTCCCGTCTTTGTTTTGAGGATTCTTCGGTCTTATCCCGATAAAAAAAATGGGCAACTACACATCATGTGCATTAACAACACAATTGGGGAAGAATAGATCAGCAAAAGTAATATTTCCATCGGGAGAAATAAAGCAATTTCAACAACAAACAAAGGCAGCAGAATTAATGCTAGAAATTCCAAATTATTTTTTAGTAAATTCAAAAAAATTACAACTTGGTAAAAGATTTTTACCTCTTAATGCAGATGAAGACCTAGAAATAGGGAATGTGTACGTTATGTTTGGTATGAAGAGGGTAAATTCTTTTGTTTCTGCAGCTGATATGGGTAAACTTTTTCTTGTTGCCAAACGTGGTTCTAAGAGTAATGGGAAAGTAAGGGTAGTTCCGGCGTGTTCCGAGGAGGGTGAACCGGCGGCGCGTGAGGAAAGGGAATGTGAAGAGGTGGCGCGTGAGGTGGTGGAAGTAGAAGAATTGGAGTTGGAGTTTATGCATAGGAGGTCTGTTGGCCGGTCTAGGAAACCGGTTCTTGAGACTATTGTGGAAGAGCCTAATTCTCTAAGGTGAAACAAAAAAGAAAAGCATATTTAATTAAAAATAAAAAAAATGAAAATTATTTATGGGAAAAAGTGGAAATTATCATAAATTATTGTGTGAGACCGTCTCTCTGTGGACGCTATTTGTACATGGGCTAAATAGCTTCGCTTAAATATACAATTATTAGTATATGTGTTCCTTCTTTTGAGGTCGTTCAGATCATTTCATTGAAAGACGGTCTCTCACGAGAGTAGCTCGAAATTTTATTTTTTTTGGTATGAATTTTATAGCTCTCTTCTTGCTTGAGTTTAGATGAAGAGGAGGGAGATGAAATTCATATTTGGTTACCCAAACAAAAGATTATTTATTGTTTTTGACACCAAAAAAAAGATTATATATTGTTGGGATATATTATTATAATTAGGATATATAGAGTAGAGTAGTATGAATATAATGAATAAAAAAGAAAAAGATTTCATGTATTGGGTCTACTTTTTTGTAGCTTGTGAGGTGAAATAAACCAAAAATCAAGTTATTATTCTTTGACCA
Source organism: Amaranthus cruentus (assembly GCA_019425755.1). Classification (NCBI taxonomy): domain Eukaryota; kingdom Viridiplantae; phylum Streptophyta; class Magnoliopsida; order Caryophyllales; family Amaranthaceae; genus Amaranthus; species Amaranthus cruentus. The sequence continues at coordinate 14,938,910 of CM033466.1, forward strand.
TTTATAAGAAAAAGATCTCTATATATGTAAATTATAAAAAATAATAAATGAAAATATTTATATTTGTCTTTAATTTTTATTTTTTTTCAATTTTTAGATGTCTTCTAGCTTATTTATCTATACTTGTGCATATTGGGCAATTAGTGAAATACTTAGCTTATCTTTAACAATTAAGAATGGAATATTTGTGCTAATAATTTATGATTATACTTTCTCGTTTTTATTGAGTTTGACGCATAAGTTTCGGAGAAGTAAAAAGAAAGAAAAAGTGATGAACACATAATTATAAAGAATATTATGGTGCCAACTAAGAACAATTAGTTAAGCAACTTAACAAAAAGGATAGTATTAAGTGGATTGCATATGAGGGAATGTTTGATTAAACTTGGAGGAACATAATCAGCTGTGTCTGCCCTATTAATTATTATGTCCATCGTCATTATCAAATCCGGTTTATCCCACTTATAGACAGACTATGGTTAGGGTCTGGGGAGGAAAGATATACAACAACTCATAGCCATTAGGAGAGTGTGGTTGGAGAGTCCCCCGACTCTAAAGGGTCTTCAAAGAGAGAAGATCTAGTATCTATCTGAAAATCTGCAACTTATACCCACGTCCATACTTATTAATTAATCAATTATTTTATTCAAACACCCTTAAATATGAGGTCAGTATAGTTGAATTTTATCTCGGTTGAAGTAAAAGGTTTTTTCAGGTAAGATGTTGAAATTAAATCTCACTTATCTTCATCTTCCCCTAGCATACCCTACTATGCAAAAAAAATATATTAGGTGACTACAATTAACTATAAATATAAGGATAATTTGCGAATTTACATTCTTAAATTTTCAGATTTTTGCGAATTACAACCTTAATGTTTATTTTTTGCGACTTACAGCAACTAAAAAATAAAGTCAACAACGTTCAGGCTAAATGAAAGAATTCCAAGCAGTTAAACTAAAATTGTAACTCTAAAATGGTCAGAATTTTATGACTTGGCCTGAACGCTGTTAACTTTGATACTTTGATGGATATAATTCGCAAAAATAAACATCATAGCACTAATTTGCAAAAATCTTAAACTTTAAATCTGTAATTCACAAATTATTCTAAATAAATATGATATATGATAAAAGGAGTCTAATTATCAATGAGAGTATAAAACAGTTTTATGGATATTTGACTTGGCTCATCAAGCCACCGACTAACGTATTAGTGGCTTAGTGCATGTATGACCAACTTTGCACATGAACTAAATCATAAGAGTACAATACAATACAAGTATTAATAAGTGGCCGGTCAAAAATATACTGCCAATACTAGATGATACCCGTGCGATTCATGGTTTTATTAAATTTTTTGGTGTATTTATTTAAACAAAAAAATTAAAATAAATTGCTTTAACCATCTCAAAATATCCTATATCCATTTAATAAATACCATTATAAAGATTTTTAGTATATATATAAATTAATAAGGGTTTATCTCTCTTGGAAGACCTTTTTCGAGCCGAGGGACTCTTTGACCACAATCTCCTCTATAGGTATGAGTTGTCGTCGTTCTTCCCTCCCCAGACCCTGATCATAGTTTTCTATGAGTGGGGTACACTGGGTATGATGATGATGATAAAGATTTTATAAATAATTAAAAAAATAAAATAAAATATATGATTTTCTAATATATTAAATAATATGACCTAAAAAATAAAAAATCAATTAATATTGATAATATTATAGTCATAATTAGAAAATAAAAAACTCAAACTTATAAATATTAGTAATAAATACAACGACATCATCATTGAGTTTTACAGTGTAAATTTTTATTGATTATATTGATAAAGGATCAACTTCAATAATGTTTAGGAAAATTTACCTAGAATAATCCAATCTGCTTGTAATTTTCCTACAATAAACTCATCTATTAATTAACTATGAATAATCCCAACTTTAAGAGTTATTTGCCTAGAGTAAACTTAGGTAACCCAATGACCTGCTATAGTAGGTAATTCACCCAAAAAGTAAATTGAAAATTAATTTAAAATTAGAGAAAAATTTTAAAATTTTACATAAAAAAATTCTAAATAATAAAAAAAATCATAAAGTTTTTTTGAACATTTTTGAACATTTTTTCGAAATTTTATTTTAATTTATCTTTTTTTATAAACATATAAAACTTGTTATAGCAAGTTATTCGATCACTGGGTTTACTCTAGGAAAATACCCCTCAAAGTTGGGATTATTCATAGTTAAATAATAGGTGAGATTATTGTAGGAAAATCATGAATAAGTTGGATATTCTAAGTAATGTTTCCTAATGTTTAAGGTCCTAAGTATCATACCAAGTCGAATTTAAATATGAGCATATAATTCAAACAATATAATACTCAGTACAACACTTTTTTAATGGATAGTGACTACATTTTAATTTATTACCATCTTAAGAAATGACATAGACAACTGTATACTGCCAAAGAGTATTACAATATAAAACATGCTCAAGCAAAAAATGTAATCGAGAGATGTTTTGGACTACTTACAGGAAGATGGGTATATTCGTATACATACTTAGAAGCCCCTTATTTTACCGCGTTAGAACTCAAGGTTGCATTTTGATGACTTGTTGTTTACTTCACAATTTAATTAGGAAAGTGATGAAAATGGATGATGTAGAGGAAGAAGATTTGAGTGATGACGATTTTGATGACAATTCCGATGATGAAGTTTAATATATTACTACAATTGCTACTTCTGATCAATGGACTAATTATAGAAATACATTAGCTCAAAATTTGTTTAATATAATATTTGGAGGGCAAGAGTTAGACAAGGTTTGTACTAAGTGATTGTTTGATTGTTTTATTCTTTCATTGATTGAATTGTATAATGCTAGTTATCTAGTTAGTTTTCATATCCACTTTTGCTGCTTGATGATGACATATATGGTAAATCCTATAGCTAGTTTGCATAGTTGGTTTAATTTTCTTTGAATTTTGCTAGTACTTAAGATGATGATGAATATCATTTGCCAAGACAGAAGTAGTAGAAGGAAGCTAAAAAATAAGCACTTTTGGGCATGTCAAGAAGATTCGTTGCTAATAAAATATTTACACTAATTGTCTATAGATCTTAAGTGGAAAGGCGAGAGTGATTTTAAATGGCTACAAGATCAATAGAAGAGTTAATAAATGGACGGCAATCTAGTTGTGGTTTGAAGGCTTTTCCGCACGAATCAAGAATCAAACATTGGTCAGAGAATTATGTGCACTAGCTGAGATGTTATCTACTTCGAATTTTGAGTGGGATGCCGACATAAGATTTGCAAGTACAGAGAATTGTGTTTGATGAATTGTGTTAGATGTTAAAAGTAGGTACAATTCATCAAACACAATTCTCTCTACTTGCAACATCTTCTTGTCGGCATTCCACCCAAAAACCAAAGTAGATAACATTTCAGCTAGTGCGCAATACTTCTCCGACCAATGTTTGATTCTTGATTCGTGCGGAAAAGCTTCAAACCACAACTAGATTGCCCACCATTTATTAGCTCTTCCAACCTATTGATATTGTAGCCATTTTCAAATCAGCCCTCAACTTTCTACTTAAGATTGATAGACAATTAGTGTAAATATTTTTATATGCATCTAAGTAAGATATCAAATGAATAAAATATAACTTATTTATTGGCTAAAGAAAAATGACATGGTATTTTTTTGACCAATATCTGTATCATTAAAGTATTTTTTACTAGCATTTATTTATAGTGAAATTGAGTAAATTAGAGAATATAATATATTAAATAATATATTGTTGATGATTAATTTACACATATAACTTTCAAAATTAAGTGTTTATACTGCATAATATCTCTAACTTTATTTATTTAATATTATATACTTATATATGTCGATGTTAAACAAAACCGTGCATTACAAAAATTTCTACACTACTACGGGATTATTATTGTTCAAAATCCCAAAATATTATCAAGATGATCAAAAAATCAAACATAAAAATATTACTCCTAAGTCCTAACTCCTAATAATATAACATCACCCCCACAATATGACCCCACATATAAAAACACAGTCAAACATTTCATTTCATTACTCCAATCAATTTCTCTTCCTCTTCTTGTAGGGTTTTAATCTATCCTCCATTCTCTCTCATCTCTCTTAATAAACTCGATTTTCTTAGCAAAAAACTCATCAATGGCGGGAATTAAGCTTCCTCCACCAGAAGAAACTGCCGAGCTTTCTCAACAAAGAACTTCGACCACCGGAGATCTCATCTCCGATGATGATCGCTCAATCGCCGCCGATTCGTGGTCAATTAAGAGCGAGTATGGTAGTACTTTGGACGATGAACAACGTCATGCTGACGCTACGGAAGCTCTCGCTGCGGCTAATCTTCGCCCTTCTTCCGAGTATAGGTTGTTGAAATCTCTCTGCTATTGTTTTTTATTTACATCAGGTTTTTTTTATTTGATGAATCGCTCATTTTGTTTGTTGTTGTGATCAGTGTATTTATTTTGAAAGTTTTTGTTTTCAATACATTTAAGTTTTATCCTTTCAATCTCTTTACCTTTTTCAGGTTTTTGCATTGATTAATCTTTTAATTAGATTTTGTTGTAGTTGTTTCTGTTGCTTTGTCTTTGTGATCAGTGTATACATTTTGAAAGATTCTGATTTTTCGTATACATTTTGCATTTTTTTTGAATTTTGTTGTGTAATTAGGTTTTGTTCTATATTTTTGTCCTTTTTTAAAATTGTTTTTAATGGATTTCAGGCTTTTCCATTAATAATTCATTCAATTAGACTTTGTTGTTGTCGAGGTCTTTGTGATTGTCATCAGTGTGATTAGGTCTTTTGCTGAATTTTTTATTTGAATTCTCTGTTCAGATTTTGATTATCTTTTGTTGTTTTTATATTTATGAATTGCCTGAAATGAAAACCTATTTCCGATGTGATTCAATATCAGAGAAGTTTTTTTTTTTAAATAAAGGTTATACCATCAAATGAGGTAATTTGGTGTCTCTGTCTTAAATTTTGGTGTTTACTGACAGGTGATTAACTTTTGAAGTGTCAATGATTGTGTGACCAGATAGAAGTGTTATGTTGCTGTGGAATTAGTTCATGTTGTTGGGATCAATTTAAATAGGGTTTACCTGCCGAAATAGAGATATATGTTGCCATTGTATAAAGTTCCCTCGTTTATTTATAAGGTGCTCTTTCTGCTTTTGGTTTCTGCTTGAAGTTGGCATTGAATATCAATATTTATTCTATGTAAATGTATTCAGTGTGGTGGCATTTTTTCTCTCTGTAAAATTTGTGAATTGTGGTTCGATACGAGTTAAAGGATGCTTAATATTGATCAAGTTTACATAGGTTATTGTTGCTATACTAAATTTGTGTATGTACCAAAATGAGATTGGGTCTGCGGAAACTGAGCTCTATTTGTTGTATTACAATAAGCTACCTTATTTGTTGTATGGAGTCGCAGTTTGTAACCTAGTTTTGTTAGCCTAAATTTCGCATGTTTCTGTTTGCAATTTGAAAACGATTTTAATCAATTAGGTGAAGCTGGATTACAACACTTTTAAACGTATTTAAGATGTTCTAATGCCATTAGGCTGTGTGCTCTGATGACTTTGGGATGGAATATTCCTTTTCTTACCTGTGAAGCAAATTAAACTTGGTTTTGTTATGAACTTTTTGTAGCAACATTATGAATTCACTTGCTCTGTTTAGAGTTTGCTGAATTGCTGATCAATTAGGTGAAGCTGGATTAACTTTTTTGTTATTAACTTGGTTTTGGTTTTGTTATTAACTAAACGTATTTAAGTTATTGTGGAAATATTGAGGATTTGTTTCTTTGGTGAGTGACAGTTCAGACAAGGATTCAGAGAAAGATGAGGAAGATGGTGATGGGATTGCTTCAATGCTGGGTCTTCAAAGTTATTGGGATGCTACATATTCCGATGAGCTTGAAAATTTCCGTCAACATGGTCATGCTGGTGAAATTTGGTATGTATTATCATTCTTCTGTTTCCGGCGCGGTATTCAATTTTAACAGTCTATTAAGTGATCTGTGGTCTTAAAAATAGACAAGTATTTCTGTGTTTTTACAATTGTTAAGTAATTCGTAGTTTTAGTATTGTGCTATGTCATTTTTGGAATGTTGGGAGCTTAAGATTATAATACTACTTGTCGCAACATGGCTTTTGGCAATAGTTTATTTATTATGTTTTCTCTTTGAATACATGAAAAAGGACAACTCCATTGTTTAAGGATGCTTACCAGACCATTTATTAGTAATTAAGATTCATGTATGATCATAAAATCACCTCAAGAAATGATTGTTTGATCTTGGCTAATTTCTTTCCTTACTTGAACTCTGAAGTAATTTAATATAATTTTGTTGAGATCCTCCGTGTCAAACTGTCAAATGATAACATGCAATGTTTGAAACAATAGTATCTCAACCATACTATTTATTTTCTATACACTTGAGTTTGCTCCGTCTAGGAGAAAAAGCTCTCACAAATAAAAGGGAGTTGGGTACACTCACATGGGGTGGACAAAGGAGTATGATTTTGGTATTGTTTTAGTTGGAGTCTTGCGCAATTCTTTTTATTTTTTCTCACTGCTACTTGTTGGTAGGTTTGGGCCTGAAGTCATGGAGACGGTCGTTTCATGGACAAAGAACTTGTGCGTGGACATTTCTCGGCGTCACTTATTGAACCATATTGGTGTGGAAAAGATAGAACCTAATGATAATGAAGTTCACGACTTGTCAAGCTGGAGTGTACTTGACCTTGGGACCGGCAATGGTCTGCTTCTTCAAGAGCTTGCTAAGCTTGGGTATTGATTGCATGCTGTTAGTCATCTACATTTCATGCCAACTAAACTCCAGTTTGATAATTTATACCATAGCTGTATGGCTATGTTGTTTTGTTGCTTCTTAATTCAGTTATGGAAATGAGATGTCATCTTTGAAGCTTGAATGTTTGAATTCTAAAAATTTTGCTAACACTACTGTTGTTGGAGTGAGTAGGAAAATGAATTTTTTTTAATGTATTATTAATGTAATACTAGATATCTAGCAGGTTTTTTTGGAATACAAGTTAGCTTGGTTGTATTAGATAGACACTTATTATTCTTGAAACTTTAGTGTACTTGAGTTAAGTAGTTTACAACTCACTATTACAACCTATGGCAGGATATCAGCATTTAAATCGGAATTAGTGTGAGAACTTTGGGCGTTAGCTTTGTGTATGATTGGTACGGGGGTAGCATGTTGCCTTTTTCTTTGTGATTAGCTGAAAAGTCAGCCTTTAAGCCTGTGTTAAATTATTTATTGATGGATTTGTTTTTTTTTTTTTCTTTTTTTTTTTTGGTATTGTGGGTTTTGGTGGATGCTTTCTTTAGAAGAAAATAAGAATGGTTTTTTTTTACTTGTTAGATCTATAAGTGAGCTATTTCTTGAGCCTACTTGTAATGAAAATGCGGTGAACTGACTGATGTGCTACTTTTTGTTGCTTGGTTTTTTATTGCACTTGATGCAGCCTACATTCTATTGAAAAGTAAGTAGTTGCTTAAAATATGATGGGAAATCTGAGCTATGGGTTGGTAAGTTTGAGGATTGTGTCACGGTGATTGTGTTCTGTCATTGCAGAAGTTTTCCATTTTTTTTTATTCGAAGTTCAGGTGATGTTTGAGAGGATCTTGGTCCATTAGACGAAATATTTCTATTTTCTTGTTGACATGCATAATTGATTGCCTCCCATTATAGTATAATGTCTCTTATCTCGAGTGTTTGCATCCAGGTTCTCGGATTTAACTGGGGTTGACTACAGTGAAGGGGCTATTGACCTTGCTCGTGGTCTTGCTGAAAGGGATGGATTTAGTAACATTACATTTATGGTATAGTTCTGATTCATTTTCTTTTTATATACTAATAATTGGCTTTCATTACTTGGTTTATATATAGGTTGTTTCTGGTATCTCAGAATATTATATACCACCCAACAATTTCATTCCAATATTCGATTGTATCTGTATGAATGAAAACCATTAAAGGGTTTATATTTTCAGCGAAGCTAAGGAAAAAATGGAAATCAGAAGATAGAAAACACAGATTCAGTATGTGGAATGTTGAGTATTGTTTATCAATAGGTTACAACTTACAAGTCTATGAAATAACAGTTGAGGGAGCGAGTTGTTTTGTAATGATACGGGGCAAATGACAATTGTTATACTCCCTACTATTCTCACCAAATGTCTCATGTTTTTGTACACTTGCCGATGTGCTATTTTAATTCTAAATATTTCTAGTTGTGCTGGTTAAAAATTACAAAAAGTTGATATTAATAAAATTTACAGTGAGACAGATCAAACAAGATTTTATTTGACTATGTCTTAACCTATAAATTGAGAATAAAAATGCAAACTAGGAGTGATTGATGAATAGTGGCAAAAAATAAAGGGGACATTTGATCATAATATGAGGGAGTAGTAATAATCATAATTTCCAACTTCCAAGATTGCACTAAATAGTGGAAATATGGAATCAGAGGCGAAGAGAAACAAATATGTATAACTGTTTCCTTTGATTGGCTTTAAATTGCAAACTTACTTTGGTAATGTGAATCAATTATTATTTGAAGTTTTCTTTTGTCTTGGAACATGTTGGTAGTATTGTGGCATTTTTCACATATATGATGGTTCAATTAAGTACCCGAATAAGTTACTTAGGCACTAATTGCTTCACATATTTACTTTCCTAGTCTAGATTTTCCTTTCTTTTTGACTATACCGTGCGCTTTCATTTTATGCCTAGAAAGCGGCATATTCAAAATCTTAAATGTAGGAGTTGCGTTCTCTAGTGCCTACACTAATCCACTTCTCTTTTGTTAATGAACAAAATCCAGTCATCTATGGCTCAAAATCTTACTTAATTCATGGACTACTTCATTCATGGCCTGTTTCAAAATCTTACTTTGATGTTGATTGTTGACAATTGCATGTCATGTTTCCTTTTTCCCATCAGCAGTTCAACCGTTATGGAAGCCCCTTTCTTGATGTTGTGACAAAAAATGTAATGACCATTTTTCTTACCCTTGGTATCCACTTTTTTATTTCAGGTTGATGATGTTCTTGACACCAAAATAGAAAGACAGTTTAAGCTTGTAATGGATAAAGGAACCTTGGACGCCATAGGCCTGCATCCTGATGGCCCTATCAAAAGGTCGGTTTTGTATGTTTGCGTCTTTTTATGTTGTTTTCCAAGTAATCCGTCTTCGACAAAAGTACACAACTGATGCCTAAAATTTTGGTCTATAATGTCCAACTGGTGATTTGTGACCAGACTTCCTCTATCATTCATCAATTTCCCTTTCATCACTGATTTGTTTAACAGGAAACTTGTATCTCTTATTTACAAATACATCTTTTTGGTTATACTCGAGTCTTAGTTAGATTTCCGACTTATGCTTCATCTTGTTAATAAAAAGGGAAAAGACTAGTGTCTCTTAGCTAAAATCTTTTAGTGTCTATGCAGTTCATTTTCTCTATGTTACAGTGAGGTTGTTTCGAACTACCAATACTAACATTTTCGGTTCTTGTTTCAGGCTAATGTACTGGGATTCTGTTGCAAAAGTTGTTGCCCCTGGAGGAATATTAGTAAGTCACGATTACTATTATTAGCTTATTGCTGAATGCCGAGTTTCCATTTGAAAAACTTTTTCTCAGTTCTTTGATGGTCATTTACGGGAAACGAAACATTTTTTTTGGAAAGTACTTGTAACTCTAGATTATTTATTAGTGTAAATCTGATCCCTCAATACTACTTAAATCCACCCTTTCTGTCATTGCTCTTGAGGCGCTACCTTATACCAAGATATGGCACTATTCACAATTCTTACGAGACTCTTTTTTGGTGTAATATTGGTCTGAAAACTTCATGCGTGATTTCCTATTTTCTCATTACACGCCCTCGTTTTATCCATGAATTGTAGGTTGTAACTTCGTGCAACAGTACTAAAGATGAGTTGTTGCAAGAGGTAGAGAGCTTTAATCAGAGATCTGCTGGCACTTCTTCCGTTGACTCTGACACCTCAACTGACCAAGATGCTGCCACAAATCCTGTCCTTTTCCAATATGTCGACCATGTTCGATCATACCCGACATTTATGTTTGGAGGAGTTGAAGGATCACGCGTTGCAACGGTAGCTTTTCTGCGCAACTGAAGATCAGTAGATCTAATAACAGGCTTATGTTTCTTCTAACTGGTTCTTTATATGGGTTCTAGTTTGTGGGTGGCAATGTGGAACTATGAAAGAAGTGCCTGCAAACTGATGCATGTTCACAAATCTCAATTGATTTTTATGATTTGATTAAGTTTAACATGTTTTTCATGGATTGTCAAAATACAAGGGAAACTCTAATGTTGTAGAAGGCATGTTTTGTAAATTATAATATGGTCATTGGCGGTTATGGTTTATTTATGTTTCAAGCTTTTTACCAAGATGCTACTCAAAGTGTAATGTAGTAAAGCTCAAGAATATAAACTCCTAGCCAATATTCATCCGATATTCACCATTCACCGACTTCCAACCAATGTGTAAAATTTGCCCTCGAATCACTCATTAGAGCCCTTAATTTAGTGCAAAATGCACGTATCTACTTCCTCTTCCTCTGCACTTTCTGTGACCTTGTGACTTAGGCTGCCCCTTCCCGCATTGGCTACAAAATTGATCTCGTAGACACGCTTGATGTCAACTAGCCAGTTCTCGACTAAGATATGTGGACCGACAATTATACCATTTCTTGGGAAGGAAAAAGTAAAAAGAACTGTTGATATGAAATTTGTGTTCGACTGTGGTTGGGGTAGGTTGGAATAGAGGAAGGAAGAAAAAGAGGAGAGTTAATGGAGACGTGATGATCAATTCTAACTTATGTTTGCAAGTAAACGTAAAATATTTTCTACTAAAATTCGAGCTTGAACTCTTTCAGAGGATATTCGAACAATGATTCTATGACAATAAATTGTCGTTTTATTTTCAGTTGTTTACGATGGGTTTGCGACGACCAACTTAATATGACCTAGTCACATCCTTAATCACAAAGTAAAACCTCATTAATGTACGTGATGGGTTAAAGCCATACTTCTTACCATGACGGATATACAACATCTCCATTTTACACAAGAAAAGGCCATTTAAGAAATGGTAAATTTTAGCAAGGTAACATGAATTGTAGGGCATCATTCAAATAATGTGGCATAAATTTACATTCTAAATTAATAGTAGTAATAAATGATAAAGCTTAGCTCAATTACAATACATAACTTGTAGTCTTGTACATTTCTCTGCTGCAAATAAGATCGTCTCCCAAACATGGAGCGGAGAAATATCGAAGCATCGGTACATGAAGAAGTTTATTTTAAGAAAAAACAACAGAACATTACTCTTAAACCTAAAAATATCAAGAGTAGCAATCGGCAATCTTGAAAAGCAGCAGTATTCCCTCGTTCAAGTAGAAGTTGCTTCCTCAGAAGCCGTGTTTTCTCCATCTACACGAAGTGCAAAACAGAAATGAGAAAATTGAACATTGAACGGACACTTAGCACAAATTAACGGTAGGAGTTTTATTCAAGTTACCTTCTCCTGCTGCTGGAGCACAAGGAGATTTGCGGTATCGCGTTTGTTGTTGAGTTGGCTGCAAATAGAGTCGTTATGAGATAGCGAGGTGAGGGGGGAAGAGAGAAAAGAGTGATGTGTTATCAAGAACCTAGGTATATTAACGTTTCAACATTTAATTACCCATTGCCGTTAATTGATTCCCACGGTCCAACCTTTAGAGGGGTTTGGGGGTTGGTTGTATTCATCGGATGTACACAGCAATACCCTTGTTAGTGATAACAAAGAGGATGTTTACGACTAACCCTTGGTAGAAAATATCATCTGCAACTTCCCGTAAATAAGTGCACATAAACTAATAATTCATCTAATCAGAACCCAAGTATAAGTTATAGCATAATCAAGAACCCAAACACAATGGTCAATAGTATACCGGTAAAACAATGCACAAATGCATTCAGAGATCGAAACGCTCAATCCCAAACAACCTTAAAAGATCAGGCTTCACAAAAGTGTACAACAAAAGGATGGATAATAAGCTGGTTCCTATAGCTATAGGAACACTACCTAAAGGGGTAGCCAGGTGCACAAAGCGTCCCTGTAGAAGCGATGGTCCAGGGAAGGGTCCCACTACAAGTGCGTAATGAATGCAAATCTTACCTTACATAAATCTATCATTTGCAAGGTCTGTATTCTGTTTTTATATAATTGATTCAAAGAACCAGATAATAATAGCAAAGCACGCTAGTAGGCAAATGACAATAGGAATTGTCATGGATCCATGACCCTATTGGACCCGCCCCTATTTTTCGAGACTATCTGTTGAGTTCATATTTTGAGCACATACTTCTACTAACTTTGATCATTTGGGCACTCTAGTGAGCAATATTGTATCGATGCCAAATTCTAGCTCAAGATCCTCGCACATACATTAACGTGAGAAGCATAGGATAAGATCCAACATATACTGAATCAAGATAACATTACATAAACGACAAATATGAAGGAGGATACAGTGCATAGTTGGATAGTTCAACAAGTACCTGTAGCTTAGGTCGAAGTGCCTCAAGAGGACCTTTAGGCTTCTCTACACCTTGCTGTTACGAAAATAAACACAAGGTGCATGAGATAAGTTCCGATGATAACTCAAGGTGCCAAGATATAGCATATACATGAAAGTGATAGCCTTATGATCAGACAAATAAGAGTGCAAGAAAACACCTTCCCGAGGGCCCAATCAGCTGAATCGAAATACGCCCTCTCATGATCCTGGCACAAAAAGTAAAGCTCCAGTTGATCATACCATATTCGAAACTAAAGCAAACTCATAAACCAATCATAAAATGCTAGGTCCTAGAAACCTCGAGTTTAACAATAACAACAATGATGTCAAAACCTTAATCTAGCAACATGAGGCCATAACCCGTAACATAAACCAAAACAAATCAAGTTTTATAATGAACAGCCGAAATTGCACTAGCAATATGAGGTCAGTGAACCAAAACAAATAAAGTTTTACAACAAATTATCAAATTTGCACCCAAATAGAGGAACTCTTAAAAAGATGAACTATATTAATATAAAATAGGGAAAATTAATATTAATAATCTAACGTTTCACTCATCTGCCGTGAATAATTCACAGCATAATCTTTTATTTTATAATAATTCAACCTTTGCCCTTAGTTTTCTATCAGCATACCTTTATAGTATGCAAACCAAGAGCAAAGGTTAATTTATTAAAAAATAAAGTTGAGATTGTTCATAGCAGATGAGAAAAAGGTTGGATTATTAATATCAATTTTAAAATAAAATATAATGTTCAAAGTACCTTGGAAATTAGTGGTGGTTTCTTGGGCACAATTCCTCCATACTTTTTCTTGACAGCAGCTTCCTATGAGTGCAAGCAAGTTAAAAAATTTCAATCTTAAAACTTAAAAATCAAAGCCCAATTCAATGATCTTCAATAAATCCAAACAAAGGGTAAAATTAAACAAATTTCAATTCAAAATTAACAAAAATGTATAAAAAAAAGAAATAAAACCTGCTCATGAGCAGATGGCATTGACCTTGAACCATCTTCTTCCATATTTTCAGCTACTAATTTCTACTTCTATTTATATCTTTGGCTGCTGATACAATCTGATCTTCAACCAATCAGATAAAAAGATCAAACAATAAAATTCCAAATTTAGATCAGCAAAAAAACCCCAATTTCTAATCAAATCTACCCAATTAATGAAATCACTTTTAAAAAATGGGTATTGTAAAAATTCAATCAATCAGTAAAGAAAGATCAGTATATCAATTTGGGGGAACTCAAAGAAAGAGAGAAATCAAACCCAAATCAACTTGGGGAAAAGATTTGAAGAGTAGTGAGTTTCTTATGTGATACATGATTAACATACAAAAAGGTACAAATGAAGAATTAATGATGAAAAATCAAAGAAAGTACCTGGTTTTTATCAAATTCAATGCTCTTCCCTCAAAACCTGGGGTCTCAGCAGCAAATCTTTCATGTTGCTCCCTCTTTTAATTTATTGTGTAAAATTTTTCAAATTTTATTTTACTTTTAAATTATTTAATGTGAAATAGGAGGAGAAAGGTATATGAAATATTTGACAAAATAGTTTATTGGATAATTTATTTAGTAGTTTATTTATCATAAAATTAAATATAAGTACTTAGTTGGTTTTAAAAATATATATATATATATATATATATATATATATATATATATATATATATATATATATATATATATATATATATATATATATATATATATATATATATATATATATATATATATATACAACACAAATAAATTGTACAAATATTTAAAATCGACATGTAAATCAAATCAATTGATAAAATTAAGGAAAAATTACTATGTAAAACAACTTTTTGTTAATTTTCGTACAATAATATCAGTTATTGATCAACCATAAATAATACCAACTTAGGGGTATTTTCCTAGAATAATACAAACTTTAATTTATTAACTAATTTACTAATTTTTTGTCTTATAATCACCTATAATTTGGTTTTTAACATGTTAGAGATTTTCTAGACAATTATATTATTCATGATTAATCAATAGTTGGTATTATTGTAGGAAAATTAACAAAATGTTGTATTATTCACGGTAATTTTTGCTAAAATTAATTCGTCAAATTAGTTAAGTCTAGTTAAGTTGAATAAAAGGTAATTTTTCCTAAAATTAGGTAACAAGACCGATTTATGATTCAGGTAGCAGATCATAATCTTTTGATAATGTAGGCTTTGATTTTGTTAATGTTTTTTTTATAAAAAAATCAAAATTATATTATTATTTTCAATTTTTTATAAATGGGAATAAAAGTAGCACAAATAATTCATTTGATAGAGTGTTGTTGTGGATTAATCAGTGAATCCAATGCATGTTATCAGAAAATCATCAAAACAGTCCTCTGACCTCTCACATGGCAATTTTATATAAATAAATGCTAAATACTTCTTTTAATCTTTTATGGCCAATATGAAAATTAAGGATGTTAACTGAAAAAAGTATATTTTGCTGTTAATTTTTTTGGTTAATTAATAAGTACTAAAAATGGAGATAGTATTAGGATTAAGATAAATTAAGCGGATGTGATCGAGGGAATTTATTCAACTTAAAAGCGTTCATGTAAAAGTGTTCAAAACAAATTTAATCCTTTAATCAAACTCTACTAGCACCGAAACCGTCAAATAGTTAGCTTGTACTTTCCAGTTTTTCTTATTATCCAAAGTTATAGAAGTATATTTAGGGATGGCAATTCAGTCCGAATCCGACCCTAGTCCGATTCGATCCGAGGAAAATAATCCGATTCGAGTCCGAGGAAAAAGACATTCGACTCCGACTCCGACTTTACGATCCGAGTCCGAGTTAGAGACGGACCGGAGGTGGACCTATTTAAAAATCCGAGACTCCGACCCGACTCCGACCCTGAAGGACATCCGACTTTGAATTTGACTTTTACACTAATATTTTGTTTCCTTTAAAACTCTAGATGTGACTAATTCAAGCTCTCTCTTATAATAATTGTAATTTTCGATTTTGAAGAAGTACTTGGTATTTTTATTTAGATTAATGAATCAAGATAAGACAAATAAAATCAAGAGAAATAAAATACGCCAAATCAAAATACGAGAAAACTTTGTTAAATTTTAGTAGTAGAATTATTTCTGTTGTTAAAATTGAATTCAAATTAAAGTAAATATTTATTTGTTAAATTGTATATGAAAAATATATTTTGTTAATTTTGTATGCTGTAAAATCATTAGTACAATATCACAATGATACTGTTTGATAATAATCCGACTCTGCATCCGACTCCGTTGGAGATCCGAGAGTCCGAGTCGGGGCAAACTTGGAGTATGCATAATCCGACTCCGAGTGGAGGTGGACCGAAAACAAAAGTCCGACTATTATCCGGAGCAAAGTCGGAGTATGTATAATCCGAACCGAATCCGACCCATTGCCATCCCTAAGTATATTCTTGTAAGTTGTAACAACCCGACCCTATCAGGCCGCCAGTGACTACCCATGGATGCGGTATATAGTCCCCACAAACAGACCAACACAAGTCTTTTCAGCGCATTTTAGCCTTGTTCGTACGCACTCAGAAAAACTTCCTAAGAGGTCTCTTATCCTAAGATTGCCCTTCACCAAACAATCTTATTTGTGGAGTTCTTAACAAATGCACTCCCTTAAAAAAACAATGCACTTTGTTGATATGAGTATTCTATCAATCTTTTGACCTTTATAAATCTTAAACCAGGGTATCATACTCATTCCCACTTAAGAATGCAACGTCGCACCTTAGTTTCAGGATTTTCACTGAACGCACTATCAACCACGGTTACAAGGTTGCTTTGATAGCACTTGTAAAACCTCAACTTTATCGGATCACCGATGACAACCTTATCTTTTGACCTTTACAAATCTTTTCAGCGTACTTTAACTTCACTCACCCTGGAAAACTTCCAGGAGACCACCCAACTCCACCAAGCACGCTTAACTACAAAGTTCTTAGTAAATGTATGAAAAGAAACACATATGAGTAGTCTATCAAAAATTTTTAAAGCTCAACCTAGAGTATCACACTAAAAATCATCAACAATTTTGGGTGGGTAAGAATTCGAACCCGGCCAAGTCCTTAGGAATTTCATAGCATGCATAGCCATTTGTTAAGAACTCTATAGTTAAGTCTGCTTGATGGCGATCAATTTTAGGATGTGTGACCTTCTATAAATTTTTTTCGGATGTGCACGAGCAAAGGCAAAGTACCCTAAAAGGAATTGTGTTACTGTGGGGCAAAAGTATACTTAAAGGACTCGTATTGATCTATGATCACTTAATTTAGAACTTATTAGAAATCATTAATGAGATTGGCACAATATTAACTAAATTACCAGTTAATAATCTTTTCAAATCACTTAGTAATAAAAAAAATCTATCCATTTTTAGTGTTAATTATTTATAATGCATCTTGCCCCCTCCACCCAATTGTTTTGATTCAAACATCCTCCATCATAGACCACAAATTTTGCATTTGTATATTATTGATTTAACATGTTCAAGTGTTGTGATCTATAATGACCAATAATAGGTCAGAGACAGACAATACTATTGTAACTTCAGCTATCAGATAATGCAAGTTAGAATTAGTCAAATCCAATGTCCCAACCAAGTGGTGGGAACACTCCTAATCCATTATTGCACATTTGAATATTACCGCAATTTGAGTTATAATACTTCCTCCGTTTCATAATACTTGCTACTGACAAGTGTAACATGTTGTGTGAGAAAATGTCACTCTCAGTAACAAAGTATTATGGAACGTAGGAAGTAACTTGTATGAGTTCCTACATCACCTCAACAATAGAGTATTGCTCTTACTCCTAGAAATAAGTCCACATTCTCGTGTTTGAGTGAGTTTTGGATATGATATATTGAATTTAGTTGATTTTTTTTTGTATGTAAACCTCTTGATAATTTGATTTGATTTTTACATGCGGGTTGTTTTGAATCGAATCGATTTTGGTTAATTGAGTTATTTTGGATAGCTTTACTAAAAGACTACATCATGTTTTTTGTTTACCTTCATTTTTGTATAGGATCTTTGCCCTCAATAATGTCTTTTGAGAACTCATTTACCACCCTAAGCTACAATCCTCAAGGCCCCAAATTCGTTTCAAAGCAATGAAGTGGAATTGTAGTTAGCAAAGAAGGTGAATAATGGTAGTTATTCCCTATTACAACGATAAAACAAATAACTTATCACAGGTTCTCGTACAAAATAAATGGGTGACACAAGCCCGATCCATGACCATATCACGACTTTCAACTACAATTTGGGCGTGTTTCTCAAATTCAGGTGTATGAAAAACTGTATTTTGACAATATTATCCATATGAAGTATTTCACACTGCACATCCTAGTGAAAATTGATGTACCAAGGCATGTGTTTGGAAGTACTAGTACTAAAACCCGAGGCTATACTCATACGAATCAACGAAATTTCAGGGGGCAAGTTTGCAATGTCGTGTACATCCTTACCGGCCCTCAAATGCTCATTAATCGACTCTATGTTCTCCGATGGCATTCACGATTTCTCCAGGAGTTCTTAGCTCGAACCGTGATCAAAAGCTAGTTTTAGCTCAAGCTAAAGAGCTCGAAACATCAGCAACACACATTGTGCTAGTTAGTTTGATGAGTTCCCGGGTCTCTTCATTGGGCAAAACTTCATCTGCTGTCATCCTTTCTTCAATTATAAGAGGCATCTTCCCAGCTTTTGCGTAAGTTCGGAGCAACATATTGTATATCTCTGTGGTTACATATCCAGCATTACGAAGGACCGAAAGCATCTTTTCAGCACCCTCGATGTTCCCTTGCTCCTCTAAAAGCACATAAACCTCACAGATGATTGTTAAGTTCGGTTCCCATTTCTTTACACTGGCGATGGCTTTTTCGACACAGTCCAGAACTCGATCAATCTGCTTCAATTTAAGGTAACCAAAAGTGAGAAGCTCCCAAGTGGTGTAGCTAGGTTTAACGCCTTTCTGCGTGAATCGATCAAAAAAGGCGGTAGCCTTTTCCATCTGGTTCATCTTGATGTAAGCTCCTACAAGCAAATTAGGGACCCGTGAGTCGCCAGTATTAGATAAAGATTCCCACTCATCATAAAATTTCTCGGCCTTTCTAAGTTCTCCGAGTTTAATGAGCGAAGCTATCATGCAGAGGTACTCGGCATCATTCAGTTTTCGATATAAGGACTTTGTGATCTTCCATATTCTATGAACTGCATCTTTCTTTCCAAGATTTGTATACAAACTGATAAGAGAAGCATACGCAGATCGATTTTTACGAGACATCCTCTTCTCCATTTCCTTCAAAGAGCACTCGGCTTTATCATACAATTCCTTCTTCGTATATAAGCTGGCTAATATGCTGTATGTCATCCAATCAGGCTCCAATTTCGCGTTCTTCATTTCAAGGAAAACATTCTCTGCAGTTTCAACATCATTCAGAGACTGACACATGGTTAACCACAGATTATACGTTACAGTATCGGGTTTTGTATTCTTTTTCAACACTTCAATGATCTCGGGAATCTTCTCGTAGTTTCCAACATCAATGTACATGGTCATCAAGTGATTATAAGGAAGGGGGCACTTCACATAACCGCATTCTGACATCTTGGTCATCAAAGCCTCGGCTTTATCATAGACACGGTACTGTACATATGTATGTAACAGTGCAGAAAGTGTTGTTTCTATCCTCATATTTTCGGGTAGATCTTCGAAAAACTTCTCAGCACTATTTAAGCCACGGAGTTTAGCAATCAAGTCCAAATGAACTGCAAAATCTCCGGGCAACAACTTGATGTCTTCTTGGGTTCTCATCCATTCGCAAATCTAAGCATTTAAACATATTGAAAGTCTGAGTAACATGCAAACTATCTTATAAAGCCGAAAAACTTCTAATCATCAAATAACGCTTAAGCAATATCACATGTCGCCAACGTTTTTACTTCATCTTTTTTCTACACGAGATTTCTTTAACGAGGTGCAATCAGCTTATTCTTCTATGCCTATTATACAGTTTTATATACAGATCACTTTAGCAAAAAGAAATATCTCTACTCTTTCTACCATAAGAAACCCCATAATTCTGGGGAGAGCAAATGCTTGCCATTTCAGAAGATCAAAGCGAATCTGCTCTCGCCATTTTCTCTTAAAAATCAGTTCGATTTTGTGTTTAAAATGAAAAAAGAAAAACAGCTTGATTAATCAATCCACTCTTCACTAGGTTATTACGGAGGTGTTTGTCAAATGACTGATAGCTGGTAGCTGATAGACGGTGGCTGATTTGACCAACCGATTTTGAACCCACTGCTATAAGCAGCTTGTTCAAAAACAACTTATTCACAACAATAAGCTGTTTCAACTAGTTAATTTACCAAACACTAGCATTGGCTGGTTTGACTTCCTAACCCTCTGTTTATATTAAAATAAGCTAAGCTTTTTTTTAAAAAAAAAAAAAAAAACCCTTAATAAACAGATTTATTAGTATTCACTTTTCAACCAACATCTTGATCAATGGATTTAGCTTATCCAATGCTCATTATCAATTCTTCAACAAGAATACCCTTTTCATACAGTAATAAAGAAACAGAAAGATCAAGTGATGATCCAGCAACAACAAAAGCATTGCCAAAGCCTTAAACACAGCTTATGATCGGCTACATCAATCAAAACAAATCAACTTAGATTGCTAAGAACTTCTGTAATAACAAACATTTGATCTGTAAATCGATATAAATACACTTGAGCATTAAACCACCTAAGTCAATCCACAAACATGTTTACTAAACCGTTAATGTATCTTAATATCGACTAATCTGTTGTGATTTGTGAACATGGTTTTACTTTATTGCATTTTACATTGTTCAATGATTGCAAGCGAATTCCAATTAACATTCAAATGCTCCATTGATAACTTGCTTAGCTAAATTCATCAATCAATAATCAAAACGTACCCCCATCAAAGAGTGAATTTCACCAAATTGCAAGCTCCAACCACAATGGCACAATCAAATGCATATCAATAACTTGCTATATTAGAAATTTCTTTTTTAACATGAACCCAAAACGCTAACTCTTTTATTTAATAAAACCCTAAACCTTAAAGTAAAAAAAGGAGCGAAAAAAAAGAGATTAAACCTCAAGGGCATGCTTAAAACGTTTGAGTCTACGAAGTTCACGAACAATACGATTGAGTTCATACTTGCGAACGGCTTTTCCTTCTTCTATCCATTTACGAATGGTAATCACTGCGCTGCGTTTTGGGAGTACTAACGCCAGAAGTCTTCTTGCTAATGTATCTTTCCCTTTATTTGGTGATGATGATTTTGAAGGAGAAGAAGAAGGCTTTGCGGTAACTGATACGGCGGAGGTTTTAAGTGTTACAGTTTCTACCGCCGCAGAGAAATGGCGGGCGGCGGAAATGGCGGCGGCTCCGATACGGCGTTGTAACATTTCTTTTTTATTCAAATGTTTTTTTGGGGGAGTCCCTCATAGTATAAGAGAGAGTATATTCTTATTACGTTCTAAAATACTTGTAATATTTAATTTTTTATACAATTTAATATATTAATTCAATTTTTAATATTTTTAATTATGAAAATAAGAAAAATTAATAATTTGATATAAATAATTTTGTATTGAAACGAATCAAATAAGATGTCATCTGATTATATTTTAACTTATAGATCAAGAGGAACTAGTAGTATATTATCTTGTAATGTAACAAGTAATATAGTAAGTATGTGTTTGATTAAAAAATAACCAAATTGGCTTTTATTTTATGATCTTAATTACCATTATTGTATTCTCATTTTGCTGTATTTTGATTTTGTAGGTGTAAAATTTTTAGTCACTTACCAAAATAAAAGACATGGAGCATTAAATGCTAGATAAAAATTTTCAAAGATAACTAAGCTAGAAGTTATTTTATTTGATATCTACATTTTTCAATTTTTTTTAAAAAATATTCTTTTTTTTTTAGTAACAAAAAAAATATTTTCAAGCTTAATCCTTTTAGATATTCATAATCCTTCTACAATCCATTCATATATACAATAAACAAACGTTTTACATCCTTGCATTACAATCCATTCACCTTTAAAAATAAAAAATAAAAAATAAAAAATAAATTTCTTAATCCTTCTACAATCCATTCACCTTTTAAAAACTTGAAATTATTATTTTCAAGCTTAATTTTATATGTTTGAGAAGGCAATTTGTGATAAATATATTAAAGTTGAGACTAATTAAACCCATAAAGTTGATGTTCCACTAAACTACTAAAGCAAAGAGATACATTGTAACAATAGACTACATCAACATTTCAAATATACAATAAACAAACGTTTTACATCCTTGCATTACAAAAGACTCCATACAATAAGCTATGTCTTTTTAATGGTTTTGATACAAATCGAGTTAGACAGAGTAAAATGGGTTCATACTGAATATTGTGAAAATATAAAATATAATTTTTTTAAAGAGAAGTGAAGTGATAAAAGTACAAAACAGATTTCAATGGATCAAGTCCAGTGCATATGTTTGGATACAACCATACTAACCATCAAACATTATATAGTACCTAGTTGGTTTTATGTATCACACTTTGCTGTTTATCATGAACCCTTTTAAAAAATAATTACAAATTCTTATGTATCACCAACAATACCCTCAAGTAAAAGAAGGGGTGAGAAACTTAAAAAACACATATATATACAAAGAAGTAGAAACAACAGCAAAAACATGTTGCCAGAACAAAATTGCTGAAGTTTCTTGAACTGCGTAACCCCTCAAGCTAGCAATAGCACCAAGTAGTATAGCGCTCGGTGTAACATAATGCAAAAAGATCACAAATCTAAACATTAGATCACCTTCAACCAATAAACCCCATTTATCAGTTAAGAGTAGGACTCCAATTCCAACCAAAGGAAGTACCAAAAGTCTTACAACAATGATCCCAATAGTAGTCCTAAGACCGAGTGTAGACTCTTCTGGCCCCTCGGCTAACATCCCTCCTAACACGAGCATAACAAAGGGCATCATTGCACGAGCCATGAACTGAAAACTATCGGTAATGAAAGAAAGAGGAGCTTCATCACCAAATACAAGGCTTTCCATCTGAGGCACCATACCAACAAGTATGGCTAAAAATGAAGCAATAATTGGTGGACTTAGAATATGTTTTATTGGTGTTTGTTCTGCTACAATCCTAATTTTTCTTATTATTTTTGGCTCAGGTAAACACCTTGATGAAGATTTATTGTCATAATGATGCACTTGACCTTGACCTTCTTCGAGACTAATTCCTAAATCGGGGAATTCTCTAAGAGAATTAAAGATCAAAGAGTTAAAAACTCGAGCGACAAAGGGTGTTTTCGAGTAATCAATATCTTTGTCATCCATCCCTGGCCATTCAGCATCATGAAGAATCGGCATACTTAACTCACTATCATTTCTAACAATCATATCTTGATCTATTTCTTCTTCAACCTCTTCTTCTATGATAATTTCATCATCTTGAATATTGGCATCTTCAATAACTTCATAGTATTCTAAAGGAGGCTCCATCATATGATAAACAAATGTATAAACAAGAGAAATAGCCACCCATTGAGAGAAAGAATCATAAGCAATACCATTCTTTTGACAATCTTTTCCAAAAGGATGATTCTTTGTATGACAAATTGATGTTATGAAAGCTAAAGGAAGATTACCCATGTTTCCTATCGCAGTCATGATGATAGTAAATCGAAAAAATTGGGGTGGTGGACGACATATAAGGGCAACAAGGTACCCTAAGAAGCACCCAACGCCAACCGAAAGGATTACATTTAAAGGTATGAACCACCAAAGTGTTATGTTTTTCAAAGTGATGGTTTGGCCTAAGTTGTTGAAGATCAAACAAGGTAAAAATAGGGCAAATACAAGCTTACTTAGGAGTTTAAATGTAGCTCTTGGTACAAGTTTTGCTTTTGGGTGTGCTAATAGTACCCCCATTAAGGTTAAGGAAATTAGCTTTAGTAATGGCACAATAGAAATGAATAAACTCTCCCCTTTCAACCCTTCATTTAGCTTAGAAAACAATGATTCATCCATTTTTAAAACTTGTACAAAGTTATATCCTAAAGACAAAAATTTGCAAAAGTTTTGAAATGGCTATGTATCCTACACAACAACAAAGAGAAGAAAAGGGGAGGGAAAATGTTATAGGATATGCTCAACAAGGTTGAAGTATCTTGATTTCTTGTTGGATTTAGCTCATACATATATATATATTGTTGGATTATATGTGAAACTCATCATGAAAAAGTAATTTATTATTAACAATTATAATCTTAGTCCTAAGTCAAAACAATAAAATATATACTTATTTGACAAAATATAATATATTATACAAAATAATATGTGTACACTTTCAATAGAATATATTATATAGTTTTACCATACAATATTTTGAAAGGGAATACTATTAGGTTAGTTTTGTCTTCCTGGATAGTGTTGTGCTAGTATATTTCATGTTTTCTGCCTTCTGTTTTCAGTTTTTTTTGCAGACTTTTTCTTTGCAGTGACTTCATATGTCAGACGATATTCGAGTTGAGGGGCTTTCTTCAATTGCAACCTCCTCGTGATGAAGGTAATGATTTGCCTTCTTTCTTATACTCTTTAAACCCTGCCTTAAACCGGACTTATTGAAATTATAATGGTGATGAATACCATTAGAGATAAGGAATATACTCAAAGTCAATGATGTATTTGTGAATGAAATGGAGAAAAGGACAAATCGTAGTCTTGTTCTATAATTTTTTTAAAAAAATGTTTGATGTATAATGCAGGCTACTTATTGGTACAAGTTGTACTATTCATGGAAAGCTTCAAATATAGGTACTAGAGATTTTTCCAAGTGCACTCTATTCTAACATGAAAAGGCATAGGACAAATTCATATGGAAGAAGACATTGTTATATAGGACAAATAATGTATAACCTCTAAATCGAAAGGGGACATTTAAACCTAAATGGCCAATTTATAAGATTAGAAATTACACTATAAACTGTGACGAATTTAAAATACTAGTATATATAGAATAGTAAGAAGAATTATTTTGTGTGTGCGCTGAATCAACTCGAATATTATTTTTTTATGTTAAATATTACACAATTTAATATTAATATAATATTTTTTCAAATAACGGGTTTGAACCGAGCAGACTTGGACCTAAATCCTTGATGACTATAAGTGTTATAGACTCCCTAATTCCTATGTTGGTTCTGAAATAACTCAACTCTTCAAATTTTCGTTGTTTATTAAAATAATAATTAATAGTAAGCTTAATTAGAAACTTGTTCAAATAATTTCAAATGATAATTCGTGATGTTGTAGAGTCTTATTATCTTATTTTGGTATATTTTATGAATTATGATATATACTTTTACATTTACATATACGTGGCTTGTTTTAGAAATTTAAGGAAGCAATTTTAGTATAAGCTTAAGTTACTCTAAACACACACTATTATACCAAAGTCGTGTCAGTGTTGTTTCTGATAATTTTTGGGTCTTAGGCGAAAAATAAAAAATAACCTTATATAAGTAAAGTTTTGGTTATCTTTTTTAACTATGTAGTATAATGGTCATGCGATTAACTAAGAAATCTAATGCTGTAAATTTGATCCATGCTAGAAGCTACTTATACAAATACTAATTTTTAATTATAAAGATTAAATCAGCTGGACCATAGGCAGTTGCACTTCAAAATTACCCTCAGGAACGACCTTGAGTCCTTTGGATTAGAGTGTATATACAATACAAACTCTCTCATATCTGGCTTATCAAATATTTGTCTTGAAATGAGAAGCGAATAAGATCTGAATATGTACCCTCTTCGTCACTTTGGCTTCTGATACCATATTAAAGAATCAACTCAACCAAAACTTAAGTTAATGTTTAAAGCCTCACAAAATGTTATATATCCAATCATGCCCCCTCACATGAAAGCTATTTGGACCAAAAGTACGGATGGAACACGTGTCATCATCATACATAGTGTTAAATATTTCACTTGAAATGACGAGTGAATGAGATTCGAACTCATATCTTTTTGGAAAATTTACTTTTAAAAATCTGACCTTTTGTTTGTTCTCTTTTAAAAATCCCGCCTTTCGATTATTTTTTTAAAATCCGACCTTTTGCCTCTATTTTCTTTTATAGAACATTTTTACCGGTGACCGGATAAATTTGAAAATTCATCATTTTTTCAAAGAGAACAAGCAAAGGTGGGATTTTTAAAAGAGAACAAGCAAAAGGTCGGATTTTTAAAAGTAAATTTTCCAATTCTCTTTTTTTAAAAATTTGAAATTAACCGGTTGTTTAGGTAAGTTAGGGAGGTATGTACTATAAAAGAAAACGGAGGCAAAAGATCGGATTTTTAAAAAATAATCGAAAGGTGGACTTTTTAGAAGACAACAAACAAAAAGTCGGATTTTCAAAAGTAAATTTTCCTATCTTTTTTGACTCGTTGATGTTTGATACTGTGTTAATGTACAAACTCAATTAGAAGCTTACGCTGGTTGGACTTTGAACTTCTAGAATATGTTATTAATTAACAAGTTGGTTTTGGATTTACAAACTCAACTGGTTTTTGATCAATAAGTATATTATTATTATTATTATTATTACTATTATTATTATTAATAAATTAAAAAGAAGAAAAGGTGGGAAATGTGGTTGTAACCCTAACTCCTAACTTGTAACTTGTAAGATTAAGTCATATATATGTGGGGTTTGGTCTGGATCAAACCATACTTCTTGAGCCCTACCAAACTTAATAACGTAGGCCCACGATCCAAATTCAATGCTTTACATCCCACGATCCAAATTCAATGCTTTACATGCTATTAATTTTCAATTTTACTAATAAAAAATAAGTTGTGAATCAAACGTCTCACCGTGAATTTGGCCAATATAATTAAATTATTTTGTTTATTGATCGCATTTAACATTGTAAGTGATTATTTTACAGTTGTAAGCAATCACTTTAAGACTATAAATATAAGTGATCACTCTAACATAATAAACTGATAAATGATGAGTTTGATATAGAAATGAATTTGACTAAAGTGTTCTATGATTGTTTGAAGATCTTTCTTGATCGAGTCGAAGAACTCTTTGACCGCACTGTCCTCTATGGATATGAGTTGCCGTCTTTTTTCCCTCCTCAGACTCTGATCATAGTTTTCTATGAGCAGAATACACTGGGTATGATGATGATGTCCCATGATTGTTTGTGCAAACTAATTAAAAAGCAAATTCATGATAAGATTATAAATAAAACTTAGGAATCTCTTATCTATTAAAGTGAAGAAAATTGAGACATAATGCCTTCTATAATCTCCATGCTATGAGTTATTAACAACCCACTTGAAAACAAAACACTTAAAACAACAAATGCTATGATCCCTAAGGCCAACCTTGGTCTACAATTTGTAAGAAATATTTGCAAGTTACCAATTATTTCATAAACACTCCTTTGTATATCCTTGTAATGTTTCTTTTCCCATTCATACCAATTTGAAGGAACACAAATTTCCTCACCCTTTTCTATCAACTTCAACTCCCTAATTCGCAATCGAAGCTCGATCATATCTTCATCCACAATCCTACCACTTTCAAACTCTTTATCGTTTTCTGATCTCTTACAAACAGTTACAAAATTACGTTTTCTATATTGATTCCTATTTACATATTCAAAATATTTTCTTTTGTCAGAAAATACTCTACGTCTTGACAGAGATTCACGAAACAAACTCACCCTTCTAGGCGTATTTAGAGATAGTGTAAATAGGCCACTTATTTCCATAGATCTTCTATGCAACAAAATACTTCACTATTGAAGAGGAAATTATAGTTTTTTTTTTGTAATATGTGGATATGTGATGGAATTTTTGTGTAGATGGAAGACAAAATGCATACTATATATAGTTATATTCTATATATATATTCTTTATATTGTATGAACTATATATTTAAATGAAATATTTATGATATTGATAATTGTGGAAGAATTAATCTCCCCTAGACTTGCGGCTGGATCGTGTCATCGTCGACATACTAAGTGGGACATGAGTTTTCCATTAGCGTGTGTTACCCGTTTAAAGTTGATTTGTATACGAGACCGTCTCAAACTTTCCATTTTAGTTCCAGCTACTTTTTATAAGATTGTCTTACCGTGAGATAGATTCATATAAAATATCAATTAGTAAAAAATGTATAAAAGATAAAATGTGAATAAACACTTGTACTTGAAGGAATTTTTTTAAAGTAGTTTGGACCGACTTAATTGAAGACATTTCACGGTGAGACAACCCTCAATAAAGAAATAGTGTGTCACAAATTCTTACTTGAGACCGTCTTTTGTAAAGACGGCTCTCAATAGCCCAATCCAATTTTAAATTTATATTGTTACAACTCTAAACATAGATTTGAGCTGGACTTTTAAGAGTCGTCTTTACAAAAGACGGTCTCTCAATAGAGCACCTGATAGTGTTTTGGTTTAGTCTTATAAATTTGCAACAATTCTATTTTAGATAGTGGTTATATATTTTTTTAAATTTTTATCTATATATCTTATCTTATTTTCTCTCAGTTTTAATGGTTATTTCCACTCACCTTCATTTCTTTTTGTTTGTCCAATTTACCTTTTACATGCATTTCAAAGCAAATTTTGAGTCATAATATCTCTAAGTATGCATCATAAAAAATTATAAAAATTAAATATTAAAAATTTTTACATCAAGACGAACCTAAATAGATCTTATATAAATATATTTTGTCAATATACTCCAAAATATAATTTAAATTTCTCTCTCCTCAAGTGAAAAAATTTTTAAATGAAAAAAAAAACACAAAATAATTTATTTAATATTTATATTTATTATTAATATTGCACTATCCTAGAGAGGGAGGGAGTAGTTGCTTGTAGTATTCATCAATTTACAAAAGGCGCCGTGTTTTTTTTCATTTAAGCAAATCAACAAAGGTCATCCTTAGACATGATCACATGAACATCGTCTTGTGTTGATTATTGTAGGTGTGCTCAAAATACGTCATGTATATAACAGGTTGCGTCATGACGGGCTAATTATAGTAAAATAATGTCGTGCTATGATGGTCACCCTTAAAAATAGTCTATGACACAATACACGCATGTGGGCAGCTATTTATAACGCATATTTTCCTTTATTTTTGTATAATTTTGCTTAAAATTGGTTAACAAGTCACGGGCTTGGTGGTTGTACTTGTGGCGCAATATATGTGTCGTACCAATCTCACAAATTAGCGATTGTGGAATGTCTGTGACGACCCACTAAATGTGTCGAGACAATCGCAATTAATAGTTTTGTTAGATATTGTGCATCTTAAAATATATCACGTATTTTTATTTACACCTAAAAACTCTATATAAAATTCTTATGAATTAAAATTCATCAGTTTTCAAGCTCAATCCCACCACCTACATCAAATAATCTTAATTTTAAATAATTAATGTCATGTAATAATTATTTTATATACAAAGCATTTACGACCTGTTTGGTTAGTGGTACTAAAAAGCGGTAATGAGAATGATTTATAGTGTAAAATTTCAGCAAAAGTTTTGTACCTTCCTATGGTAATAGTTTTTTTGTGTACAAATTTTGATTACCACCTAATACCACCCCTCTCAATGAAATTAAAATACATTGGAATTGATTTATGAAGAAAATGAGATGATTGAAGTTGGATAAGTATGACCATCAAGGTAGCCAATAGATTCTTCAACTAAAATTACATTAGTTTTTCATTCTTATTACCACCGTTTATTAACACCTACCAAACGATCCGTTTAGTACTTTATTATTGTGTAACTACATACTTCCTCCGTTTCATAATACTTGCTACTGATTGTGATATTTTTCCCACACAACATGTTACACTCAGTAGCAAGTATTATGGAACGGAGGAAGTAGTTCTATATGTTAATGATGAAGTTTATAAAATAACAAAATTTTCAACAAAAAGTTATCAAGTTGCTAATGCCGTTGTATTTGTCATTTGAACATATATTAGGAATACTAATCCCCCCATGTAATATTTACGTCCCATCATGAACCATTGAACCTAGCTCAATACTTGTCATATCTATACCAACTTGTCATATCTATATTTTTTTATTCATATTCTTATGGACATACTCTATGGTAAACTTCAATTTATATACTTATCTGTTTCTTTGAAATTGCATTTTGAATAGTGGTAAAAAGTCTTGCAAAAAATCATAAAGATTAAGAAAACAAGGTGCGTGGTGATAAGTTTATGTGGGGCCATTGATGGAGTTGTCAATTAGGGTCAATAGATAGAGCATCTGTATGTGAAGAAGAAAGTTTAAGGTTCGACTTCTATTGGACGTAGGTATCAATCGGGAGGTTTTTTGACTGTGCGCATCTCTCTTTACTCCCTCTTTAAAAGAACGGGTATGATTTGTCTGCATTTTTCAGGAAAAAGGAAAACTCCCCACCCGGACCAAGCCTTGTACGGGATACTGGGATCGTCATTTACCTTTACCTTTACCTATTGATACCTATTGATGGAGTTGTCAACCTTTTACTCAGTTTATTTAAAATTGATCATGAATTGATTAAATTCGAAATAAGTCTAATACAAAATTAACTTAGATAGTCAATATAGTTACTTACATATATAAGAATTCAAATTGACTCGATTCTGAAATCCGTCCGAACACTCAAATGTACATGTCAAGTGATCGAGCGGTAGATGTGGTGTTCAAATGATAGGATGATAGATGTAGACATGTAGTGTTCCAATATTTACAAATTTGTAAGCTAAGCGATCCGTTTCGGCAGTTTTGACAATTCATGGTTCAGTTGGTTTTTTTATGAGGCGAAACCATTCAGTATTTTATTAAGCAAAAATTCCTAATCAATAATCGTGATTTGTAAATCATCATAAGAAGATAAAAAGAATAATATTAAAATAAACAAAACTAAAAAAGATAATTTAAAATAAGAAAATTCTCACCCTATCACATTCTACCACATAAGAGTGATTTATTAAACTCACAAATAACCATTATTTACTAAGATTTTCACAGTTTATCGGTTGTTAAGGCAGTAGTATAAATCAACTAGATGTTGAATAAACTTTGTTACTGGTTTTTTATTATTTATCAGAAAAGGTTAAAAATTTAAAATCCAACGAACAATTTTCCAAATACACTAGCAAAATCAATGCAATAATTATAAGAGAGGTTGACTAATTAACAGGATATACAATTGATAAGATTTTTATATAAATCAATTGAGTTATCAAAATCATACTCAAATAGTTCTAACAGTTATCCAATCAATTTAAAGATTAAAATAAAAAAAATTTCTCAAAAAGTAATATAAAAAAAATTCTACTATTAAATTGAGAAAATTATACAAATTTATATAAACAAAAATATATATAATAATTATCAAAGGAACCCCATTTAATTACAACAAATCAAATGTAGATTAGGGTCCCAATTATTTTGCAATGAAAATTAAATACTCCTAATTATTATTATACTAAACATAATTACTTTATGGTAAATAATTAATTTTTATCACCATTAAAACCAACACAATAAATATGAGACTTGCTTACCATATCAAACATACATGGTCCATTTTCTTTAATCATCCACCAACATTTTTCCCCACATTGATCTTTATATTTTTTTGCATTATATATTTCAAATGTATGTACCTTTTTATTAAATTCAAAACCACAAACAATATTTTCTGTTTTTTCATCTACTTTATATTCATGATATTTCCCATATTTTAGGGTTTGTTTCCCAAAATCTTCATCTTTGGTTCTACAATGTACATAAAGATCATCCCCTTGGCCTAATGCATTAACAACCCTAGCATCGCGGTCCGGTACCAACCCTAACCCGGGTATGAGCCTTTCAGGTTTAGGGTTAACATTTAGCGAAAATAAAAGTGTAATTAACATGTTAATTACAATGAAACCTAGCAAAAATTTTATTTGAGTGATCATTTTTTATGATGAAATTATATTGTAATTTTTGTTAATGATTAAGTTTTGTTCATTTAGGGTTGTGTTTTTTAATATAAGTATCATAGAAATTGGATAAGTTTAGAATGTGTTTGAAAATAGTAAAATCAATGAGTCAAATGTGCTCAACCTTTGCCTAATTTAGTGTTTGAAAATATTTTACTATGGGAAAAGTAAAAAAAATAATTAATAGAAAATTGTTTGGTATATTTATAATATGAAAGGATAATTATTAAATTTTAAATTACCAAATTTTTTTTATAGTAAATTAGTATGTTACATGCCCTCCGTTCATTTTTTATCTTTTTATATGAAATTTGAGAAGAAATTAAGATAAATAATAATAACGTTAGATACAATCATAAATAAGTAAATGATGAAAAACAATAAAATTCTATAGGTTAAAGTATATAAATGTCATTACATTTCTTCCAAATGAGAAAATCATTGTAAAATTTCCAAATGGGTAATAAAAGAGAAGGAATGAATTACTTTTA
The DNA here is from genome assembly GCA_019425755.1 of Amaranthus cruentus. Classification (NCBI taxonomy): domain Eukaryota; kingdom Viridiplantae; phylum Streptophyta; class Magnoliopsida; order Caryophyllales; family Amaranthaceae; genus Amaranthus; species Amaranthus cruentus. The sequence goes on from CM033466.1 coordinate 14,971,259, forward strand.
TTTTATTTCTAAATTTACACTTTGATATGTATGATGTATATATTATTTACTTCATTAATGTAACCCTAGAAGGCGTTCATTAGCTTTTGCCATAACAAAATCATATTATCAAAACGATTGAAAATAAGATCAATAAGAGTTGATAATTGGCTAGTCCTAATAATAGGCAAAGTTGAAAATCGAGTCTTATCTCAATATAAGCTGATAGTTGGCTAGTCTTAATAATTTTCTTAAAATATTCAAATATAAAATTTTTAACTGGTCAAACCAACTAGCTAATAGACAATTACTAAATAGACTTTTAGCTCTTTTTGTATGAGAATTGAAATCGTCTCACCATGAGACGAAATTATATAAAAGGTCCATTATGCTAAAAAAATTTATTATTAAACTATTTAATCTAAATATAAAGCACGTCTCACGGCAAGACCCTCACATACAAACATTACTAAAAAGTGTGAAGCTCTTTGTATGTAGTGTGTCAGACCCGTTTCTCAATGAGCTGGACCCGTACGTGTTGGGTTTGAGGAGTTTCAACTTTCAAGTTGGGCTGAATCGTCCAACTAGGCAACTACAACTATAAATCTAATTTTGCATTACATTTAAATTTTAAATATTATCTTATCCATCTGCTTCCAATAAGCTATTATTGTGAGAGACTATCTCTCAGTAAGACCGACTTAAAACAAAAAAAGTCATATACTAAAGATTTGTATTAGTTTTAACTTTTAACCTATATTAAAATACGTCTCACGGTGAGGGAGGCTATGTCATACAAAAAAGTGTATTCTATTATACTTGCCGTTGATTGTTAAATATTTTCACTCTCATCTAATTACAATCCAATATAATAAATTCAATAAAATTATCAATTCAACTAAAAATTAGCTCCATATATAATTTATTACCATCCAATAGAAACATGGAACAAACAACAAATATAATATGGGGTACATGATTCTATGGCGATGCTCATAAGGAATCCCCATAAAGTTTCAAATAGAATAAAATGCAATTACTAATGAAAAGAATAGATAATATTATATTTAATAAATTATCCGAAATACCCTGAATGCGTTGATGATAATATTCAATGAATTATATATATATATATATTCTAGTCTAATTAAAATACTCAAGAGTTGGCCATTAAAAATTGTGGCCTAATCAAACCCTAATAATACTTAAAGTCACTTAAATAAATGAACATCATGTGCATTTCCTAGATCTAAATGATTAAAAAATAATTAATTAATTTATATTAAAAAACTATAGCTTAAAGATGGTATTAGTAGTTTGAGCAATGTGGTTAGCAAGGAAAATTAAAGAAGTGGGCACACACAAAGTAAGCAAAGCCAAAGCACCAAGGGCAACACTTGGTCTTGTTTCCATTAATTGAGCTTGTATCAAACCTAAAACCATGACAATATACTCATCATATTGAGTATAAATTTGCTTCTCCCATTCCATCCATTCTTTAGGAGGCTCGTAATTTCTCTCGACCATCTTCATTTCATGAATTCTTTTTCTTAAAACGAGCATATTTTCATCGACTATACGCCCTTCAGATTGAGACCCATAAGAGTTACTTCTTCTAAGAGCTGCTGATGTAAAGTTAACACGATGAATTTTGTCATATTTTGAAAAACGCTTAGTGTTTTTGTTGAAAGGAGTGGATTTGTAGAGAGGGTTTCTAATTGTGGAAAGATTTGTAGTGCTCATGTTGATGAAAAATGCTTTATGTCTTTGTTAAGAACTTATGATTAGTTTGATGGAACTTGTCCTAATTTATAGGAGGAGGACAAGAGAAGTTGTAGCCAATGAAAAGATGACACGTGGCTATACTAGTTGAAATGTGATTTATGTTACTTGTATCTAGATATAGTTGATGGTAGTTAAAGACGGCGGTTTGGCGTAATTAAGAAGAATATGGGTTAGTTATTCATGGAAATGAATGGGCAAATTATTTGAACATAGAAAGAAGGTTCCTTAGTACGCGGAAAGTCGGCAAGATATCACATGGTGATTAGTGAATGATGACCACCGCGATTATGGAAACTCCATTATAATCTCTCTGTCTTTCCGAGATATAGAGATTGTCGCACTTTTCTTTTACAATAACAATTAGAGTTGTAATTTCAAAATATTGAGATCGAATACATGAACTTATATATCAATTTTATAGAAAGTGATAAAATTTTACGGAGGTTGTTGTTACTAGCCTATCGCTCACCATACTCCTTTATCTAAGCTTTTGATCGATAATAAGCGACAAGCACTCATAGCAGAGTTTTCCGTTTAGTCCGTCTATTTTACTTGCGGCAATTTTTTATGGAAAATATTTCTTGATTTTATTTTTTTTTCATAGACACGTTTCTGCTCTCCATTAATATTTTATCTACACAATTCAAATAGCCACACTATTTCTTAATATAATATTTTGGGACAAAGTCATTATTGCCAAGAGAATTTAGGCCTAAGTTATGATTCAATCATTTTAATATTAACAATCTTATAATGATAGTTGAGTTGTGCAATTTAATTTTTTGTTTATAATTTTACGTACTACTCCCTCCGAATCAATTTAGTTGTCACATTTTCTTATTGGGTAAATTCATATGAACTGTTACATTTCCTTTTTTTGTCAATCTTTTTTTACTTAAATACCCCATGTTCACACAAGACCAGAATACCCCCAGTTTTACTATTTACAATACTCTAACTACCACCTTTACAATTAATTTAATCAATTAAAATACCCCAACTACCACCTTTTTAATGAACCTCATACCACTTTTAATAACTGTGCCAAAGCAAATGGAACAACTAAATTGGTTGGGGGGAGTATTAGTCTTTTATGTTAAAGGGACAATCGTCTTGGGAATGAGATTTAATGATAGATCCTGTCATTATATAGACAACTAGGACTAATTTTTGTTTAGCTCATCTAGTCAATTCAATCTTTTGTAACCAAGATTTTAAAATAATCGTTGTTGTATGTGCAATCAGAACGTACCAAATAGAATTGTCATAAAAGTAGCCCTAAAAGCTGAATGATTCCAATACCCTTCTCAATGATTAAAGTCAAACATTGAAATTTTCTTCTATCATCTAGAAAGGGAATGCTACTAGATGAAACTTGATCAATGATCATTGATGTATAATGTATTCATATATTCTATAGAACTTTGAATAATACTTTAAAGTTCTTATACTTGATCTTATGCTCGAGTAACAATCATCATCATCATCGTATCCAGTGTATCCCGCCATAAGGAACTATGATTAGGGTTTGTGTAGAGAAGGAAGACGACAACTCATACCAATAAAGGAGGATGCGGCAGCAATAGTAGCGGATCCAAAAACAAAGTTGGTGGGCGACTCGGAGCACAAGTCACTTGTTAATGGTATAAGCCCGACTAAACAAGATCCACTAATCGAACATAAACGAGAGTAAAAGCAAATATAGATATCTAGTGTAGGAATGAAAATGGAGTTTTACAATTCATATCATCCAATGTTGTGACTTTGTTTATGATTTCCTTCGGTTCTTCGAACGGAACATGATACAAGAGATTTACACGTTTGAATAAGTGAAAATTGAATGTGAAGAGAAAGGGGAAAAATTAGCGACTTGATCTTTCAACGAGCAAGTGTTATCAATCATCGTAGGATGAATGTGGGGCTGAAGTGCATCCTGGGTCGAATGGGTCTTCAGATCCACAACAATGCCAGTATTGGAAAACTTGGCCCGAGTTTGGGGTGTCTAACGTACCGCCTGTGTATACGCTCTCGAACTTCCTCTTAGTCTCCCCTGCGTAGTAGTAGGGTGAAGAAGAACAAGTGGGATTAAAAGGCGCAAATTCAAGTTAAGAAAGCAAAATGAAGGAGGGCAGCCAAAAGAAGACATCATAGATATGCTTAACAAACCTTAATACAGTTAGAGGTCGCTTAGATTGAGAGTAAATATTTAACGGGTAATAAAAGTCAAAGTTGGAATTTAAGGTTAGTTAGGTAGATGATTTAAGGAATTTGATTGTTGGAGAGGTGGAAGAATGAATTAGAAGGTAATGAAAAAATAGAGAAAATAGCAATAAGTTCCCTTATTTTGGGTATAAATTTACTCTAGGAGGAGGTGGAGGAATTCTTTACCTCCAAATTAGTGAAATCGAACTCTTTTTCTATTCATCCTTTTTAATCTACTCCTATTTTACATTTATCACAATTATTTCAATAACTTCATTTGCATATCTAATTACCTTTGTTACATTAGTTTGACTTTTTTTACTACCTTTAATATTTACTCTCAATCCAAGCGAGCCCTTAGTGTTACTCAAGTAAACATGGGAGATAGGAGTACACTTCATATAGTGTTAATCTGCATCAGTGTTACGTGATTCGCTAATCTCTTCGTGAATTGCAAATCGAAAAGCAAATTATGGTCGATTTTGGGTTATTCTTGGGCAAATTTGAGTCACGAATTCAAAAAGCGAATTACGTTACAGAAATTCAAATGAACGACGAAAGGAGAAATGAAGTCGTTATACATTAATATTTATCCTACACTTAGGGTCTGTATGACTGTTGACCGGAGTTGTTACTATATTTCAGTCGTGGTAAACTCACAAAACCTCTACAATACAGTCGTGATAAGGTTATGACATACTCGTTTTTGCACTATAGGCTGGGGTTTAAGGTACACGAACATAAAAGATGAATCTCGATAACAAGAAATAACACTTTCGTATTTTACAAAAAGATTTTCACACCTTCAGAAAACAAGCAAACAACATGACTTCTCCCCAAAACACCAAATGAATCTCAGTTTCTTAATGTGATACATAAAGCATAACACTACTTATTTCTGGTAACAACCGGTGTAACAATTCTCTGGTTAGTTTGATATGCTAATGAGCAAAACCTCGGACTTTTGTTACAGATTAAGAACCAATAATCAGTGTACCATGCCTTTGGTTAATTAAGCTAACTTGATGGGTTATTCAGTTCTACTTCTCTAGACATTCTAATACAAGTACCCTACATTTTTAGGAGTACATACTAAGATGAAAAGGGTTAAGCTGTTGCATCGTAAAACCAATTGGTTATAGGAAGAGTAATCCAATCCATTACTTATATATGAGTTAACTTCTCTCTACTTCTTGACGTGGGATTACATGTGGGTTATTATTCCAACGGTCACATGACTAGTTCAAATAACATTATCAATCAACACGACTATTTTATCCTCAAAATCTAGAAAAGAGAAGACTATATAGTTTATATAAAGTATATAAGATATCATCGGCTCTAATCATCATCTTAAACTTAAGACGAGCTGTTTTTGATCAAAAGCATCACAATTTCAAATCTTATTCAACCCTCGTTTTGAGTGGAATAACCCCAAATAGCAAATATGAAAATATATTTTGCATCCAGACTTCTAACCCAAAACGAATCTGGCTTGTCGGCCAAAATAAAAAGGTTGACTTTGTTAGCTTTTTTCAATACCTAAAACGACTAGTTTAATATAACAACATTTCCGGCTGATTAAACAAAGCAGCCAACAACAATGTCTTATGTAATGTTTTATTCATGGAGAATCAAACCATTTCTACATATATAATCACCAAATCAACTACACACTATAATTAAATGAAATTCCCAAGTAAAATGTTGAAAAAAAAAGAGACAAACATACACAACAAAATTCCAATATCCTATATTTCATTAATGGAGAAATTGTGACTACTGTTATAAGAAGAAAAAAAAATTGAAGTTTTCAATTAAGAACACATTAAATGAAACAGAACATGGGAAATAAAAATCAGAAATGAGAGAAATACCTCCAAAATGGGCAGTATGAAATCGGCAAGCAAGAGGGTGATTATGAACTGGGTCGAACTGGGTTTTACAATTCTTGCAGGTTCTGAGATTTTTACTTTGTGATTCTGAACAAGATTTGATTTTGCTCAGTTTTTTCTGATTAGTTTTTTCAGTGGGTAATTTCAGAGAATTAATCAGTAAACAGGAAGAATCTGATAAAGAAAATGGAGGATAAATTTTGTTAATTAATTGGAATTTGAGTGTACAAGATGATGAGTGGGGAAGAAAGTATAGATTTGAGGACATTTTCGATTTGTACCAATTAACTTTTTTTTTCTTTTGGGGTTGAAGTAAAAGGATTTTAGGATTTTTTTTTTGTTCTACCCAATGGGATTTAACTCATGTGAGTAGAGGTGTTCAACGGGTTGTCGACTTTTTAATGGATTTAATTAGGTCGTCGGATTATTTCAATGGATGTTCCAAGTAAATGTTTAAAATTAAGGCCGTTAAACAATGAATTGAGTTTTATATCATGTGTTATAAAGTTGATTTGTTAAAAGGTTGTTGTATTCGCTAATGAAAAACAATTAGAATATGACAATAAATTGAATAAAGTATAGTCTTTGTGGATGTAAAATTTCCTTCTTTACTATGGAGGTATAATGGAGTATAAATTGTTATGAATTACTAATTGATGAAAATTAGTTATTAATAAAGACCAACTTTTTGTAACCATTTGATGAAGGAACAACTAGTTGATCCAATAATTAATAATTATTAGTAATCTAGTGTTAATTAGAGGTCTAAAAACCAATTAACACTACCCAAAGCAAATAGCCCGACTCTCACGTTAATATACATAATGTAGCTATGTAGCAATTTTAATGAGACAGATTAATTGAATCGGAAAACTACAAATAAGATTAGTTTCCACTAGAGGTGTTCAAAATAGACCCGATGACCCGATAGACACCCGACTTTATAACCGAATTTGATTTGACCCGACTTAAAAATGGATCTACAATTATGTAAAAACCAATGTGAACACAAAACCCGATTTTAAACCGACTCGAAACACTTGACCCGAAATCAACCCGATGACCCGAATGAACACCTATAGTTTCCACCAACAAAAAATTGCAAAGTATTATATATTTTTATAGTTCTATCTCTCGGTAAGAGTTGTACATCACTATTACAAATTTGAAAGAACAATGTAAACCTATGCTAATTGGACAAATATGGGATAATGGGGATTCCTTTTTATCTTACAGGTTTTTCGGGTCCTCGGTGCCTTGGCTTCCAGGATAACCATTCCGTAAGATCTTGTTCTCGGAGGGAAGATTCTTCTTGGCTTTACGACTACCCTCGATCTTCCAAAGATCCCACACCTTTGTTTTTGGAGGTGCGGTGATCTCTCCAATGGGTGCGATCAAACCAGGCTTACCGTCATCGATAACAGCATCTATCAGTCCGTATTCTTTTGCCTCCCACGGGTTCATGAAATTGTCACGATCAGTGTCTATTTCTATCTGTAAACAAAGATCCTGCGGGGGGTCATGGATCGTGTTTAAAACTTCTCGAATTGTGAAACTAAAAGTGAACGAAAATAACCTGTTCCTCAGGCTTTCCCGTGATTCTTGACAAGATTTTGTTGAGTTTGAGTTTGTGGTAATTCATTTCTCTGATACGTATGCTCATCTCCGTTGCCTAACAATACATACAATTATAGGAGAATCATCTACTGTCATCAACAATTGACACCAACAGAAAACATACGAGTATGAATCAATATTGACGTATGATGAACATAGAATTTACCGAAAAGATGTAAGCTAGAAGCAAAGCTATAGAAAAATTGCAAATTTCTCGAAAACCAATGCGTTAGTAACTCATTTTATGTCCATACCGATCATTGTAGCCAAAGATTTATAGTTCTTTGGTTTCAAATTATTATAAATTGTTATATTAAAACGCCCCATCAAATCAAGTGTACTTATTTATGTGAAGTTGCAGATGATGATTGCTGCCAAGGGTCAATCGGAAACAACCTCTTTGTTATCACTAAAGAGGATAAGGTTGCATACAAGTACAACTACGCCCCAAAACCCATCTAGATGGGAGCTACTTATTGGCATTGGGACTGAGGTAGCGGAATGTTGTAGATCGTAACTCATTTTAGAGCGTGCAAGCCTCCCGAAAGATTGTGATTTACTATCCGGTTTATTTTGACCTTTCGGTTCATTATCTCGTTTATACTATTACAAATCAGCTTACTTACATTACAGATTCCGTCCAAAATATTTCTATTATTGTTACAACCTTCCATTTTTGCACAAAACTACTGCATTTTCGGGTTATACACAGCCAAGGAAAACCCAGTTCATCACATACTATGTCAATGAGCAAACATGTTTTGGAAGTCTATGAAAGTCTATGGAAGCCAAAACCAATGCACTAGCAAATAAAACCACTTAATCAGCGACCCGAAGCAGAAACCCAAAAGTTGGAGTAGCTACAAACCAGTGTAACATAATTCGCTAGCTAATTTGCTTCTTTAATTCTTGATTCACTCAAATTTACCCAAGAATACCCCAAAACCGACCATAATTCGCTTTTTTTGATTCGTGCTTCGCCAGGATTTTAGCGAGATATTAGCGAATCATGTGACGCTGCTACAAACATCTTTGAACGTTCAGAACTGAGATCAATGATTTTGAATGCTTCATTAAAGCAGATAAAGGATTTATACTATCCGCAAAGACAGAATAGTTAAGGATCGAGGTGCAAAAAAAAGAGCATAATTTTTTGAAGTCTATGGAAGAACATTATAGAACATGGTTCGCTACTAGAATCTAGACACTCCGAACAATTAGGTGGTGGGTGCGTACCTTTCCACCAGCCGTTCCGAGTGGTTGATGAATCATAACTCTTGAATTCGGCATGCAATAGCGTTTCCCTTTACTACCCGAAGCAAGAAGAAATGCGCCCATAGACGCAGCTAATCCCATGCATATAGTAGATACATCTGCCTTGCACTGTTTCATAGCATCATAAATTCCCATCCCTACAAAAATAGTGAGTAGAGCAGCGGGAGATATTAACCGAAAAGCATGACAATCTTTCATTGCAAGAAGAAAATTAGAGTTGACACCAACTGATTTTTCTTTGCTTAGATCAGAGACAGTGAAACATTATTTGCTAGTTAGTTCGCCATTTTAATGCGCGATTTGCTCAATATGGTTCAAAAATAGCCTAAAACCGACCATAATTTGCTTTTTTTTGATTTACGATTCGTGAGACGATTAGCGAATCATGTGACACTGATTAGTGATCAACACGGGAACTTCAGGCGACCGGTAGTGTGATATATTAGGTATTTTAATATGAGTAGTTAGTTACGGAAATTAGTAAAAATAAAGGATGTGGAAGTAGAGAAAGATATCATATATATTGTTCAGATTTTGTGGGTTTTGAACTCATGTCCCGGGAGAGTGCAAGCCTCTCGAAAGCTTGTGTATCTTGTTTCCTCCTCTTGCATCAATAGACTCTACAATCCCATTTTTAGTCGCATATATATTTCTATATTCTTCTAATATTCACAACAAAGGCGGAATCAGTCTATTACATTAACATAACATGCGCTTTGTAACTGATTTTGGGCTTACCGTTCTGCAAAACCCCATTACATAACTTAAAATTAAAAAAAATTAACAATCATAATACGTTATTTTTACATTTTAGACATAATGATCTTTTTTAATGTGTATTAAGTTCTAAAACAATTAAATAAAAATACATTCAAAAAACTTGAATTAGTATGATAAAATGGAATTTTCAAGTTAACAATTCACATTCCGATGTCCGCAAATGAGTCGTAACACCACGTATGCAGCATTGCAACCATTACCGCAATCAAGACGACATTGGCAGTTATTTTCTATCTTATATCGGCAAAATCGAGACCAACGGAAAAATTCATGGGGACACTAGGATTGCCAGAGTATGATACATAAAAGATAAACAGTGCTAAAGTTAACAAGTCATACCTGCAGTCACTGATCCACCAGGAGAGTTAATAAACAACTTTATATCTTTCTTAGAATCTTCTGCATCCAAAAGTAAGAGCTGGCTTATCACAAAATCTGCTGTAGTGTCATCAATCTGCACACCCCATTATAGCAAGATTTAAACTTATTTACCAATGTAATCTTCAAATATAACCAAAAATAGAAACTCTCCCCCCTTACTCAGACACGCAATAAAGCTAAAAATTTTGAAGATAAATACTTGGGAAATTCTATGTGGTAACCCTGAATTTTCAGCTTTTCCACATGATAACAAATATTTTCTTTATTCCATGTGGTGACCTGAACCTTGCAATTATTTCACATGGTAGACAAAAGGGAAGTTTTTTGTTAACTTTATGCTATTATTTTTTCAAAAAAAAATCATAGTAAGCTCAAGGTCACCACACGGATCAAAAAAAAAACATTTGTTGAAAAGCCAAAAACTCGGGGTCACTATCCGAAATTTCCCTAAATACATTATCAAGCCAAGAACATTTTATGTTTCTCTTCCTATTGCCATCTCAAATTCCATTGAACACAACATTCATTTTACTAGCCCAACATTTTCCTCTCAAAATCATATTTTACCATCAATAAAATATTCCCACATGAAATCCCTAAAATTCATCAATGATCAAAGTTTACTTAATAATTATCCATCATTCTTAATTTATATGTTAAGATAGTAGAAAATCGAAATAAGCGGAGGAGAAGAATCCACGTAGACGACCATCGGAACTTGTTGGTTCATGTAACCGTCCCCAATCTGGCGGGATCAAGGCTTTGGCATTATTGTTGTTCTAATCATCCATCACTCTTTAACACATTATTGCCTTCAAAATCAAGTCTTTATAGTGAATGGCAAGACATAAAACCCATTAATCATATGCAAACCCTAAAAATCATCTATAAACTATAATGTCATACATTTTAAGAAACAAAGTAGAACCCACAATTCCTAAAAAAGCAAAGATTTAGACAATATTCTATAAGCAACCACTAAAAGTTCATCAACAAAACAATCTATATCACAAATACATAAAACCCCTTAATTATATGCAAACCCTAAAAATCAATTATAAACTATAATGTCATACATTTTTAAAATCAAATTAGAACCCACAATTCCTAATAAAGCAAAGAATTAAACAATTTCCCATAGGCAACCACTAAAATTTCATCAACCAAACAATCTATACCGCAAATTTCTTGAAAATAAACAAAGTAATAACATAAAAAAAAAAAACAAAATTAAAAAGAAAAGAAGCTAACTTGTGACCCCAAAAAGATGATTCTTTGACGAAGAAGCATATTGGTAGTATCAAGTTCTTCAAATCTGGGCAAATAAGGTGCAGTTGTTCCTGTAAATTCCCAATTGGAAGATAAAGTTTGGTGTTCAAATGACCCATTAAAGGCTTTAACTTGAATGGATCTTTTTCTGCTATGATTCAATGAATTAAAAGTGTTTGTTACTGAAATCGATGGAATTGAAGGCTTCAATTGGTTTAAACCATGATTGAAGAAATTCAATGGTGTTGAAGATGGTTGTGTAGCAAAAGTTAAACTGCTCATTTCCATCTTTCTTTGAGCAGCTGAATTTGGGGCAAACAAGAGTAGTTAAAATGGAGGATTTTCTTAAGGATTGGGGGTAATTGGTGAACAAGTGAATGAATTTATTTCCTTTTATTATTTTATTATTTTTTCCATTAATTTTACTTTAATTCAATAATATTACCTCCCTTCTCATTTTCTTTTTCTTATTCAAATTAAATGTCTCATACTTTAGATATTATAAGTCCCTATGTTATATTATTATAAGTCTTTTTAAGATATGTTTAATTCACTTGATTTTTACTGATTTAACTAATTTTTACTGAATGATAACCGGATGAAATTGATTTGTACTAATTGTAATTGAATTTTACTGGTTGAAATTGGTTTTTAGTTATCGATTAAAATCGATTTTACAGATTGAAACTGATATATATGAAGTAAACCTTATACATAGGCATGTATTATACGCACCTGATGGTGTTATCTTCTCTTATTGTGTCTATCGATGGCATGCTAGGTGGATTCTTGCCTACTCCCTTTTGAATGTTTATGACATCTGTTTTTCCTTTCATGTACTCGAGAGTATCTGATCACATGTTGCACGATGGTGTTATCTTCTCTTATTGTGTCTATCAATGGCATGCTAGGTGGATTCTTGCCTACTCCCTTTTGAATGTTTATGACTTCTGTTTTTCCTTTTCGTGTACTCGAGAGTATCTGATCACATGTTGCACAATGAGTTAGTGACCAAAGGTTGCGATTTTTTGGATTAAGTAGCCTTATTTTGGTTATGCTGCATTCGATTGACAGTAACAAGTAGCCCTTATGTCGAAGAGGCTTTGGCGCATGTTTGTTTTGCCAAAGCTCACCTCAAGGATGACTGGATGAGGCATCTCACCTAGCCTGTAAGGGCCAAGGGTTGATACCAAATAGGTGCATGCTCAACTCGAAACAAAATCATAAGGTTGAAGCTTATTGAGATATGTAAGTAGCAATATTATAGTCCACCCAAAGTCGGTCAAGACGACTAGATCTCAAAATGAACAAACACAAAATCAATCTGATCGACCGGCTTTTAACAAGTCTAGCTGAATAGTACAAGAAAACTATTCTGAAGTGCTATTTGGTGTTAAAAGCATAAACAAATGTGAACAAAATTGTAGTTCTGCTACATATTTTCCAAATCTAAGTAGTCATTACATCCAAAACAAGTGAATGATAACTATGTTACATTGATGAGCCAATTGGCCTTCCACATCCTAGTTTGATGGATCAGAATCTCTATCAGCAGGGGGCGATGACGAATTGACGAGTGATAATCCACTTACAGTACCAAAATTTGCGATCACAACTCACAAGGCGAAAAGTTAACTAATCATTTCTATGGATTATGATATATGTATCATTTTCTCTTCCTCTCCGCTGATGATTTGCCATCGATATAAGGGTATTCCGGGGGAGCAATCCACAGTCCCCACAAAATTATCAAGTGGAGGCAAAGAAGTATAGCGGACGAGTATGTGTTCGACGGATAAACATTCCAACAATATTCGACTCCCAAAAACAATGCGATGCTGCATAACAAGCATTAACAAAAAGTAAATTTGATAGACGGCTTAACTTGCTACTATTATGCAGATTGAAACAAAGAATGATGGGACAGCGTAGAATACCGGATCAACGAAGGAAAAGGTGTCTTCCAAAGAAGAAATGGCAGGCTGAAGAAGTACCTGCAGGGATAGATTGTGTCATGCGTTGAGGTGTGCAAAACAGACCTGATGATCTGAAATTTACCCGACCTTGTAACCGAACTTGATTTGACCCGACTTTAAAAATGATTTACAGTTATGTAAAAACAATATGGACATGAAACCCAATTTCAAACCGACCCGAAACAACCCGATGACCCGAATGAACATTTCTAGTCATGTGTAAGATATGCTTTTCGAAATCGTAATGCCAATAAGTGTGTTTTACCTAGGGGGTGTTTCAGGATCGGATGTACGCAACCCGACCCTGGTAAAAAAGCCGTTGTTTCAAAGGAGTAAGAACTTACCAGGAGTAAAATTGATAATGCAGTGAGCGGGCACATACGATACCAATGAAGTTTCCAACAAACATGATCGTTAAAATATCTGAAATTGAGATAGAACCGATAGTTAAAAGTCTAGATACAGGGAATTCAAGGCGTTTGGCAAGACAAAAAACGGCATATTCCTCTAGCATTTCCACAAAAACATATTATAAGTATTACTTACGTTCAGCAGCGAGTGTTTTTGAGGTCGAGCCATATGCGTAAAGTTGTTGAAAAGGGAAGCAACTTAGAGTCGAGATGTATACAGAATGTAAAGCCTTCGGAAGACCACCCTCATACCTGCAGAATAGGATGATTTTCAGTATTCATACCGTGCCACTCTTCATTAATCATTTTGTAATAATAATCCTAACAGAAATATCGGTGTCTCAAATAATTCCACTCTAAACTCGATTTCCAAAAGCAAGTTCTCTTTACACGTTTTTTTTTACAAATATGAACCCAACCCAATGTCAAATGATTCCTTAATCTTGCAAATCAAGAAAAGAAAATTACGGTTGGTTTGTTCTATTTTTAGACCTTTTTTGGCAAATCACAAATTCATTAAGTGAATTAATTAATTGGCGAATTACATTACACTGAAACCCGCTATAGTATTCATTGTTCTAGCACCCCCGCTGAAAATTAACGGAATATATTAAATGTTACATGAAATAAAGTGATCTTTTGCTCCTTACTTGCACCATTTCTTGTGAGCAAAACAAGCAAGAAGTCCTAGATGTATAATCAACAACGAAACAGCAAACGCTTTTGAAACAAAAATTGGTTCTGGAACAAATTTGAAGTTAACAGACCTGAAAATGAAGCAAGCATCAAAGATGGTAAGATAAAATACAAAAGGAATGGCTGAAAATAGGAGATAACTAATACAATTTTTCTATTCCATCTATCATTAACAACATTCATTGTTTAGGGATAGGATGTACGCAACCTTATCTTTGTTAGTGATAACAAAAATGTTATTTTCAATTGACAGTTGGTAGCAAACATTATCTCAATTTCACATAACTAAGAAGTGCACATAGTCGGTCATAATCCAAGCAAAAAAATATATAAATCTTTAGCCCCATCTATCATGATTGCAAGAAAATGGATAACGAATGTCGATGATTCTAAAAAAAAAATCAGAAGATCCAAATAAGATACCATTTTTTTTTCTTTTGATGGATAAATACCCATTAAAAGGGAAGCCCGAACCACAAAGCGCCCCTATAGATTGAGGGTCCGAAGAAGAGTCTCACCGCACGGCGAAATGGAGGCAAACCTTAAAGAGACTTCTTTCAGGACTCGAAACCATGACCTTTCTATATATCTACAGATATCCAAGATAGATGTTAACCATGACATTAAGCCAAAGTACCCGGTCACACAACACCGTAAAGCCAAAGATTATGTCATGGAGCAAGAGCAGCCCAGGCCCACAATTACTCATACGTATGCGAGAAGAAAGAAACTTCAGGAAATATGATAACCGTATACCTGGACACCTCACCAAAATGGCTGCCTTCACACAAATATGATGTCAGTGGGTTGTTATATTTGATGAGCTGTACTTTTGGATACTCTTCTAGAATATTGTACTTGCTATATATAGCTAAGGGTGTATTAGATTATATTTCATGCTTGTAGTATCAATTGAGGTCTTGTACCTATAGGAGTTATCAAGCCACTCGAAGAGCTCGAGGGGACGCCACGTCCTCTAATACATAATACAAGCATTCCACCCTCTTTTCTCTCTTCTTCTTTCTTTCTGTCTTAATTACTATTACTGTATTCTTGTGATTAACTTGCTACTGTGAAGTAAGGCTGCTGAGTACCGGTCATTACAGTGGTATCAGAGCAACCTCGATCATGCCGGCCACACAAGCTTCCCGGTTGGATGAGTTAGAAGCGGCGGTAGCGGCGTTACAAGGGGATGTGCCGGAATTAAGGGAATCAATGGAGGAAAAATTCAGAGAATTACGGGTTTTTGTTGAGGAAACTCAAGCCAAGGCTACGAATGAACAGAACAAGAAATTTGATGATTCGGCCAAGGAACAGCGCAATATCACTTCGGTATTGGCGGCTCTCGTGGCTGAGGTCAAAAGTATTAGTACTAAAATGGGGGAAAAAACTGGAGAACTTACTCCCATTAGTGAACAAGAACGTTCGGTTGTAGAGCAGAATCGCCAGAAGACAGGAGAGTCTCTGTCCATATTTGAGAATTTCCGGCAGTCGGTTGAGCGGAATCAGGAGTCGAACTTGTCGGCGGTAAGAAAACTCGATTTCCCTATTTTTTCGGGTCCTGATCCAGATGGATGGGTGGGTAAAGCAGAGCGCTATTTTGATGTCTATCAATTGAGTGAAAAAGAGAAGATGGGGGCAGCTTGTTTGGGGTTAGAGGGAGATGCCTTGGCATGGTTTCAATGGGAAAACAAACGACGAACTATTCCGAACTGGAGAACTTTGCGGCGAATGTTGTTGAAGCATTTCCGGGGACGTCGAGGAGGATCGCTCATGGAACAATGGATGAGTATCCGGCAAGAAGGAGGGGTCGAGGAGTACGAAAAGATATTCATCCAGTTCGCCTCTAATTTGGAGGAGGAGGTAAGTGAGTCTTGTTTGATTGCCAATTTTATTAAGGGATTGGAGTGGAAAATTCAGACCGAATTGAGATTAATGGACCCTGTAAACATGGAAGAAGCTTTTGAATGGGCTGTGAAAATTGAAGAGAAATTATTTGCCCTAGGTTTACTTAATATACCAGGAAGTGATATAGGGCGAAAATTACCACAATACCCCCACCGTCCTTATAATTATCCAAAACACCATACCCCTATAAATACCCACAAAAATACCCAGCCTTATTTTTCCCAGAACCCACGACAAAACACAAATTCACCCTCAAACACAAACCCACCCACAAACACAAACCGCCACCGCCCACCTGAAAACACCCGACGATTGAGTGAACGTGAATTCCAGGACAGGAAGTCCAAGGGTCTGTGTTATCGTTGCGATGAGAAATGGAGGATGGGCCATATTTGTAAAAAACGAGAGTTGAGTGTGCTCATTGTAGCTGAGGAGGACGGAGATAGCGAGGAGATGGAGGAGGAACACGAAATTTCTGGTGAAGGAGATACAATCACGGCGGGAATTTCTTTAAATTCAGTTATTGGGATAGACAGTCCGAGGACCATAAAATTGATAGGCAAGATTGGGGAAAATCAGATAGTGGTGATGATTGATTCAGGGGCAACCCACAACTTTATATCACCGGACCTCATTCATAAATTGGGGCTGACGTTGGAGGAAACGGAAGAGTTCGGAGTGGTTTTGGGAACGGGGGAGACACGCATGGGCATGGGCCGTTGTACTGACGTGGAGATTGATTTGGGAGCTTTGAGCATAGTGGAGAATTTCTTACCCCTGGAATAAGGGCATGCCGACGTGATTTTGGGAATTGAATGGTTAGCGAAATTGGGAACAATTTCGACCAATTGGAAGACTCCGATGATGCAGTTCGTATGGAAGGGTAACAAAATTATTTTACGGGGTGATCCGACTCTAGAGCGTTCTAAAGTTACCTTGAAGTCAATGATCAAGGTACTTAAGAAGTCCAAAGGAGGAGTACTAGTAGAGTTAAGGAAGCTGGAAAAGGAGGATGCAATGTCTAATGTCCCACATGATACAGTAGATATTCCAGGGAAATTGCAAACTATACTATCAGAATATCAGCAAGTGTTTGAAATGCCTGCTGGGTTACCTCCACTTCGCTCACAGCAACACCACATAATATTGAAGCAAGGGTCGAATCCGGTGAACGTCCGACCTTACCGTTACCCTCAAATTCAGAAAGAGGAGATTGAACGTATGGTGAGTGATATGTTACAAGCGGGAATTATACAACCTTCTCGAAGCCCCTTCTCGAGTCCCGTTTTGCTTGTCAAGAAAAAAGATGGATCGTGGAGATTTTGCATCGACTACCGTGCTCTAAATAAAGAAACAGTGGCCGACAAATTCCCTATTCCGGTGATCGAGGAATTATTAGATGAATTGTATGGAGCGACTGTTTTTTCGAAATTGGATTTGAAATCTGGTTATCACCAGATTCGCATGGGTGAAGATGATGTGCATAAAACGGCTTTCCGCACACATGAGGGACACTACGAGTTTTTAGTCATGCCCTTCGGGTTGACTAATGCACCGGCCACTTTCCAATCGCTCATGAATGAAGTATTCAGGCCCTTTTTGCGTCGTTTTGTTTTGGTCTTTTTTGACAACATTTTGGTGTATAGTGCGACGATGGAGGAGCATAAGCAACATTTGGCGACGGTCTTGGCCTTATTATCTCAACATCAGCTTTATGCAAACATTAAGAAATGTGTGTTTGGGCAATCAAAGGTTGCTTATCTGGGTCACATCATTTCAGCTGAAGGTGTCTCTATGGATCCGGATAAAGTTGCGGCGGTCCAAGCATGGCCATTACCCACGACTTTGAAACAACTCCGTGGCTTTTTGGGCTTAACGGGATATTACCGGCGGTTTATCAAAAATTATGCTCAACTGGCATCACCATTAACATACCAACTGAAGAAAGACTGTTTTCTCTGGAATGATGCTGCCACAACAGCTTTCAACACATTGAAAGAGGTAATGATTTCTGCCCCAGTTTTAGCTATTCCCAATTTTGCTATACCGTTTGTAGTGGAGACCGATGCATCAGGGAAGGGTCTAGGGGCTGTCTTGTCTCAACAAAAACACCCTATAGCATTTTTTAGTAAGGCCTTGGGGGTTCATGGGGAAGCGAAATCAATTTACGAAAAGGAGTTAATGGCGATTGTGTTGGCGGTTCAAAAATGGAGGTATTATTTGATTGGGCGTCACTTTGTAGTTTTGACTGATCAACGAAGTTTACGCTTTATCTTGGAGCAACGTGAGATCGGGGTTGACTACCACAAGTGGGTAACCAAGTTGATGGGTTACGACTTTGAAATTCAGTACCGTCCTGGGCTTAGCAACAATGCAGCAGATGCTCTTTCGCGGCATCCAGAAATATACTGTGTTCAATTTGGGGCACTAGTTTCCACTTGCTGGGTCAATTGGGACTCGATCAGGGCTGAGGTACAGGAAGATGTGGTTTTGGGGAAAATATATCGTGAGCTCAAGCAAATGGGAGGAATGTCGAATGGGTTCACTTTGCACCATGACACTTTGCTTTATAAAGGGCGCATAGCAATTCCTCGCACTTCCACTTTAGTTGAGAAACTTTTGGTGGAGTATCACACTACAGCTATTGGGGGACACAACGGCGAGTACAAGACATACCTTCGCCTCGCCGAGGACTGGTTTTGGGAAGGAATGCGCAAGTCAGTAACCTCCTTTGTGCAACAATGTACGACGTGTCAGCAACAGAAATCATCCCATCAGCATCCATCAGGCTTACTTCAACCACTTCCAATACCTTCTCAGGTATGGGAAGACATTACCATGGACTTTGTTGAGGCGTTGCCTAAGTCCGGTGGCTTTGACACAGTGTTAGTCGTGGTAGATAGACTGACAAAGTTCGCACATTTTTTGGGGCTTAAGCACCCCTTTACGGCTGTTTCCGTGGCTGCGGTTTTTGTTCGAGAAGTGGTTCGACTCCATGGTTTTCCGTCATCCATTGTGTCGGATCGGGACAAAATCTTTATGAGTAATTTTTGGCAAGAGTTGTTCCGCCTCCAAGGCACAGTCCTTTCTCGTAGCACGGCCTATCACCCCCAAACCGATGGCCAAAGTGAAATTGTAAATCAGGCTTTGGAGACATACCTTCGCTGTTTCATCAACGGGCAACCTCGCAATTGGGCTAAGTGGTTGCATTGGGCCGAATATTGCTATAACACCGCCCCCCACATGTCCATTAGCATGTCCCCTTTTAAAGCTCTCTATGGTCGTTCTCCGCCATCGCTTGTTCGCATTGGTCACAATTCTAGCCCAGTTGATAGTTTGGATCAACTGCTCCGAGAGCGCGATGCTATTTTGGATGATCTTCAATATGTTTTGCTTCGAGCACAGCAACGAATGAAGAAGTGGGCGGATACTAAACGCAAGGAAGTCTCTTTTGAAGTCGGAGATTTGGTTTACTTAAAACTTCAACCCTACCGTCAGCAAACTTTGGCTCGCAGACACTGTGATAAACTCTCTCCAAGGTTCTATGGGCCATTTGTGGTGGAGGCCAAAGTAGGAGTTGTCGCTTATCGCCTCACCCTACCTCTTGAGAGCAAAATTCATCCGGTTTTTCATGTCTCACAATTGAAACGTGCTATAGGGGCTTCCTTCAATCCAACTGAGCTACCCACCAATCTCTCCTCTACCTTGGAACTTCTTGTTTCACCAGCAGCAGTTTTGGGAATCCGCAAAGATCCTGCTCAACCTTGGTCAACAGCTCATGTCCTCATCCAATGGCAAGGTCTGCCAGTATCAGACGCCACTTGGGAACTCTATGCTAATATTGATTCGTTTTTTCCCGACTTCCACCTTGAGGACAAGGTGTCTCTCGTTGGGGCGGGTATTGTCATGGAGCAAGAGCAGCCCAGGCCCACAATTACTCATACGTATGCGAGAAGAAAGAAACTTCAGGAAATATGATAACCGTATACCTGGACACCTCACCAAAATGGCTGCCTTCACACAAATATGATGTCAGTGGGTTGTTATATTTGATGAGTTGTACTTTTGGATACTCTTCTAGAATATTGTACTTGCTATATATAGCTAAGGGTGTATTAGATTATATTTCATGCTTGTAGTATCAATTGAGGTCTTGTACCTATAGGAGTTATCGAGCCACTCGAAGAGCTCGAGGGGACGCCACGTCCTCTTATACATAATACAAGCATTCCACCCTCTTTTCTCTCTTCTTCTTTCTTTGTCTTAATTACTATTACTGTATTCTTGTGATTAACTTGCTACTGTGAAGTAAGGCTGCTGAGTACCGGTCATTACAGATTATGCCCTCGTAGAAAACTTTGCTTTGAAGCATACAACTAGGAAAGTCTTTCAATGAATGCTTAAGCTAAAATGCTATAAGAAATTTAATTTTAAAAGGGTTAAGAGGATACCAAAAGTGGATGAAAACACGTCCAAGATTGAAGGCTCTCGATATGTAGGCTACTGGATATGATACTAAAAATGGTAAACCTAGCAGAATCTGCAGAACCATCACATAAGTTCATGAAGATATCAATAAATTCTTGGAGCCAATCCACCTGACGCATCAGCAGCAGAAGTTTCTATCTTACCTATTCATACAAAACATATGATAAGAATTTAAGCCCACCCAAAGGTCAGAATATGGTAAAAACAGGATTCGTCTAGATGAAAAGGCTAAAACAAAATCAGCAGTGAAAATGTGTTTAAAACTTTGACCAAGTTCAAGATCAAATTTCTAATCAACATCTATCTATCTATGTGTGTGCGTGCGTGCGTGCATGTATATGTATGTGACGTGTGTGCGTGCGTGCACATATGTGTATGTGACCATGTGTGCACGCGCGTGTGTGTGCGTGTGCGTGTGCGTGTGTGTGTGCGTTAGAGAATAATCCTGAGATATATAGATCCAAGATCCATCAGTCAACACTATAAAAGTTCAGAAGTCTCCAGCTAAGAAAATAAAGTGGGCACCTGAACCAATGCAGCCCCTCCAAGAGCCACTATTGTTCCACTGATATCCATAGCCTGCGGCATAAAATACATCAACTTTGAGCATCACATGAAGTAGAAAAGGATTGTAAAATATAATAAACAAATCTACCTTCAACAGTAGTAGCAGTAAGGAAGGGGCATACAGAAGCACATTCATCTTTATTGAAACTGCGAAGCTGTATTAATATGGAGCAAACGGTAAAAAAGATCATGTCACTCATCTAAGATATACATCCTCGTTTTCAAAAATAGCGTATAGCAAATATTACCTAAATATTATTAGCCCCAACCACCATTTCTGATAAAGGAAAGTTGCAAGTGCAGCACTTAGAAGTGTTGTTGCGATGCAGTCATTGAATAACCGAAGTACAAAAATGGAATGCACCCTCTTTGATAAACAAAGCAGGCTAAGCGCCCACCAAGGAAGCTGTAAAATAAGATGACAAATTCAGCATAAGATCCCTCCAAAAAGACCTTTCTTACAGCTTGAATATGAGACTACAACAGAACTTCATAAAACGTTAAAATTTGAAATGAAATAAATTTAGAGCGAATTACAGTCAGCCTGAATATGTACAGGCGGCCTTAACCTCATCAGAAATACATAATATTCTCAAAAAAAACAAGAGATTACATGAATGATGAAACCAGAAAAATATATCACTTTCAAAGTAACAAACTAATGTTCAACCGTACAATTAAACTAGACTTTTCACCGATGCATATATATGTTTGAACAATTCCAGACTTCATGCCCCAAACATATTAAAATAAAAACACCTAAAAAATGAGAAGCCGATTTCATTTTGCTCCACCACATTAGTTTTCTACTTATCAATATTTATTACCTATATTTCAACTAAATACAAGTTTTACTCTCACAGGTAAAGCAATGAAGGAAGCAAACTTTTTTCTTCCAAAAAGATCTGTTGTGGATATCTTATAAGCAAGATAGCAAGATTGGTGGACAGAGAATTAAAGACAAAGTAAATTGGCAGTCTAACCACTCGACAATCGACATAACCATCCAAGTTCTTTCACAAGACACTTAGATTATACGGCCTAAAAGAACAAGGGGATTTTTCACAAGACACATAACCTCTCCCTCCCTTTTTGCAATCCAAACAAGGGGATTTCCATCCCTCCAAACCCTTCTGTTTCTTTTCCCTCCATTTCCTTCAATCCAAACAAGGCCGAAAAGAACAAGCCCACAACAATCAAAATCAAGAAACAAGCTCAAACTTCAAAGTAATTAGACGAAAGTATTACATGAGGAAGAATCATACCACATCAGTTTTGATATAGATGAACAACACAATGGCAAGGTTAATAATGTACAGAAAACCGAATAAGATCTGCAAGAAAAACATATCAAAAGACAGGAAAGAAGTTAAAAACCAAAAATTGTAGCATCAAGTCATTATATGAAAAGAAAATTCAAAATAGTCTCAAAAAAATTTGCCGTGGACTAAAACTACTATCATTAGAACTGATAACTTTCGTCTCAACAATATTGGGTGAAAAAATTGTCACAACGCATAACCCATGAGGCCATGCATGGATTGTGAGTAACTATTTAGGGGAGAAATAATAGTCAAGTTAAGAAAATTAAGACCATTAGAGACTTAGAGTATGAAATTAAAAGAATACAATTGTTGTTAGGGAAGATATTGTTGTTAAGTGATGGAAAAGGACGAATGAAGGATGGAGAGGAACATTTTCCCCTTTCCACCCCAAGAAAAGGGTATTAATCTCGCCTTTTCTTCATCTTCCTCACACCATTTTGTTATCTTTCTTTCATCTTCCTTTTTAAATCCACTCCTACCCACCTTCACTTTCATAATTTGACATTTATTCTCCCATTAAATATTTACTCCAATACAAGCATGCCCAAAGTCACATATTCGCTAATATCCTGGCAAATCACGAATCGAAATAACCGAATTATGGTCGGTTTTGGGCTATTCTTGGGTAAATTTGAGCAAATCGCGAATTAAAAAAGCGAATTAGCTAGCGAATTATGTTACACTGAGCGTGCCCTATCACCGTACATTTTAAAGCACTATGTGATAGTCACTTGAAATAATATTTAACAAAGTCTAAACAATGATTTTCCTCTCTCCCCAATGGATCATCAGCAAACCATTGCAGTACAGAAGCAGGAAATGGAAGCTCAGTTCTAAGAAAGACTACTACAGAGTACAAACATCTGAACCATGCCATAATACTCTAAAACATTGAAACACATACGAGCTTAATAACGAGGAGAGAACCTGAGCAGGATACACTTGCCCTCCTGTGATGTACTGTATAGCTGAATATACATACAAAAAACCAGCTGGATAGACGAGCGGCCCAGTGTCACCTTCTAAGTTACTATAATCTCTTTCCCCACCAAGAAATCCTGATACCTACCAAGCAAAAACCCATAACAACCCAATATTCGTGCTAAATCACTCAAAACGACATTATTTCGAGACTATATATATACACACCTGTGACATATAAGCATCCCAATCTATTTTTGTGTCTGACAAACAAAAACTAACATCTCTTAGAAACATAACATCAAGAAAATCACACAAAATGAAGCAAATTGTGGATGAACTTACATGGGACATAAGTAATTATGAGAAAACTGAGTACTGAATCAAAACCAAGAAGAGCACAGGCAAAAATCCCAGCTAAATTTTTGTTAGCTCTATTCCATGGAATAGAGAACGGTTTCGAAAGCTCGTCCTCAATCAATGAACTAACTTCTTTGGATTTCCTTCGTTTTGATCTCAACTTTTCATCCATATTTCATACAAAAATTTCCCAGCTTTCTATTATACCTCAGCTGTAAACCACATTATACATATAGAGGTATTAACTTTATTTTTCCACTATGCTAAAAATGGCAAAAAATAAATAAATAAATAAATAAAAATAAAAATAAAAATAAAACTTGATTTCAACATGTTGATAAAACAACCCAAAACTGTCAAACAAAAACACAAAATGTTAAAATTTGTTTGCTCATAATGCTTAATATGTCAAAAATCGTTAAATTTATTTCAAAAATTCTGATTTTGCTTCCCGAATCATGTAATTTTGGACTATTATTCCAATACAATGATAATGTGGTTGAATTCATCAATCTCATGAACAAAAATACCCAATAATTGTATCAAAGCTACTGAATTTTGACTTAAACAAAGATATTAGAAATAACCCAAGTCAAAATAATTACCAAAGAAAATAAATCACATGATAAACATGAAATTACACGAAAAAAAACAATGGAGCAAAAATTGGCGATTCTAGAAATTAACAATCATGATAATTAGAAAGTGGGATTATTAGAAGAGATCAAAGAGAGTTTAAAAACCTGGAAAAAAATGGGGTTTCTACCAAATTGGGCGTTTGCGTCGCTTTTGGTGCAAGTGTACTGTTTATTGCCTTTCTTCATTAATTTCTTTGGTCTTTCACTATATTGACCTGATTTTAATTAATTGATTTGCTTCAATAATTTGGGGCGTTTGGCGTAAGGGAATGGGACCTGTGAGACTTTAAGATAAGACTTTTAAGTTGAGACTTTGAAAATAAAAAAGTCTCATCCCTTATTTGTTATGGTAGGGATTTGGAAGAAAGAGATAAAATCAAAGTCTCAATCCAAATACCATTATACCACCCCTCCCCCAGGACATTTTTCTTAGGGATTTTCCCCATTTTAATCTCATTCTCTATTCTCATTCCTCCTAAACAAACAAAGACTTGAACGTATTTTTGAAACAAAGTCTCATTCCCTCCCTCAAATCTCTCCTACCAAACACCCCCTTGATACAAAAAGACTTAATATTTTAGAAAGTAACTTGAATGAAAAGAATGTAAATAGGTTTAGGTTGTATTTGGGAACTAGGTTTCATTTCAAATTAATGATTTCAATTTTGAAATCATGAATGTAGAATTTGAGAATGACAAAGGTTTGGGAGGTCATTCTCAAATCTTCATCTTTAAACCATTTTAATAACAATTTTGAATTTAACTCAAATCCAAATTTGAAATTCTACTATTTGCCAAACACTAATTTTGAGTCAAATCTATATTTTCAAATGAAATCTTCATTCACAAACATAGCATTAGCAAATTTAGAATTTTTTTTATAGTTTTGGCTAAAGGATCCCAACTTGTAGTTGTAAATACCGAGGAAATCGATTCTTCTTCTAAGTACGGTGAGAATCAACATATGTTACAAGAGTTAGAATGAAAATC
Organism: Amaranthus cruentus; assembly: GCA_019425755.1. Classification (NCBI taxonomy): domain Eukaryota; kingdom Viridiplantae; phylum Streptophyta; class Magnoliopsida; order Caryophyllales; family Amaranthaceae; genus Amaranthus; species Amaranthus cruentus. The sequence goes on from CM033466.1 coordinate 14,996,720, forward strand.
CTTAGGTTAACTCACTACTCTCCACAAAGCTAATCTTTATTAAACACCTTCATTAACATATAACTTATACAACAAGCTTTAAAATAATAAATGGCCATGTCCAACCTAAGTCACAGTCCTAGTCTATCTAGACTTAAGCACCATAATTTGATCAAAACTCTACTGTTATCTCGATTAAATTTAAAAACTTAAAAAAAAAATAGTAATCGAGTTAGTTCAACACATGGTAAAAGTGGATGTCAAACCCGCCCAATATTAGTATCCTAAATGGACAATAATTGGTCATCATCATCATCATACCCCGTGTTCCCGCACATAGATAAATCTATGGTCAGGGTCTGAAAAAGGAAGATCGACAGCGTCTCATACCCAAAAGGTCTGGGGAAGGACAATAATTGGTGTTGAGTTGAAAGTAATAGTAGTAGATTCCATGTCAATAAAACGCCTTGAAATTACATATTCAACTAAAAACCCCTCTTTATTTATAGACTTGCTAAAACTTTATTAAAGAAAGTCAAGTATAGTTTACAATATAATGAAAATACAACTTAATTAAGCAGTAAATGCAAAGAAATAATCAGATGAAAAAATTTTACAAGGGCCATATCTCCCGCTGGCCAAAGATATAATGATACACAAAAAAACCAGAGTTTTCAGACTTTCAACTCTCGATGGCTCGATGCTAATCTTCCTATTTTTTGCTCGGTGGTCTTCGAACACTCTGGGAACCAACAGCCAAGAAGGAATGCAGCTATGCTCCGAAAGGAATTGTTCGTGCAAACAGGTTATCAAGACTCTTGAGGAATCTCAAATCTTGTAGGAGTTTCAATGCCCATCATACAGCAAAGTCCCGAGATTAATATGATGAGCAAGACTATGGCCTGGAATGAAAAAACAGGGAAGAAATATATCAGCAAATGACCCTTTTAATGCTACAGCGTCTTATATGAGACCGCCTCATGGTGAGACATGAGACGGGCCCATATAATTAGCTCATTTCTTTAATTAATTACTTAAAGACAAAATGTATATATCGGGCCAACCCAATAGAGATGGTCTCACTGCGAGACCGTCTCATTTAAGAAATAGTGGTTAATGCTAGGTAAAACTATTCTCTCAGCTTGTTATGCCTCTACGTTGGTTTGTCTTGATGAAAGAAATGGATAGCACTAGATAAATGAAACAACAGGAATAGACCTGTTACTTAAACACTTCATTTTGCTTCACGTACCCGTGTCCGATCCTTGGTGCTCGGACATTGGTATGACACTTAAACACTTCATTTTAGGCGTAAAATTATCCGACACTTGAACATGTACTAGTATCCCAAATCAGTATTTAGTACCCGAGTCAAAGTAACGTAGGAATAGACTAAACCCACACCTTGCCATCTAAAACTGAGAAGTGTCTAAACTCCAAGTTTCATGAATTTATATAATCTTATTAGTGTGGATATAACAAAATAATAAAAAAAAAGAAGTCCTAAATGGCAAGTTCGATAGCACAAATGTGAAATATGATATGTAAAACAAGAGCAAGGAAAAAAGTACATCTAAATATCCATGTTGCAACGGCGAAGAAAGGGACTTACGACAAAAATTGCCTCGAGAAGGGTCTTCTTAACTTGGCAAACTCCGTCACAGAAAGCAGTAAAATTCATGGAAGCATTTCCAGAAGCATTTTCAGCAAGCAACCTTCCCATTGGAAAACTGTAAGGAATAGGGTTGTATGGATCTGAAACATAAAGAACTGTGTACTTTGCACCAGAGTGGTCCAATGAAGTTATCAAGTCCGATAAATATCCACCTGTAAAACACGCAAGCATAAGACATTCTGAATAAAGAAATATTTTCATCACAGGGTAAACATATAAGCATCTTATTTAATATAAAACCTTCAGAGTGTGGCCGATCAAATTTTGTCGAAGAACTGAAACCTCCACGGCAAACAAGAAGTAGATCAGTTTGTTCCTTGACACCCCCCTCCATTTTTGACGCCACATATTCCTGGAAATTGATCAACCAGGGATTAAGTATAAACAGAATTGAAGCAAACCAGCAAATATAACAAAATTGGAAAAATAAGCGCTACCTCTACTGAGTGCATGTCTGCAAGTTTTACGTATCCTTTGTCCTCAACCAAGCAAGATTCAGTAACAACAACATTGCCAACTTCCAATTTACGTCCACAAGATTCTTCAAATTCTTGAATTAGAGCGTTTTCAACGGTCTCTTCCTTCACCTTTGATGACAAATATGGATACGCCATTGAGAAATTGGACTTTGTGAAGGAGTCCTATAAAAGAAAAACTATATCATTAGAGGAGAATATCATAATTTGGGAATTCTTATATGTTGACAAAGTTGATCAACTAATAATCCAAATTACCTTGAGTAATTCCACAAGCAAAGAATCTTCCCCACTCTTTTTGGTTATAGTTGATGATTGCAACTAAATTTTGGAGGAAAGTAATATCAGAAATGGTTAACATTAATCACAACAGCAAGAAATCTAGACAACAGCTTGCCATGGACACAAGATGTAAGAAAGCAATTCTCAGATACTCAAGATGTAAAACCCGGAAATAATTAAGAAAGATAGAACAAAACAAAGCAGTTAAGATCAGCCCAATACCTCTTTACCAACAAAAACAACAGCAAAGTCTACAGGTTGATGAGATTGTTTACTGCCGCACTGCAGAAACAAAACCACCATAAATATCCAAAAGACTTTAGAAATAGACTATAGGATCATGAAGAAAAAACAATAACCCTAAAAAGTCTGTCTAGCAAAGGAAATACCAGTATGTTTGACCAGCCTCCAGTGGACATAACAGACCTTGCTAAATCTCTTGAGGAGAGTGTTTGATAGTTCACCTTTCCATCCAATTCTCTATTTAAAACAAAGATCATATCAATACCCTTCTCATCAAGACAAATTATTTACAAAAATATGTAGAAAACCAGACAAGGAGCTACAGAAATTATTATTGGACTTCAGGAATGTTGTCCCTTTGTACAAAAATTGAATATTTTAAAGGAATTCTATAACTACCATACATCTTTTGTGTTGAAAATTGAAACCTTCTAATACTCATGAGTATGACACTTAGATCTCATAAATCATTTTATTCAATATCTCCATCCTCCATGTAAGTTAATCAATCAAATAACTCCAAATCTCTCCCGGCAAACATCTCAAAGAAAAAAATCAAATGTCATGCTAATTACTAACATTAGGCACTTGTATGATTAGTATAGCACCACATAGCACACAACCATTTCAACCTATTCTTTCAGTTTCTTAAAACACAACTATCACTTATAAATAGAGGCAAAGCATAAAAAACCAAAAACAAGTTTTCTAAAAGTAACATTGAGGAGAAGAATTCCATGTTTCAGAATAGACACATCAGTGAGGTAAAGTAATTAAAGAACAGTTCTTACGTGTCAATATAAGAAGACCACATGAATGCAGTCCCTGTCGCTTCCGACGCCAAGACAGAGCATAATTGAGAAACGATAACCAGAATTGACAACATCACCAGTTCATACCTTCTCATTTTCATAGCTGCATTAACAATTGATATACTCACAAATGAAAAGAACAATGATGTATGATTTTCCAGCAAAGCTAATACTTCTCGTTTAACCAAAACAAAAGTTCAGCAAATCAAAACATCAAGTAGTTTATATCAAGATCAATAAAAAGGGTATTCCTCCCTGCCACATTTCCCGTGCCACTTGATCTTCCATAGCAACAATTGATCCACACAAGTTAATCAACTTTATTATTAGGTTTCCTTAGGCCCACATCGAATCAAATAGTATAAAGGTATGTACATTGATGAGTGCATTTCCAGTTAACAATCATATACAAGCAATAAAAACTAACAAAATAACAATACTTCAACCCCACTATTCACATAAAAGCATACAAAGTTTTGACCATTGATCGAATTGAATTGCAATTAATCATTGTACACAAACAATTAAACTAGCCTCAGTAGCAACACTTCCACCCCACTAATCACTATCCAGAAACATTTGATCTTTCACCTTAACATACCCAAAATATAATACAATAACATCTAAATCATTGAATTCCATAATTCCATTGGATCAGCATCAGAGGAAGTAATCACATATAACAATCAATAATTCCCAAATTATAAACCCATGATCTAAACTTTGCGCAACAACAATTATAAAGTCATAAACATAATGTAAATTCGAATCAAACTGTAAAACCCCTAAAACAATAGACTTTCCAGAAAAATCGTGATTGAAATACTAATAAACGATGAAACCCTAATTCAAAAATCAAAAGATGAAAACTGGAAAGGGATGATAATGGTACCGGAAAGCTTCGAATCGATAATGGATTTTCTGGAAGCGTGGGTGTAATCTGTGAGATGAAGATCAGTCGTGCAAATCACAAACACAACGAAATTTCGGAGAGATAGAGTCTTCTTGTTTTGTTGCCGTTTTAATTTTACAACTAAAACTATTTGGCCCGATTTGGTTTGCAATTTAGATTAAATTTTGTTGAACTTTATTTTTCTCTGTCCCTAAAAGATTGTCGCATCTTTTTTATAACTAAACTACTTTGCTATAAATTACAATGTTTTTTATGATTATGGTCGTGTCACTTTAATTTTTTAAAACTGTGTCAATTTTTTAGCGGCGTAGAAAATATACTGCATATAAATGCTATAAATTTGTTTATTTTGATTACAGGATAAATGAAACAAAGAGAAGAACCAAATAAAAATCGAACTTAAAAGCTTACATAGAAAAGTGTTGATAAATAATTGAGTTTGATTAAGGTTAAATATCTTTAATAGAATGTTAAATGATTTTAGATATAAATTGATTGATCATATTTTGTCTAATATTGATTTATAAGTAAAAAATTTTAAAATCTTATTTAAACTTGGATATAAATAAATTATTAATAGTTGTGTCATAATATGTATATTAATTGTCAACTATTTATAAGAATAAGATGTCATTTATGTTTATTTTTACATGTAAATTGAAAAATTCAAGTTACATTTGATTCGATTGACAATAAATTTAGTGCTAGTGTACCCAATAAAAGTACTTATTTTCATGTACATTTAGAAACATTTTTTAGAGGCGACTTTCTTGAGAGAAAACACAAAATTTTAATCAATTCTGGAGCAAAAAATTTATCGAAATTAAAAACATGAGAGACTTTTAGTGGACATCTTAAGTGTCCGATTACACATGGCATAAGAAATAAATAAAGGGTCTCAAATAGCAATATACATTACTTTGTATTAATTGTATTTTAGTTTAATTACTTATTTTTTAGGACCCAAAATTTGTGTGCATTTTTACTCCCGACCCTAACAATGACATTGCCATTGTCGTTGAACTCCAAACAGAGAGAAGTATAGAGTATTTGGAGAATGAAATAAAGCCCCTATTACTCTTGAAAGGTTGCACTCATGTACCAACTTTACTTGAAACCATTACATATTCCGATGGGCAAGGCCAACGACACGATACATAGCAGTTAGTCTTGTATACAGAGAATTCACACAACTTAAAACCTTAAGACATTACTTCATGTCACGAGTCACGACATTTCAGCAGTTCAGACATAAAACTCCCTTAAGCTTTGAGTTATAATCTCGCATTTATCTTCAACCACAACTTCACGAGCCTGTTTGTTTTAAATATCCTAGATTATGTTACGCCACAACCCACAAAATGTATTTAAGCATCTTGTTTCCACAATAATCAACTTCTATGTATCCCAATCTGCAGTATGTTCCTGCATCTGCACTTAAATAAGGATAAATTATCCGGAGCGCAATGTACCGATCCCAAGGCTCAATATGAAGCATCTGTAATATTCTCTTTTTTGACTTGTTTTCTCTTGATTCTCATCTTCTTCGACCATAATAGTGTCCAGCGCCTGAATGTTGGTAATGACGATGACGTGAGCCATAACTTCTTCCGCCACTTCCATCCCAAACACTGCGACTAGGTACTCGGCCAATCCCAGATTGTGTCCAGCCTGATATTTGGTTACCAACCCCACTAACCTCCTCCTCTTCTCTGTCATTATACTCCAAAACCAAACGCTTAATGTCCTGTTTCTCCTCAAGCTCGGCAGCTTCCTTCTGCTTTGTGCTCCGAACAAGAGAGCAATCTTGAGGAATGAACATTTGCTTTGTCTGTTGCTTGTGCCCACGCTTCACAAGAACCTTTACACGAACCTCTTTGTTTCCTCCGTGATCCTCATCCAAGGTATCCTCCCCGCTCTCCGCTTCATTCACTCTTCCATGATGATCCTTAGAACCCTCAAGAATGCTCATTGGAATCATCATATCAAGTGTAGGCCGCGACCTCAACTCCAGCTTACGAGAATCCAAGCTCTCTTGCAGAAGAGCCTTGAGCTCTCGGTCAAACTCAGCTTCTTCTTTTGGATCCACAGCAGGGGTTGTCTGTCTGACACGAATCTCACCGTCTTCATCAGAAGCAGGTCCCACTTCATCGTCATCATCATCCTCAATTTCACTACCTGCATCATGATTCTCATCATCTAAGTCATCAACATCATCATGATCTCCGGCACCAATTGAACCACTGCCCGAGTCAGAATCACTATTCCCTATTACATCATCGTGCGCACCACCATTTTCATCAATACCATTTGGAAGGCGTTGACCATTAACCAGATTGTTTCGAGATATGCTGTTGGAACGCTTCTCAATCTCAGATTGCCTTTCAGTACTGGCCTTACCTTCATGATCCTCCAGTTCTGCAAGTGCAGCGTTGACCTCTTCGATTGAAGCATACCGGGACATATTGGGTCGAAGATCAGCAAATAGATCCTTTAAAGCATAAAATTTAACCAATAAGAAAAAGATACAACTTAACACACATGTTGACTCTAACATAAGGGTTCTTCTACCCATACACAGTAAAATTTATCATGATTCATGCTATGGTAAGGAAAAAAGACCCACAGGAGGAATTGCACAAAAAATATTGTTCAATTTTTCCCTACCTTTGCACACTATCCACCAAGTAGAACTGTTCCATCATAATTTATAAATTGTGTACAGTAAACTACTAGAAATTTTGAATGTTCCTCAAACCACAATCGACTATAACTCAAAGCCTTGGGTACTGACAATGGAGGAAGACATACCTGTAAGTCAAACTCAATATCAAGCGGCAGAACACCCTTGCTTAAGGTATACCTCTGGAAATGTATCAAAAATCGATCAAGTTTCCTTTTGGATGAACCTCGATCAAAGTAGTGTCCACAGGTCTCAAGAAGTGTGATAACCATCCTAATGCGGAAACAATCCTCTGGAGGATCCAGAACATCTTGCTGATAAGAAAACATCAATATTATGATATATGAATGTCTTTCGGCAATAACAGATTAACAACTCAGCATTAAAAATTCACATAGTAAAAGCTTAACAAGTGTCATCTAAGACATTTTGACGGATAAAAATTCCAGAAGCTGATAATACTGAATGTGCAAATGTTACCTAGAACACTTTTAATCTACTGATTTTCTGTGTGACAGAATTACTTATTTAGCATCGTTGTTGCTAAGCTAACAGTAACTTGGTCGGGGATTTTATGGTAATCAATTTTGCAATTCGAAGGATAAATCCACATTTTTATACACTGATCATGGACTTGGCGAAAATTCTAATCCCATCTCACCACCCCGACCCCCAGAAAACAGGCCCTCCTGAATTTCAGAACATGCCTAGCCTCTTTACATGAGAAAGTATTCTGAAGAATGAGACTTTGGCAAGAGCTAAAGTCAGTATGAACTGTCCGGAGGCTGGTTAGAACTAAACAATGTGGCCTCAAGTCAGCATGGCGAGCAACATTGAGCAGCCATCGGAACTATCATCAAACGGTATGTAGCTATCAGACACCAACTTGGCAACTTCATTTCATTATGCCATTTCCTACCAAGCTACTAAAAGATATAGCAACAAATAGAGAATTGTGTATAATGAACAAGTTCTTATGGGTATCCAATAAATGAAAATTATGCGCACGGAGTATAGTCAGATACCTCAGGTGTGCCATGGCCAAAAACAAGAATCAGGTACAGCGTCTCAAATATAACAGATGAGTCCACATGTTCATAATTGTACAGCTCCCCCAAAAATCTCATGTGCGCAAGACGGCGTTGCTGCGCAGTATAATCATTCAGCTCTAGGCCAAGTCTGATTTCTTCCAGAACCTATTAATCAAAAGACAACCATTATACACCTTACCATAAGAGTTAAGACACATGCATTACACACCAAACTTCACAATCGCAATACAAGGAAGAATATTCGCTTCAGAAGATTTGTCCAAAAACATGAATTGCAGCACGAAATAATGTGAAATATAAAGGCTTCCAAATGGTGAGGGAAAAAACAACAACAATAAGCATCTTCGAAAGAAAAATACAAGCAGCCGACAAGGTGGTTACTTGACCATTAAAAGCGACAAAACTATCCTCAAAGAAAGTACAAGTAAATGTGGGCAAAAAGGAGAGAAAAACAGTATTTTTTTTGGAAAAGAAAAGAAATAGAATATATAGAGCATTCCACAAGGGGAGAAATCTTTAGGAATAAGCAATTGAGAATCTATTTTCAAATAAACAAGATCATTGTGATTTGTTAATACCAGAACCCAAAGGCAAATAGGAACAAAAATGAGACATTAGTATACTACTTCCTTCGTTTCTTATTAGTTGCACCACTTCCTTGGTTTTTAAATATGAACTTCGTATTTTTACACTAATATAGTTTAAAAAACAGTTGGACAAAATAGGGAGTTGAAATGAGTACAAGTCAAAGTGGCGCAACTAAAAAAAAGAGGAAGTATATGACAAGTTTAGACTGCTAGATTTTACCAGATTATCTTTAATTCAAGCGTTAAACCTACCTCATCAACAACAGCAACAGCAAAATCATCATGGTATCGACTAAGTCCAGCAGTCAGTGACGCAATGAGGTGAATCTGTCCATATTTTCCTCGATGAACCTTCAGAAAGCATTTCAATAGATATGATTCACATTCACTCCATGGCAATTTCCGTAGTTGTCGAAGCACATGCTCAATAGAGGACTTGTCCAGATCTGAGAAGAGCAATTTTCTAATATACTGCAGAGTCAACAAAAAGATATTTTATTACTGAAGGTTGTTAAATACAACAGAAATTAAAAGATAAATTAATTTAAATCAAACCTGATGCAAAGGAGGTCGAATTTTCGTAATTCTAGCAGGTCTTTCTGGAGGCTTACACAAATAATATGCATTCTCAACCAGAGTGCTATGACGAGGATCCAAATTCTTCACATTTTTCAGCCGCATAAGTATCTCCAACATGTTTGCCATGCGTATTGTGGTTTCAGGAGAACGGTATAGGAATCGCCCACATGTCTCCAGAAGATTGCAAGCCACATCTATGTTATGGTGTGTAAATTCATCCAAACAAGCCTGAATCAACATTAAATACAAACTCTAAGTAAGAACAGAAAACAACTAAAATACTTATAAGAAGACATTTACAGAACCTACACTCGACCAAGAAAGATATAGAATAGAACATTGACTTCATAGTCTCAGACTCTGCACCCTCACTGATGTAAAAAGTTAACTTATCATACACACCATTGATGTAAAAACTAGGTCATACAACCAGAATGCCAGAACCACCCCTCCAATGGGCATACCCCTCCAATGTGTGTATAGAATAGAAAGGCAAAAAAACACTTATAACAGTCCCTCCCTCGCATAGAAAAATAAAGTGGAAAACATGGCGAAAAAAAACTGCAGTCACGCATCCATTTGCAGAAACTGTCATGATGTCATAGAAAACGGCTATAACGGAGTAATAACGAGAATTTGTTGTTGAGCTACCAATCTATAACATAAAAGGTTGTTTTAAACTTGTGACTGCATTTATGTCGTTGAACTACTATTATCATGCAGTAATATACTCATAGCTATTGAAATTGCCCTATATGAGGTACTTTTAGTTGATAACTGATTAGCTTGCTTTTTTTTTAAGTTGATTAACTTATTAGTTAATTATTTTATTTAACGACTAAATTACGAGTAACTATAAGTGATCGGTAATACTTAAAGTTAAACAATATCGATGAAATTTTAACGGGAGACAAATAACATTTGCAATAGTAACAAGGCATAGTACAAGTATGGAAAGATTCGGTAGAAAAGTGGAGCAGTTTAAAAATTATATTGAAAAAACTAAATTAATATCATTTTCTATGTCGTTTCACATCCTATGTCTTGTGGCATAAGATAGAAAATCCTAAATTATATAGAATAAACATTTGACAAATGGTGTCACTGGTTTTGGGTTACAAACTCAAATTGCCTTTACATAATTTGTATCAAAAAAAAAAATCCAGAACTTGACGGAGTATATTACTATAATAGGGATCACGACAAAGGTTAGGCATCACATTGCAAACAACCTTGAATAGAAACAATACAAAAACTGAAAAAAACACCTTTAAGCAGCTAAATACGAGACCAGCTGGTGCAATCTTAAATTTGCACAGTTCCCCAATGAACCTGATATTCCTGATCTTTGTTTCAATGTTCATTTGATCCTGAGTTAGGCACCCACCAATGGGAAAAGAAAAACGTATTACTCATCATGTCAAAAGGGAGAAAAATGCAAGATAACATGCAACAAAAGCAACAAGTTCGATGTGGAAGCTCAAAACCAACCTTTTTGTTAATCAAGAAATTGAATTCCTCCTCCAACATCTGAAGGAGCATTAAAGAGATGTCCTTCATACAAGTAGACAATGTGGCCACCATGCGAGAGTAATATGGAAGCAACTCTAAAGAAGTTCTCGGGACATTAAATAATGCTCTTACCAGCTTTTTCCTATTACTCTTCGAATTTAGATAGCAAAATTCTACCTGCAAAAGACAACCAATAAAAAAATTTTACCAAGAGGTTACTTAAAAATTAAGAATAGTAGTTGAAACTTGAAAAGTTGAAAGGCAACAAATATCATCAACTCATAAAAACAGATAAACACATACAGTTAACTGGTCAATAAGATCACGGCTGACAGAACCTGGAAGCCGCTGCAACAAAGTGTCCAAATTGGTACCATCAAGACCTTTATGTTTCTCCTTGTCTTTATCTCCTTTCTTATCTGCATCTTTGTCTTTTCCTCTCTCTTTGTCAACTTCTTTACTCTTTTCGCTCTCTTCTTTATCTTTTACTTTTCCTTCTTTATCCTTCCCTTTCTCATTTATTTTTCCTTCTAGCGAAATTGCAGTCTCTACAGAGGACTCTACACTATCCTCAACAGTCGTGTGAAACTGATCAGGTTCTGTGGAAGCATCCTGTGACAAATAAATTAACTAACTAGTCGCGCCAATGAGGCAGGTGAAAAAACTTACACTATACATACAGTAATATAGCAGGATTCCTTACAGAGGATTGCTCTTGCATCTTTGCAGATTGCTCACTGACCTTGGAATCTGATTCACCCAACAGAACTGCAGGGACAAATGCTCTGGAAACATGAAAAAAATTCATCATACGCGATACGCATCAATTAAAATCTTCTAGGACAAAGCAACTAATCAGCCTATTTTTCCTCTCGCTATCATTGATCTTGATTTCAAATGGCTGTTTCTTACGGGACAAGGAACGCCACCATTCAGAATCACAAAATCATACTCTTCCTATTGACCAATTTACAAAACCATATATAAATTAAAAATCAAACCTAAGATCAGGCAAGCACTCATAGAATGCTCTAGTATCTTCATCATCCCACACAGCTTCGACGGCAGAAGATTCTTTTCCAGCAGAAGAAGATCCAGAATCATCACCACTAATAACTCTGGTAGTATGACCATCTTCAGGCATCACTGGAGGTTGCATATCAAGGGCTTCAGCTAAACTGAAAGGAGTGAAGAACATATGAAATTACTAGAATCAATAATAAACAGAATATGCAAATTAATTAACTACAATTACAAATATAAGCAAAAACACCCAGAGAAAGGGGGAGAGAAACAGCTGTTAGAAACTTACGATGCGACGCCCCGGTACAAAAGGTCATAAGATTTTCGCAGCTTCTCGTATAAAGAGGCATTATCATCACTTAGCTCCCCTTTAGCATTCAAAATTTTTGCATTCTCATGCTCCATATGACGAAGTGACTAAAGAAAGGATTCATTTATGAGTCCAGGGAAATAATCAATAATTCAAAAAGAAAAATAACATGACAAACTTCCAATAAACTAATATAGTTGTGGTGCATTTCCTAGAAGTGTATAATCTAAGCATTTCACCAACTGGGCAACATTGGAAATGAAAATGTCAAGATACCAACTAGACAAGAAAAAGTGTTTAGATAAATACAACTTCTGTCATAAAAGTGGCTATAAATTTTTCTGTAAAAATCCTACTATTTGAGATCATGTCGACATAGCTATTCAATAGAAATTTAACCCTAACTTATGTCCATTTGAAAAGCTCAGCATCTAAAATTTGCCAAATATTTAAAAACAAATTTGCACCAACACATGTATTGCAAAGGTAGAACTAAAATTTCAATGTAGGATTGAGCAAGTAAGAAAGATGCATGAAAGGAAGTATGATATGCCACACAACTTCTCACTCCTGAAAGAAATTAATAAAAGGCCTGCAATAGAGCATGCAACAACGTTTACCAAAAAGAAACAAAGGCAGCCTCAGCCGAAAAATGTATAGAAACCAAGCATAAAGAAGAGAAGCAAGACAATAGGGGGAAACATGGGAGATCTTGTATGCAAAGGCATCAGGACTTACAGTGTGCTCAGTGTGCAGAACTTCAGAAACAGCATCATAATACACATGAAAAGCCTTCTTGAAAATTTTCTTCTGATCAGCAGTAATATTGAGTCCCTTTAAGAACTGTTATAACAACAAGACTTTAGAAAATATTCTTTACGAACTAAGTGATATCAATTAGACAGAGGGAATAAAAGAAACAATAAGTGTTCTTACAAGAGATGAAAACAACCATAATAAAAAAGCATCCGCGTTTTAAGCAAGTTATATCATCAACATTGATGCAGAAATCATGTACACACAGGTCAACACAAAAGGATATTGACATACGTGAGATTATGATAAAAAGCTGTTTTAGCTCAGTTAAACTTAGGATGCACGCAACCTTATCTTGCTAATCCCGAATTCTAAGGATACAAACTAGCATCACTAGAACTTTAGTTTTACGAGAAAGTAATCAAGCAACAAAAGAGAGATGGGTTTTTATCGAACAGCAATTCTACCGATTATTGCGACTAAATGAAAAATCTACCTCATCATTAGCTTCTGGCCCTGATAGTGGAAGCCCCATGAAAATTCTTCCTTGCCGAGCAAATGTAGTAAGCAGGGACAGATTAGTCTGAGTAGCATCTCGGTCCTTTAAATGCTCCACACTGGTAAGATCTTTAATGATGTTGACAAATATGCCACTGTCTTCTATCACACCAACAAAGTACAATTCTAGAAGGAGCTTCAAAGTACTACGCTTCTTCATGGCTTTTGTGTTTCTATCTGTCTCCAAGTCGTCTACTGCTTTTCCAGGAAAAAACACTTTTGATAAGCCTTGGGTAAGGCTAGCTGAGAAATCCGGGTAACGTTGGTGAAGCAAGGAACAAATCTGTCATAAGTCAAACCAGTCAGATCTCATAAGCTTAACAACAAATGCAGGAACGTGCTTCAGACCCCTTAGATTTCCATTCTTCACCCTTCCAACTTAATAAAGGAGAGGCATGGATTATAACACATCAAATTTTTCTTAAGTCATATAACGACGGAAACACTTGACCATGCAAAAAAAAATATGAAACACAAAAAACTGCATATAAAATAGTTATCCGTCAAGGACGGTCTTGACGGCACCACAAGAAAGGCACCACCTTTCCTAGTCAACTCCTGCTGGGTGTGTGCATGGGGCCATGAGATGACAACAATTTAGAGATAGATTGCAAAATGATGAAAAATTTATGCAAATACCACTTTTCAGCTTTCTCAATCCTCATATATGTTGAATACAGAATGTAAAGTTGTTTGAGGCAGAGAAAGGATTCAGATAGACAAGATGTAATACCTGGACAGCAGCCTGGATGTCTGAAGTCTTCAACTTAGCATCGCATATAGCTGCCACTGCTTCAGTCACAAACTTGCTCAGGTTGACACTTCGCAACTCATCCATCAAGCCTTCTCTTTGATCTTCACTAATCTGTTTAAGCTTTTTAATCACTGCAGTGTTGCGCTTGATACTGGAATCAAGTGTCCTCAAGAAAGAAGGATCTAGGAGCGGTAGGGAACAAGATAAATTATCACAGAAAAGTTCCAAAAAGCCAAAAAGGAATAATACTTTCAAATTCCAATGCTCCAATATACAAAAATATCTGAAGTCAAATTCATTGAAGAGAAAAAGTAACCCCCACATCATAATGTCTTCCTAAATGTTTATTTGATAGAAAACTTCTAGATCATCATAGTATAGAAAAAACAATTATTGGTAGAGAACAATAAAAATCAAACAGAGCAGCCTTCAGAAAAGGAGAGGAGTAGAGGACAGAAACTGTAGTATAGAAAGCTAGATGTACCACGCCTTAAGATTATTACAATTGTTGATTATTACATCAGGTCGGCATGGAACATTTTGATAATTAAATATAAATACAACACAGCAACCAGCAGTAATGCCTTACGGGTTATGCCACAGCATGTTATGTGCAGATGTAAAATGGCAATGAATGGATAAAATCAATCATTGAAACCAAAAAAAAGAAGCAAGCTTTCCTTAAAACACCTGCCACATATCACCATGTCTTCTGACCTATGTTCCTTTTCCACTTCACATGTCACTACCTTACTACTCCCACTCATTTAGCATCATTAGCAATTTTGGTCCGTCTCACTTATGTTGCATCAATTCTATTTTTGGACAATAGTCTATTGCCTACCGCTTTCTTTTAATCTCATCCATACATTTTAATTTTTTAAATTTCCTCCACACAATTTACTCTCTCTTCATTTATTACGAAATAGCCACCTTGTTCTTAAAAAGCACCTCATTTCTCTTTGCAACTAATTCAAAGGGACGGAAGAGTATAAGTAATCTTGAATTCAGTTGAAAATTGGTAATTGGCACCTATCAACTCCATGTCTTTTACAATGCTTGTGGATCCTTACACACTTATTCAGGTGTCCTAGAATATTGTTTCAAACTCCAAAAGTCATCTAGAAAGATCATCACTAACTATTTATGTAATTCAAATACAACAACCCAATTTTAGAGATCACAATAGTTGTCCCTTAGAAAAAACAAAAAACACTTTCGACACATTGTACTGCAGTGAGAAGCCTTAAATGCTTTCATATAAACAAAACCCAAATGGCAATAATTTTTGAATGATCCCCCCTATTAAATTGGATTTTCAGAAAACCTATACACCTTGCCCCCGGCATTGAAGTACCTTACCAGTTCCCACCATTACTCCAAAGTGCAATTAATTCTAAAAAGCGGGAAATTCCGAGTTGATTCCACATCAAATGAGACCACAACCTTCCACATGACAATAATTAATAGACAACCTAAAGTAGATCTGATGATCATACAGGAATCATTATCTATTTTCGCCAAAAACATACTCATAAGTAACACAGGTGAAATAAAGACATTGTTTGAAAAAAATAAAAATAAAGTCAGAAGTAACCGAACAATATGTTATACTAACCAGGCCTTTCAGGCTTCAAATTGCTTTGACGAAGAGTTACTTTCGCCTCTAAAGATTTTTTAAATTCTTCAACACGAGCAACAGCTTCCTGCATTCCAAACAAGAACTTCTCTTATACATAATATTTAAAACAATAACAAAAAATTACATCAGTTACACAAATACACCAACAAATAAACTCATGGAACTTATTCACAATAGAACGACTAGGTCAATAATTTATAAATGTTTGCAAACTAATAACTGGAAATATAACATGATAAACAGCTAAAGCCAAACTAATCACTACTTTAACGAATTTAACATGTATATGCCTAGTTATCAATTTGCAAATCAATGTGTTATTGATTTCAGTAACACAAGGATAACAATCAACTACCCTATAACTTCTATCATTTAGTACCATATCAGCGCAGCATCAAAACTAAACCGCCAACATATTAAGCTATATCCGGTGGTGCTTTCTTATCATGGATGATGCAAGCAAAATACACTAGGACATGTCCACACATACTAAAATGCAAATAGAAGAAGAAGATCAACGGTACCATAATTACAAACTAATAAGCAAGAAAGAAGTCTTTATACAAAAATGTGATCAATTTAACCACAAAAGAACCATAAAACAAATTTAATATACCTCATCATCGTGTTTATCATGATTCTCAATAGGAGTACATTCCTGTTGAGTTTGTTGATCCATTTTTCACGTCAAGTAGTCTGTGTAGCAATTATAAACATCGAAAAAAAATTTTAACCAACAAAAAAGGGGGAAAACTAGCAATCATAAACCCTAAGCAGAAAAAGAAAGAGAACAATACCGAATTATATTGATGAATTAATCAAACTGCTTTGAATCGTTGAAACGACAAACGAAAATATTATCGGCGAATTCGAATAAACAATTCGAACTCATATGTATGGAATTTGAAGCTTTAAACCCCTAAATTTCGTCAAATAAAATTTTGGGAGTAAAATGGAGTTAAAATAAAAGATTGACAGATAGAAAAGATGGGAGAGAAAGAAATTATTGGGGAAACGACGCCGTGTTCAATTTTTATAAAGAACGAACCCGCTAACTGCTTCACTATCGATGATAGAAATCGGGTCGGGTAGTAACAAAAAATATATATTGGGCTAGCCCAATAAAGATGGTCTTACCGTGAGATCGTCTCATTTAAAAATTAGTGATTAGCTAAACTTTTATTTTTAATCAATGTACTTATTTTGAATGTTAATTTTTAATGTGTTATTAAAACTCAAAATTGACTCTGTAATTGTTAAAACATTCGTTTTTTTAAATTGAGTTTTTTGTATAACTTATTTTATCACAAGACAGTCTCATATATAACTTGCTTAGGAGTCTACTAATTTTTATTGATAATCAATTTGATTATTTTTCATTTTTTAATTGGCAAAGTAAAATTTAAAATTCTCATCGATAATGAACCACTCGTACGTCTTTAACCTTTATTTACTTTTTGACACAAAGATTAATATATGATATGGGTATAGTAGATTAAACCAGTCAAATAAAGTGATAAAGTCATATTCAAAATAAAAATTATGAAAATTAATTAGAACAGACTAAAATGAAAAATAAAATCCAGACATATGAGTAACATGATGTTTCTCAAGACAACCAAATGAAAATGAGAGATCCTAATCTAAAGTATAAACCAAATAGATATAGTTCCTTAATATGAAGGGATCACCCCATCTATTTAGGAATTATTATGTACTTCTACCATATATAATCATAAAACATAAGAACAAGTTCATTACACTAAACCAATACTCCATTTAGTAAGAATGAAACATTTGCACATATCCATTAGGAAACCTATTATTGTTATCGACTGTGCGGGTCTAAGGATACCATATACCATACGGGTTTTGGGTGTACTGAGACGCTTGCATTGCCAAGACGTTTTCATTCATCAAAGTTGGTGATATTGTTAGATTGTTCCTCGGATATAATCCTTTAACTTGGTGCTGATACCCGGATCCATATCCTTCTAATCCTAGAGGGTAATTGTGATACCTATTCCCCATACCATACCCATGGGCATGATCATGATGCCCATGAATGTCCATCATGGATATCATGGCGCCAATGTCATGTCCGTCTGGCCCATGGTTTGAGTCATGGTTAACATTTTGTTCGATCCCCCAGTCGTTTCCCATCGATCCTCCAGTTTGTTGGTTAGGGTACATCAACTGATTCGTGTTCTTGTTCTTGTTCTTGTTCTTGTTCTTGTCGGGTGAGAATTGCTCAGGAATCAACTCAAGCTGTGGAGTTTTTGGGAACCATACCTCTGCACTTTTGCCTGATCTAGCCAATTTCTTGATCAAAGTAGATGAGTCTACCATTCCTTGAACTATTGCCATCTGTTGTTCAGCATCTATGTATACAGCATAAACCCCTGATTCTCAAAATTCAATAAAGATCCATATTTTTAGCCCCGTTTGGTTGTTGATACTGAATGTCGGTAATGAAAATGATTCATAGTATAAATTTTCGTGAAATGACATGTCATTCTCATGATAATAAAAACTTATAATTAAGATATAGAAGTATTTTTGTGCTGAGTTTTTTTATTACCGCGTAATATCATATGATCATATCTCTAAATGGTAATGCATTATAATGATTTTTGTGAAGAAAACGAGATAATTGAAGTCTAGGTGCAAAGATACGGTTTTGATCATGGTCATGGTAACGGTCGCGAAATGGATACCACAGTTAATATGGATAATTTTACGGTCAATACGGCCTATATTTCTATAAGGTAAACTCAAAAATCTTTACAATATGGTCATAAACAGTGATGTGATCTTGTTTTTGCACTATGATTAAAGATGAACAAGCATGAACATTAAGCTCGTTAAAAGAATCTCTCAACTAATATTTATCATACCATTTAATACCGACTACCAAACTCGACATCAAACCAGCTAATGCTATGTTGTCAGACAGGACTATAGAAAGAAACACATAATCCTAACAGCAATTACAAATTTCTTTAACATAATAGATCAAGATTAAGGAAGTTAATTAGAAAGAAATGGCTGAATGATAAAATGGAAGATAAGTTATTGGAATAAATACCTTCAATCTTTTTCAGGATTTTCTTCACCCTTTGCTGGCACCCATCACAATTCACATGCACTTTGAGAACCACAGTCTGTATAACACACAAACAAAAATTCAGTTAGTTAAGCTACAAATCCATAGTGCAAAAATACGGTTATAGTCGCCATCGCGAACATAATTTAGAGTCATAACCATCAGCTTAAACGGTTAAGTTGATTTCTTGACATGGAATCAAGCCAGCGTGACAAAAAGTCATGGGTTGATCGAATCTCAACAACACCTCATTGAAAGTGGAATATGTTGGAGTATATTACATATCATAAATCTCAACTATCAGTTTAAGATTTTGGTTGAGTTGTTTCATAACCAGAATATTCAACCCCAGATATAAAAATGGTTATGCATTTACACTTCTAACCCAAAAAGCTCTTGTGTGACCGGGCGTGTTAGAGTATATATTATAATCTGGAACCTCACCCATCAGCTTAATCGTTTAGTTTGGTTGGTTCCTTGACAATTACATCAAATATCAGCCAAAACATAAGATATCCCTCAAATCTACTCAAAATGCGATTTTTTACACCTCTACGTCACATATAAGATCGAATACAACACGACTAATACAATGCGATGGGCCACACTATAAGATGAACACAACCCAGAAGAAGAGAAAGATTACTAACCTCCATTTTCAGGGCTAGATGCTTAGAAGCCATTCTAAGGATAATTTACTGTTTTCCAATGTGTTTTGTATGAACAATAATTAGCTAGGAAAAGATACATAAATAGTGTATTTATGATACAAAAAAGATCTAAAATTGACTAAGGTCAGAGACAGATATGCTGCAAGTACAGAAAAAAAGAGTACTCACCTCACAGTTTCCTTGTGTCAAATCACTCATCCATCCTTTGTTCTTGATTTGGTTATGTTTTTAGGTTCACAAGGTTTGCTAAACTAGTTAACTTAGATTTTACTCCTACCTCCTCATACTTGTTACATTTCGGTTGTTAGTATTATTCATCGTTTTAGCTTATTTTATGTATTGTGGCTAATGTTTAAGTGAAAATATAGTCAAGTGGGATCTTGTTTGAATCGTCTAGTCACATACTTTTATAATATTAACTTTTTATAATTTTAAATGTGTATAATTCAACATATAATTGAAAAACTAACGCATTAGTTTGCGTAAAAAATCAAATATAACAAGTATAATGGAACAGAGGAAGTATAATTTACCACAACAATGATTCTCTAATTTTACTTTTAGCTGCTCATTCATGATCTTTTTAGTCTTGAAGTTTATTCACGTTATACGGTTGATTTTGGGTTAGGTGTTTCAAATCGATTAAAAAATGGGTTTGTATCTATATTGTTTTTTTTACATATATCGTAAATCATTTCAAAGTCAGGTCTAATCGTGTTCGATTATAAGATCTGGTAAATTTCGAATTATCGAGTCTGTTTTGAATATCTTTGCCTGTATATGAAAAGCTAATAAATATATTTTGATAAATAGTTTTTTAATCAGCTGAAAATATAGTTCGCCCTTTTCATTGATTCTGTTTTGTTGGCCTATTTTTCTCTAATAAATTAAACCGCGAACAATCTATATCTAATTTCACCAAATAGGCAATGACTAACAATTTTGGTCAACAACTTATAAGATTACTGTTGCCTAGAGATTTTATGAGTTACCACTCAACAATGATTCTATTATGCTGTTTATAGGTGCTCATTCATGATCTTTTTTAGTGTCGGAGTTTATTCAGGTTATTGGGTTAATATCAGATAAGGTTAATTTCAGATAAGGTGTTTCGGGTCGATTTAAAATCGAGTTTTGTGTTCATATTGTTCTTTTACATATATCGTAAATCATTTTTGAAGTCGAGTCAAATCGGATTTAAATATAAAGTCCAAATATTTCGGGTTATCGACTATATTTTAAATACCTTTGGCCGTAAATGAAAAGCCAAAAAAAATCTTTGATAAATAATTTTTTAATCAGCTAAAAATATAATTGGCCTTTTTCATTGGTGTCTGCTTTGTTGATCTATCTTTCTCTAATAAATTAAATAGCCAACTACAAATATCTAATTTTATCAAACAACCAACGACTAACAATTTCAATCAACAGCTTCGACTTACAGCCATTTACCATTACAGCCATTTACCAAACAAACCGGAGAATAGAGCTTTTAGTTCAAGTGAACGTTTAACTTCTTTTATTCATTGTTGTTGATTTTTGCTCTAAGTAATCAACTAATGCGTCAATAAACCCAAATTTGAACTTTACCTCATAAATTTTAACGTTTTGAGTTTGTCAACATTTCGAGCCTATGTAGACCGTAATGTGAGAACTGAGAACTACTTCCTCCATTTCATATTTACTACTGAGTGTAACAGGTTGTATGGGAAAATATCACTATCAGTTGCAAGTATTATGAAACGGAGGAAGTATAATTTTAGTCAATATAAAGTTAAAATTTTGGTTATATTTGCTATTACTTTAAGTAAAATGTTAGAGGGAATAACATTATTTAGAATAATCTATTATATTTATGATTTTCATATAATAATCTCATTTATTAATTAACTATGAATAATCTTAATTTTAGAGGGTATTTGCCTATAGTGAACTTGGATAACCTGATAACCGACTAAAGTAGGTATTTCACCAAAAAAGTAAACTAAAAATTAATGTAAAAATAGAGAATTTTTTTTAAAATTTAGATTAAAAAATTTTGAATAATAAAAACAAATTATAGATTTTTTTAACTTTTTTTGTTTTAAAAAATGAAGTTACCAAAGGAAAATAACTTTCAAAATTGGGATTATTCATGGTTAATCAATATGTAGAATCATTGTAGGAAAACCATGAAAAAATTAGATTATTCTGAATAATTTTTCCTAAAATATATCTTTGTGGGATTTTATTTGAGTCGTTTCGATATATATAATTTTATTATATACTTCTTTTTATTTTTTGTGAAATTCATGTATAAATATCTTACCTCTTGGCTCTTACTCGAGCATGTTTCACAAACTTGAGTAAAAAACAAATAACAACAACAAAGTAAAACTTTGGGATAACATTTTAAGATTTGTTCGGAATTAATTTTGTACTCCCTCCAACTCAATTCAATTGTCCCATTTGAGTTAGGTACGGATATTAAGAGTGGGATGGTGTCCACCAAAAAGGTGTTATTAGAGTATTTTAATTGATTAAATTAATTGTAAATGTGGTAGTTGGGGTATTATAAGTAGTAAAAGTGGGGGTATATTGATTATTACTTGTGTGAACATGGGGTATTTAGGTAAACAAATTTATTGACAAAAATTGAAATGAGACAATTGAAGTGAATTGCCCGAATAAGGAAATGGGACAATTGAAATGAGTTGGAGGGAGTATTTTATTATTAATCTATACGTCAAAATATAGTCAAGTGAGATCTTGTTTGATTCGTCTTAATGTAAGGGTCATTTATATCAACTTTCCATAATTTTTAATTATGCATAATTAAAAATATTAAGGATTGAATAAGTGCATTAGATAGAGTGCATAAAACAAATAGGACGAATAGGAAGGAATATTAAATACAATAATTCCTAATCAATAACCGTGATTTGTAAATAACCATAAAAGACAAAAATTATATCAATAAAATAAACAAAATCAAAAAGGATTAAATTAAATTTACAAAACTTTCACCTTATTAAATCCCACCACATAAGGGTGATTTGCTAAGTTTACAAATCACCGTTATTTACTAATCCTTTCTCGTATTAAATATAACAAATATAGTAAAACCGAGAAATAATACTCGCAAATGCCAATGGGTACCTTGTTATATGCATGGGAAAATGTTAAAGTGTCCAAGAGAGTGCAGAAATTTGAGCAGAGGGGGATGAGGGCATCAGGGTACAGGCCCCTACCAGGGAGAAGAAGTACAATAAGTCAACAATCTAATAAACAATCTCATTGGTTGCTATTTAAGCTACAAAAAACTACAATACCATTTTGTCAACCTAAGGAATCACTTTCATATGCCCTACTAGCTATGACAATACTCCCGTTACTTAAAAAAGTTCCCGATTTTTATTTTTGGGTATTTTATTTGTTGTTTACATAAGAAATCTTTTCATTTATATCATTAATTCTGCACAGAAAGTCAGAAATAACCTTACTCATCCTCATTTAAATTGTTTAATACTCCTGCGTATTTAGAGAGATCGAGACATTTGAGTTTTGCACCAAAACCAAGGAGTGGTGGGGAACCACTTAAAAGTAAGTGGAAAACTCTCTACTCCATAAAGGGTATTGATATGTATGTGTTCACCCAATAAGAAAATGTTACATTCTCTATGAATAGGAGGGGATAATGCTCATGGTCCCTACATATCTTCCAGTAACTTCATTTTAATATTTTTATATTCCATATGGTCTCCACATGTTTCCCACTAACTTTATAAAAATATTTTCTAATTAGTTGTGATTCTCATATTTTTTCTACTAACTTTCTTTTAATATTTTTAAATATTTATGACCCTCATTTTTTTCTCCATTAAATTTATTATTCAATAAAATAATATCTCCACTATCAAAAAAAATTCTATTTTTCTTAATTTTCGTGAACATTCCTTGTTGGAACTTCATTAAGGAGCGAAGGGGTACCATTTTATCATAATTTATTTTGCACTAATTCGGATTTCGGTATGAAAATTCTTAAATGATGCAAAATGGGTGAAGCAAAAAAGTAATTGTTATACTTAGCAAAAAAATATTTTTGTTACTAAAAATTAAAGGAAAAACTACCCAGAATAATCCAACATTTTCATAATTTTCCTACAATAATCCAAACTATTGAGTAAACGTGAATAATTCCAACTTTAGAGGGAATTTTCATAGAGTAAACTTGGGTTACCGATGACCTGCTTGCAGTTAAAATTAAATTTCACATCAAGAGGAAATACACACTATTATTGTACCTTTTAAGGTTGGTGCACACTAAAATAATACTACCTCATATTCATAGAGAATGAGACATTTGTTTTTTGATACTATTTACTTAATAATTTTAATTTGTATTTAATTCTTAATCTATAGATTAGAACATAGTCAAGTGAGGTCTTGTTTGATTCGTCTCAATGGAAAGATTATTAAATTCACTTTTTATAATATTTTCTTATGTATAATAAGAGATACTCCCTCCGTCCCATTCTTATTGTCCACTTTTCCTTATTTGGTTATCTCATTCTAATTGTTTTCTTTCTATTTTTGGCAAAGATTTTTTTACCTAAATACCCCCAACTACCCCAACTTATATTATTTAAAATACCCCACCTACCACCTTTTCAATTATTATAATCACTTAAATACCCCAACTATCACTTTTACAATTATTACAATCACTTAAAATACTCCACTACCATTTTTCTTAATTTGCGTGCCCACTCAAAAGTGGACAATAAGAATGGGACAGAGGGAGTATTAAATATTGAATAAGTGCATTGGATATTGTGAAAAAACAAAGGAAAAATTGTTTCTAAAAAGCCAATCTTTTGGTCATCTGCAAATAAAGAGTGAACTTTTCATTTATTTAATAAAAAGACAACCTTTGTCTCATTTTTGCAAATAAAGAGTCAACGTTTCATTTATTCAATAAATTTAGAGTTGAAAACTTACCTGTTATCCCTTTATTTGCAAAAATGAGACAAAGGTTGTCTTTTTATTGAATAAATAAAACGTTGACTCTTTATTTGCAGATGGCCAAAAGGTTGGTTTTTTAGAAACAATTTTTCCAAAAACAAATGTTTCATTCTCTATAAATAGAAGGAAATATAAATCAAGTCCATGGATTTTTTATGAGTAATAAGCCTGAAATATTCCATAGTCAAATGAAGTGAAAATTAAGAAAAATGAGTTAAAGTGGTAAAAAGGTAAGCCTTTCATCACAAAGATATTGCACCTATGAAATTTTGCATAAAGATTAAGAAGTGACGCAACATTAAAATTGTGTGAATAATATATTAAAAAGTGTTAAAAATGCGTGAATGGAAATAAAAGAAACTGTGTGAACATTTTCATGATAAGAATTGTATTACTATAAAAGAAACAAACTAAAAGGAAAATTTTGACAATCTCTTAGGGACATGTTTTTTATGAAAAAATGTAAAAAAATGAGTAAATAAAATTAAAAATATTTTTTTAATTGACTGCATAGATGACAATAAAAAAATATTAAAAATGAGACAAATCAAATATGTCAAACTATAAACAAAAAATGACTAATTTTTTGGAACAATAATTGTAATTTTAAATATGTCTGGACAATTTTATCACATCATGTGATTAAATGCATAACATGACAACTCTTCTAAGATTTGAAATGAGAAGGAAAATTTAATGTACTTATTGCCACTTTTGTGCAGGAACCAGGGTCGGTCCTTGATATATTGGGGGCCTTGTGCAAAATAATTATATTGGAATCATTTTTCTTTGCAATTTATAATTTATATGGACCTTCTACAACCATTAATTTTGCTTTTTTGAAAATGAACCCTGGGCGATGGCCCCTCTTGACCCTGGCAGGAACAACTTCACTACGTAAATAATCGTGATTTATATCAATTGTAAATTACTAATATGTTTATAATTTTGTTTTTTCGTTTATTATTCTGATTATTAATTTTGTCTTTTTATAGTTATTTTTTTTATAGTTATTTATAAATAATCGTGATTGATCGGAATTTTTTACTGCATGAATTACTCTAGGTACAAGAATCAATCAATTTATTGTGGCAAACAACTAGCCGCTTGCTAATCTTTGAAATGGACATCAAAATTTAACTTTCAAGTTTCAACCAAACTTTTGTACCTCATTAATCATTATAATTGCTATTATGGTGAATTTAAATATGTGCATGTATTTGAGGATTATATAAGCTTCTTAAATGAAATAACTTATATTTAGCGACATTTAATCTAAATGTCGCTATTTCAAATTTCTTATAGTGTATAGAAAATTTAATGACATTTATTATAGTCTTTAACTGCATATTAAAAAGTCACACTAAAGCTTTTTGCGACAAAGAATCTAGTGACATTTCTCATAAATGTCACTATAGACTATAATAACAATTACATATGCCACTAAAGACCAAATTAAGTGTCATTAAATCACTTTATGGTGAAACTTAAAATAAAAACTAATAATTATTACACTAAAAATGTGAATCAGTGGCATTTTTTAATGCCACTAAATTCAATGTCGCAAAAAGCTAAATTTGTTGTAGAGTGCTCGTATTAGTTGCATATAAATGCCTACTATCACTGCTTTACCATATGATATTTCATTAAAAATTATTATAATGGTGTGATTTAGTATGTATATTGTTTGATTTATTACATTTACATTAAAAAGTTCTTAAATTAAAAGAATAAAATATAATAATATACTCCCTCCGTCCCTTTGAGATAGTAGCATAGAGAAAAATGGTGAAAATTTAAAAAGTGGTAATAAATGAAGAGAGAGAATGAATTGTGTGGATGAAATTAAAAGAGAGTTAAAATGTATGGATGAGATTAAAAGAAAATGATGGGTTATAGTCCAAAAATAGAAATGCTGCAATTTAATGCTACAAATTCATAGGGACGGAGGGAGTAATAAATTAATAAGATTTAAGTTTCAGAGGAATGAATCATAAAAGTCTATCAAAGTATCTAATTGGCGAACTATCCACGATACAAGTATATCAAAATTGTGAAGTTAATATAATTAGGCCCTGTTCTCTTCGTCTGATCTGATTGGATAAGGTCTGAATTTACTAAGGTCTGATCTGATCTGATCTGATCCGTCGACTGGCTCGATTCGCCGATCGATCCGAATCTTTCCGATCCGATCCGATCCGTCCGATCCGATCCGTCCGTCCGATCCGATCGTCACGTCCGTCCGATCCGTCCGTCCGATCCGACCGATCTGATTTGATTTGGTTTCATTGAGTTTGTTATTAATAATAGTAGTTAAGGTATTATTATTATTATTATTATTATTATTATTATTATTATTATTATTATTATTATTATTATTATTATTATTATTATTATTATTATTATTATTATTATTATTATTATTATTATTATTATTATTATTATTATTATTATTATTATTATTATTATATTATTATTTATATTATTATTTATTATTATATTATTATTTTTATCTTATTATATCATTATTATTATTATTATTATTATTATTACTTATTATGTCTTATTATTAATATTACATAATACATAGTTTCTACATCTAATAATAATATACGTACATTACATTCTACAAATTAAACATCAAAAACTACGATGTTCTCGCTTCTTTTGATTGATGCCCAAATATCGCTGCTATAATAATAGATGGAATCAATTTTCTGAATAATAATAATAATAATAATAATAATAATAATAATAATAATAA
This sequence comes from Amaranthus cruentus, assembly GCA_019425755.1. NCBI lineage: Eukaryota > Viridiplantae > Streptophyta > Magnoliopsida > Caryophyllales > Amaranthaceae > Amaranthus > Amaranthus cruentus. The sequence goes on from CM033466.1 coordinate 15,024,101, forward strand.
TAATAATAATAATAATAATAATAATAATAATAATAATAATAATAATAATAATAATAATAATAATAAAATATATATAATAAATAATAATAATAATAATAATAATAAATAATAATAATAATAATAATAATAACAATAATAATAATAATAATAATAATAAAAATAATAATAATAATAATAATAATAAAAATAATAATAATAATAATAATAATAATAATAATAATAATAATATAATAATAATAATAATAATATAATATAATAATAGTATGGTCCGATCCGACCGATCCGATCCGTCCGGTCCTGTCCGATCCAAAATAAGTTGAAAAGAACACCTTCTAACTCGGTCGTCAATTTCCTTAGAAATAAGTAATAAGTCAAAAAAATAAGTTGAAAAGAACACCTTCTAACTCGGTCGTCAATTTCCTTAGATGCTAGTGCTCGAGCCACGAGGTCAATATAAATTTAGGCTAACACTGAAATTAACAAAAATCAAAAGATATAAATGACTTCGATTTACACATTGATCTCTAACAAAGTAGTTCACAAATTTTTTTATTTTCAGGAAGATTAATACTCCATCCAAATCTATTTAGTTGTCCTATTTACTTTTTTACATTATTCATCAATCCCGTTTAATTTGTATTTTATTCTTAATATATAAGTTAAAACATAATTATGTGAGATCTTATTTGATTCATCTCATGCAAGGATTATTCTTATCAACTTTTCATAATTTTTATTTAAGCATAATTAAAGATATTAACGGTCCGTTTGGTTAGTGATACTAAATGGCGGTAATAGAAATGATTTTTAGTGTAAAATTTCATTAAAAGTTCTATATCATTCCCATGGTAATGAAATTTTGATGATAAAAAAGTTTTTTTGTTTACAAATATTCATTACCACCTAATAACACCTCTTCCAATGGTAATGTATTGGAATTACAGGTGTTCAAAACAGACCCGATAGACACCCGACTTAAAAATGGATCTACAGTTATTAAAAACCAATGTGAACATAAAACCCGATTTTGAACTGACCAGAAATACCCGACCAGAAATCAACCCGATGACTCGAATGAACACCCCTTTGGAATGAATTTTATGAAGAAAATGAGATGATTGAAGTTAGACAAGTATGACTATTAAGGTAACCAAAAATATTTTCAACCAAAATTAAAATTGTTTACCATTCTCATTACCATCGTTTATTACCACCTATTAAACGGGCAGTAAGAATCAAAATATTACCTCGACAAGTGTGCCTAAGCAAATGAGACAACTAAATAGACTTGAAAAGAGTAATAATTTTAAATACAAATGTTTACATAATGGAACAAGCATTAGGATTATCATCACTAAAGATATTGGAAAAATTCTCTTGAGGAATAGTGTAAGAAGGGTAAGCTTGAGGAACATCTTTAACATAGCCAGCAGGTGCTCTTTTATCATAGGCTCCACTAATATAAGGATATGCCACTAAATTATGTTCTATGTAGGGCCAAAATTCTGCTCTTTTTTTCCCTGTATTTTTTACTTTTTTTAGTACCTTGTTTGGATCTACATGCCCTGTCACTGTTACTTTGCTCTGTTTTCTGCTTATTTCTACTGATCTCACTCCTGCATCAAATGAGAATGTATTATTAGGCCGTGACAATTCGTTACATAATCTTATTGTGGTTCTTTTTTGGGGTCATGAGATACTTGTAGGCTCGGGCCTACAAGCCCATGGGTCAAGAGCGTTGACTTGCACATACTGACATACACTTATGGTCTGTTTGGTTAGTGGTACTAAATGGTGGTAATGAGAATGATTTATAGTGTAAAATTTCATTAAAACTTTCATATCATTCCCATGGTAATGAAACTTTCATCGCAAAAAAGTTTTTTTGCTCATAAATTTTCATTACCACCTAATAGCACTTCTTCCATTGGTAATGCATTAGAATGAATTTTATAAACAAAATGAGATGATTAAAGGTTGTCAAGCATGATTATCAAGGTAGACAGCAGATTATTCAACCAAAATACACTAATTTTTCATTCTCATTGCCACAGTTTATTAACACCTACCAACCAAGCCATTAGTGAGGTTCATTGTTTTCTAAAATCATATGATAGTAGGAAGATTAGCCCACCCACTATATATATGCAAGTCAACAACCCACTATTTTATCGACGTGAGATCTTGTCTCACATGTGAAGTATTTACATCAAGTATTACTTATTTACTTGCTACATTTTCATTTTGGACACTATTCATCATTGAAGATTATTTTATATATTGCGGTTAATATGTAAATATGAATATAGTCTAGTCTAGTGAGATCTTGTTTGAATCGTCTAATTGCACACTTTCTAGATATGAACTTTTTATGATTTTTAAATGTGTATTACTCGACATATAAATGAAAAAAATAGCACATTGAATTGCGTAAAAAGTCAAATGTAGCAAATATAATAGAACAGAGAAAATAGTAAATAACGGTGATTTGTAAAGCTGAGAAATTATTTTTATGTGGTAGAATTTGATAGGATGAGAGTTTTTTAATTTTAATTTACCTTTTTAATTTTGCTTATTTTATTATATTATTTTTTTTATCTTTTTGTGGTAATTTGATTTACATAACACGTTTATTAATTAGAAATTGACATCAAATAAGTCCAATATACCAGCTTAGGAGTAGTAATGATTTAAGATGTATAACTAAATAACTCTTATGTAAGAAAGTAATAAATCATTCTTATGAGTCTCAATTTTATAGAAGGGTTTTTGAGATTTTATTATAATTTTTTCTTATATTGTTTATTTTAATTTTTAATTATTATGTATTTTGTCTTTTTATGGGTATTTACATATACTAACCATTATTGTTTATCTCGAGTATTTGTGCCAGATTTTTGACATTTGGAAATGGGCATATACTTGGATGCTAAAATTTTGTTTGTTAATTCAGGACCGGCCTAGGGGTGGGTAAGATGAGTTATTGTATAGGACCCAATGTTAAAAAAGTAAAATTAACTGTTGTAGAAGAGCCTATATAGGTGATAAATTATAAAGAAAAGATGCCCCTAATATGCTAATTCGCTCACCCCAAAATATCTAAGGTCGATCATGTTTATTATATTGATTTTTGTAAATAAAATAGTGGAGTTAAACACTTAAATAAGTATTCAAATTGGACATGAATATGAGTGTTGGTAAAAAGAGATGAATTATGAAGAGAACCTTTGAGAGAAGTGACAGCACTTTTTACCCTTCTTTCACAACCATCACAGTCCATTTTGACTTTGATCTCAACTGTCTTTTACATAAGAACAAACATTATAAGAATACACATTGATCAACCATTATATAAAACTCGGTCTAGATTATCAAATATAGCAAATTCAAAGAAATAAATCAAATGTAGCAAATTTAAAGAAATAAATTCTATTAATGTGTGCAAAAAGCTAAGAGGGCCGATGCTCTTTCCTTCGTTTCTTATGAGTTTGCGTCATTAACTAGAAAAATGCGAAAACATCATAAGTAAACTCATATAACACCAAAAATCCTTAAGGAGGAATTTCATATTTAAGTATAGAATGAATCGAACACTCTATCTTTATATATGTATTTAACTAACTTGACTACTATTTTTCTATGGTATAGGCTACAAAATTCAATATAAATAAAATATTTAATCAAATGATCTGAGTCATGACTAGGAGTGTTCAACGAGTCGGGCCACCAATTTGAGCGGCCCGTTTTTAGAAGGGATTTGTAAGGGCCGAGCCAAAAATAGCCGGGCAAAAAACGGGCTCTAATATAATTAAAATGAAGCGGACTATAAAATGGCTCAATAAGGACTGAAAATGACTTATGCAAAATAGCATAATTAATGGCTATTTTATATATTATAAATGACAATGTCAATGGGGATTATTAACATTTTTCAATTTAATTATTATAATTGATAATTTAATTGTTATAAATTGATAAATGGAAATTAACATAATTTTTAGTAATGAAAATGGGCCAGATTTGACTAGTCTTTGAAAGCCTGACTCATTTAACACCCATATCATGTTTAAAAGGGACCTTATCCAATCCAGCCCGTATTTACTTAAGTCCGAGTCAACCCTTATCCGACCCATTAAACACCCCTATTTATGACCTAGACAAGCCTGAGTCTGACCCTTGATTCTCTTACGAAAGAAAAAGTACGCAAAAGCGACACCAAGGAAATAAGTGTAGCGTACGACGTTCCGCTCCGTGCCACCTTCAACTTGACTCATCATCATCATACCCAGTGTATCCCGCTTAAAGACAAACTTTGATCAAGGTCTGAGGAGAAAAAATAGACGAAAACTCATACCCAAATAGAAGAGAACGGTCACAGAGTCACTCGACTCTAAAGGATATTCAAAGTGACCCTCAACTTGACTCGATCCTCTTAATTTTTATTGGCCCAAAACAACAATAATGATGTGAAAAGTGATGCATACCTGAAGAGGTTTACGCCTGTGTCTTGTGCTGGTGACAGTGCAAAAGTAAGCAATATAGTCAAGTGCACCCATTGCTCTTACCTCAATGAAAAGCATTGCACTTCAAGCTTAGCATATATAGTGAGAAATGTGTACTTTATTATATTTTTTCATAAAATTATTGTCACATAAAGTTAGAAGCTAGCTTTGGTCCTATAAGAGGTCCCACTCCCTGTCTCTAAGAGATTTCAGCACAAGATTCATACAAGAAGAGAGCTGACTACACGCGAATTCGATGAGATTCCATCCTAAAATTAATTGGTAATATGAAGAGTAGCTCATGAAACTTATATGTTGGTCGACCTTTTTCTAGTTTTTCGATGTATGATCACCTGTGGGTTATTTAGTAACACTTTTAACTTTGCTATAATTTTCTTTTATGAAAACCAAATAATTCGAATGATTTCACTATTTTTTAATATTTTAATCTTTATATAATATATAAATGCGATATAATATGGATTACTATATTGATTATTGAGACTTAGACAGGGTTTTGGGCCAGGTTATAGTTGTGTCTCATTATAGCATTCATTTGTGCCAACTTTCTGTCATACCCTTTCCCCTCTTTTATCGAGACATAGAAAAATAGATAATGAAATGAGAGAAATAAATATAAATAATTTTTTAAAGTGATCATTTAGAATTTTAAAGTGATTAATTACTGAGAAAGATTAATTATATGGGTTCCTCTTATTTTGAGGCGGTCTCATACAAAACGAGCTACATATGCATTTACAAGTATGAGATGGTCCATCTCACTTATATGCTTTTTATTTTGAGGTCATCTTATCGAGAGACGATCGAGTAGCTCTTATGAATTAAATTAATAAAATATATTAGCCTCCTAATTTTTAACATTTTGTGGCTCAATGAATAAAAAATCTGTATGTGTAGCAGAAAGTTTGGGGTTCGACTCCTACTGGGCGCGAGTATCAATTGGAAGGTTTTTTGACTGCGCGCATCTCTTTTTACTCCCTTCATGGGGTAAGGGTATGATTTGTCCGCATCTTTCAGAAAAAAAGCCCCCATCCTGACCTTGCCATGTGGTGGATACTGAAAGTGGCTTTTTACCCAGATCATAGTTTCTATAAGTGAAATTCACTGGATATATGAAGACAAAGCTTCAATTCAAATCGATTGATCAATGGTATCTCTTCATTGCATTCTTCCTAGTCAAGAGACATTAAAAAAATCCAAAATACTATTTGTTCAAGATAAAGGAGCATAAAAGATTGTTCAAAATATGGTCTAAAAGACTAAAATTAGACCAAAAATGAATCTAAGATGCCAAAAACTCAATCTATATCGACACTCCTAACATAAGTGGGTGAGATTACTTTTAATTATTGGAATTATTAATTGATTTGTGGTAATGGGGAGAGGATATTTAAGTTCTTTTTTGTTTGCTTTTATTTTTGTTCGTTAGGAGTGGTTTTGCTTTATTAAACCATAAATTTTAATTAATTTGAAAAGTGGTAAAAAGCCATGATAAAGTCAATAATGGATGTAAAAGGTTGATTATAATCTCGTGTAATTGACAAACAATTCATGTAATATTTGACTTATTTACTTGGATATAATCTTGTTCATTAACATCAATATATAAATTAAGTATTACTTGGTCTAGTGGTTATATTAACATCAAATCAGTCAATAGTTTCAGTCAGCAGCTCCAACTGATAGTTATTTGTCAAATAAACTCATTAACTTATTTCCACAAGATCAAATAAGCTTTAGAGTATCTAACTTATCTTGGGGCCTCAACCATAAACATAAACTTTAGGTTGAGTCGATTCCTTGAGATGATATTAGATCCAGCGTGACAAGAGTTCACGGATTTGAATCTCAACCACTTTTCATTTAAAGTAGAATATTCAGCGTCATGTATGAGTAGAGTCTGTGTTGCATCCACACTTCTAGCCTAAAGGAATCTCGTGTGAAGGAACGTATCAGAATATGCATATACAACATCTTAATAGCCTTAACTAATGGTGATGCTTATGATTAAGACCCTAAAATATGTTATATATTTTAACGATAAGGTCAGTTTCAATCATTAAAAAACAACATGTCCTTGTGTGATGACTAGGAACTTTTAATTTGCCTCCCTTTTAATGAGAAAGAAGAAGCCTCCAATTGATTATAAACATTGAAACCCTACCTACTAGGTATAAAGAGAGGTACAAGTACCAACCATTAATACCCAACCTCAATCAAGCAAATCTAAAGTTAGCTTTCAAAAGAAAGTAAAACTTATTACTACAAATACAATATAATAATAAGCTCTATACTTTTGTGGGAGAGATAGTCTAGCTTTTGCAAGACCTAGCTGGAAAGGCTTATAGCATAGTATCCCTAAAGTAAATGAAATAATCATTATCTATTCTCTTCATAAGCCACTTAATTAGTGTTTATAGGTTACCTATATTAACATAAAATTAAAAATAATTTGTAAATTACAACTTTAAAATTTAACACTTTTGGGAATTACGGTCTTAATATTTTTTTATTATTTTTTTTTGATACAACCACCAAAGTATCAAAGTTTACGAGTTTAAGCCAAAAACACAGAACTCCGACCACTTAACCTAAAATTTCGACCACCAAAATGTTCGGAATTCTGTGTTTTGGCTTGAACCTGCAAACTTTGATACTTTGATGGCTGTAATTCGCAAAAAATAAACATTAAAGCTGTAATTCGCAAAAGTGCTAAACTTTACGGTTATAATTCGCAAATTATTCTAAAATTAATGAAAAACATATGGAGACCTTAAATATTACTCCATAAAATATTAAATTATGATATATAAGGCTTATTATATCCAAAAAATATAATATAAATAAAAAATTAAAACATCAAATAGAAACAGACAAAGATCATTAGCAATTAAGCATGGTTCATGTAGTGATGTAGTTCAAATAATCATTGGTGATTTTTTTTTGGAGTCGAGGGACTTTTGACCGCACTCTCCTTTATGCGTATGAGCTGCCGTTTTTCTTTTCTCTTTATACCTTGATCATATTTTTTCTATAAACTGAATACGCCGGGTATGATGATGATGAAATAATGATTGGTACTCCTACTTGCTAAGTTATGTAGAATCTTCATCAAATATATCATTCCTTCTATATAGCATCTTTCAGTCCTAGTGAAAATTTCTCGAAGAACTGTCAATAAAATAAGAATTATATGTTTAACAAATTGAAGAAAATTACCAAAATCAAGGGATACTAGTATAGAAATTCGTGCCATGTACGAATTAATTAGTATGAAATATGTATAAATATAACTTCAAAGAATAATGCAAGTATATATTATTATGATTAAATTAAGTAAATATTTTCATATAATCAACTATCATCCACTAAAATAATTATATTTGTCATGCCTCCTTAGGAGATGACACATGGAATTTTCCAACACTTTTATAGTATTGTATGATTTGGTCTCATGAAAAAACAATTTCATCAACAATTTTTCTATTTTATGCCCCATGTGTATAGGTTTAGACAATTTAACTATTAATTATATTAAATCTAATAAAAGATATCTTCGAAAATAGGTAAATATAATAACTTTTTAGAGGATATTTAAATCAAATTTTAAATATTTATCAATTTTATTGTCTAAACCTGTGCACCTAATCTGTAGGTTTGAAAAATCGTTTCAAAAAATAACCTTTTATGAAACTACTTGATCATGAAAAATGCAATCAATGATTATTTTATTTGTTTGATTTGATGGAAAAAATAAAAATGAAATGGAAAACTATTTTTTTCACCCATATTTTTCATATTAAAACCCTCATCAAACCAAATATTAGAAAATGAGAAATATATTTGTTTAAAATACATTTTCTCCCTATAATGCCAATTAATTTAAAATGTATAAATGGCATGCATCTACCTTGTGAAACTCTAATGTATCACCTCCAATATTTCGCAACTCGACTACGTGAAAAGATTGAGCCACTTCAAACACCTACGAAAATACCACAAAATAAATTGAAGTATTTCAATCAATTTTTTAAAAATAAATCTTAATATATTGTTTTATGAGACGGTCTCATCGAGAGACACCCCTTATATATGGGCTAAAATAATTTATCTCATACATGTAATGAGTTTATAGACTCCTTATTTAAGGTCGTCTCATTGAGAAATAGTCTCTTACAAGAGTATCTCCAAATCTTAACATGTTCTTAAAAAGTAATGACGAATCATGTGATAATTAATTCTATGACCAATCATTCATAGTTTTTGAGTTTAATTCTCAATCCGTAAATTAAAACAAAGCAGTGAGATCTTGATGATTCGTGTCAATATAAATTTTATTAACATTAACTTTTTTTTTTATAATTTTTATCCAAGCACATTTACAGATTTTCCCACCCCACTCATTTAACAAAATTTTTGATTTAGGTTTTCCAGTCATTTTGCATTATTTTTATTTTTGTACAATGGTCCACCATTATCTTTTAATCTCATCCACATAATTTAACTTTTTTTTTTTAATAATTTTATCAAGGAAATTTACTCTCTGTTCATTTATTAGGACGAAGTAGTATTTATGATTAATTGAAATAGTATATCGATAAGTGTATAAAATCAAGTAGCATATTTGATTAAAAGAAGGTAATAATACAAATCAAAGAATTCTAGTTCATGCTAGTATAGATCAATAATATTTGAAAATAATTAACTCAATATATTAACTAAAGCCAATCTTCCGAATATTTTGAATTAAATACCTCTATGATCACCGAAAAACAGCCCTTTCTCCCACTTGTATGACCTTGTAGCTTTATCTACACGTCAAAAATGAAATATTACCGTGAATAATATAATTACAATAGTTGAATTTTTAGCTGAATTTCTTAAGGAAAAATTACCGTGAATAACACAATTACAAAAGTACCGACTTTTTATTAACCATGAATGACACCAATTGAAGGAGATTTTTTCCTAAAATAATATCAACTTAAGTTTATTAGCTAATTTACCAATTTTTTTTGTCATATACTCGCCTATATTTTGATTTTTAACATGTTAGATTATATTTTATGAAAACACCCCTAAATTAATAATATTCATGATTAATCAAAAGTAGATATTATTTTAAAGAAATAAACAAAAAATTGTATTACTCCTGATAATTTTTCCATTTCTAAACAGGTGTTAGACGCCAACATGACAAAAGATCACATATTCAAAAATTATCCATCCCTCATTTCATCATCATCTTAAGCAGTACTTTTTTCATAATTATCATCATACCCAGTGTATCCCACTCATACAAAACTATGATCAGGGTATAGGGAGGTATTACAACAAATTTAGTTTTTTGCGACATTGAATTTGGTGGCATTAAAAAAATGCCACTGATTCATATTTTTAGTGTAATAATTATTGGTTTTTATTTTAAGTTCCACCATAAAATGATTTAGCGACACTTAATTTGGTCTATAGTGGCATATGTAATTGTCACTATAGTCTATAGTGACAATTGTGAGAAATGTCACTGGATCCTATGTCGCTAAATTAGTGTGACTTTTTAATATGCTGCTAAAGGCTCTAATAAATGTCACTAAATCCTCTATATACACTATAAAAAATTTGAAATAGCGACATTTAAATTAAATGTCACTAAATATATCCCACTAAAAGCAAATTATGTTGTAGTGAGGGAAGAACGATGACAGCTCATACCTAATACTTCTTTGTCCCACTTAATTTGCCCTATTTTCATTTTAGGTTATCCTGCTTAATTTGCTTAATTTCTACTTTTGAAATTTGAATAATGCCCCACCACTTTTAAGGCAATACCCAATTTCTTTATCACAAATTCTTACTTGAGACTGTCTTATGTAAAGACGGCTCTTAAAAGCCCAATTCAATTCTAAACATATATTGTTACAACTCTATCACAAATTGTTGTGAGAGACGGTCTCTCCAAGAGACGCATTAGAAATATGGGCTAAATAGCCCAATTTACACAAATTTAAGAGAAAATAAGAATGTGGGCTTCTTGTTTTGATGTCGTCTCTTTGAGAGACGGTCTCTCACAAGAGTAACTGCAACTCTATATTTAGAATTGAATTGGGCTTTTGAGAGCCGTCTTTACTAAAGACGGTCTCTCAAAAGATCACATGTTTCTTTATATATGAAAAGCAAAAATTTACCTTGTAGTTTTGCTTAACAACAGTAAAATTAAGGGAGTTTGCAGCTTCTTCAATCTTGGACATGATTTCATTTGCAGGGCTCTGAGAAGTAAAACGTGTTTCTTGCTTTATAACACCCTGCATTAGTTTAAATCAAGTAAATTAACTTAATTAAGTGAGATTAATTATATAAAGACTCGCATTAAAGAAGCAATTATACAAATATGTTATATGTATGTATTGAACCAACTCGACTATTATTCTTATTTATTATAAGCCATCCAATTCAATATTAAAAGAATTTTTAATTAAATAACTCAGGTCATAGCGTAGGAGACACAAACCTAAATTTCTTTGTTCGATTGATACTTTTACATGCAGGCCAAGTTTTGCAAAATAAAAAAGAAAATTTACAATTCTTGGTCTAAATAGCCAACACTATAACATTTAAATAAATTTTTTATTTATAAAAAAATTTAATATTAATTTTGTATTTATATTATAAATGGTTACTTTTAAGCAATAACTAAATTCTCTCTAGAATTAATAAGATTTATAATTAATTTTCTATTTTAAAAAACTTATTTGCATCAAAATTTAGTATTTAGCTAGAAAAATCAACAATTGAGATTTCATAAAAAATTTATAATGTTTTCAATCAAATAGTTGTAATAGTTAACTCAAAAAGTCAATCAATATAGAACGACGACTTAATTTACTGATTATATAGTCTATCCTACTTATAAATGTAATATTATATTTTGATTTCGTTTGTCATTGAATTAATGCTAGGGTTTTTACTTATTTTGAGTAATTAAGCTTATATATTCTTTTATATATATATATATATCATTTGTTTTTGAGCACTATTCACTTATCACTCTTAATTTGTATTTTATTTTTAATTTATAAGTTAAAACATAATCATGTGAGATCATATTGTTTCGACAAGTGTAACAAATTAAACGGGACAACTTAAATAAATAGGAGGAAATATAACATTTAAAATTAGGAATAGTAACCATACAGGTTCCATAAGAAAAAGGCTTTCAAGGTTGAAAGACTTTGACCCAGAAATAAGTTCAAACGCATTCATTGGTACAGGTTTCGTCCATCCTTTTGTAATAAGATTTTCCTGCATACATGAACACAAAGTCACAGTTAGAGTCATCACAATTATATAATTTTTTTTGATTATTTAGGTTAAATACCGAAGACAATGATGTATTAGAAATCGAACGATGTGTTATAACCTTCAATACCACCAAGATCGAAAATGTGAAGTCTTGTGTGAAACAAATTACGCAAACTATAAACTCGATGTTTGTAAGAGATAAAAATGCAATAATAAACGACACAAAATATTAACGAGGTTCACCCAAATTTTGGCTACGTCCTCCGGTGTAGTATCTCTTATATTATAATAATTGAGAATTACAATTACAGAAGAGATGTGGCTAAGTGTTTAGGCTTGAGGTATTTTGTGAATTTTTGTGGATTATTTGGATTAGCATATGATGCTTCTATTTATAGAGCTAATTGCATTTAATGGTATTACATACTTAATACAATAGTTTAATGGCATAAAATAAACTGCTCCATGTGAAAACAGAACGTCAGACAAGCATCCAAAACCCAGCAGCAGAACCGCTCGTTCGAGCCACCAGGCTGCTTGTTCGAGCGGGTATCAGGTGGCAGAAATCAGAGGCTACTGGATCATGTGCTTGTTCGAGCACCCCTTCAGCTGACGCATACTGACTTCTTTCATCATTAAGGCTTGTTTCAAGGCACCATTAATCCATTCATTGGATGCCTCGTTCAAGACATTTTGTCTGTAGCATAGAACTCTTGATATTCTCCATTAAACCTCATTACACTTCTTAATATCCATGTTTATGTGTCTTAATCAATATACCCATAACTCATGATTTAATACACATAGAAATTAAGTCCTACTTAATCACCCGCTTAAAATTCCCATAGGATACCAATACACTAATTCATAAGAATTATTTTGGTGCACTTAAGTCACACCATTCATAACAAATACAATTTCAATGGATACTGTTTGAGTACATAATATATCCTAAAGCCTCAATCATCAGCTTAAGTTTTTTGTTGAATTGGTTTCTTAACATAGTTACAGTTACAGAAGCTAACGTGATAAGACGTCACGCGTTCGAATCTCAAATACCCCTCATTTAAAGTGGAATATTTAGCGCCTCCTGTGAGGGGAGCCTTGTTGCATCTACTTCTAGCATAAAGATCTCTCGTGTTAGAGTATATAACATATCATGGGGCCTTAACCATCAGTTTAAGCTTTTGGTTGAATTGATTACTTAACAAATACATATCGGAAACTAATCGAAGAATTTATTTTTAGCAGATGAATAATAGATTGAGTTATTAATATTCCCTCCGTTCCAGTTTACTAGTCCCATTTGACCAAACACGGATATTAAGGTAGTAGTGGGGTCCATTGGAAAAGGTGGTAGTTGGGTATTTTAATTGATTAAATTAATTGTAAAGGTGGTAGTGGAGTATTAGAAATTGGAAAAATGGGGGTATTTAGGTAAAAAAAGGATAGCCAAAAAAGAAAATGGGACAAGTAATGAGAAATTGCCAAAAAAGGAAATGAGACAAGTAAACTGGAACGGAGGGAGTATTTTTTTTTAAAATCTAACCTCTGAATTATTGAATGCAACATCTATGTCATCGAACTTAACATCCTCTTCAACACCAAAACATGGCGGATTATAATCTTTTTTAAACCAATCATCTTCCATAATTTCTGAGATTGTCATCCTCTGCACATCAATTTTGAAATCCAAAACAACAAAAATTACAAAATGTGAAATAATACGCAAATTCTCAAATAAGACCGTTTCGCGGTGAGAGTATCTCTAGCTATTAGATTAGTCCAATTATATTTACGATGTTAAAGTGATCACTTATAACTAGACCTGGGAAAACGGTCGATCGGTCGGGTTACGGGTTGGGTCACTTTCGGTCGGGTCATTTTCGGGTCGGGTCATTCTCGGGTCGGATCATTCTCGGGTCGGGTCACTCTCGGTTACGGGTCGGTCGGTTTGACCCAACGGGTTATGAATTATAAAAATAAAAAAATCATTTTTCTATATTTTATTATTTATGAAACTTTTTTAATAAAAAAAACTATTTCTCATCCCTATGACATTAATCCACATATCAATTAGCACTGTATTAAAGCCTTATATGTGATTGAATTCAAGTTATTAAGAATTCAGTAATTGCGACGCTCGTTGTCTAAACTTTGAATCTCTATGTCACATTAGAGAAATCAGATGTGCGATTTTCTAATACTAGTTGGTATGTCGGGTTCATCTAAGTGTAAAGAAAATAGGGGAATTAATACTTATTTTGAAAGACTTGTAATATACGTGCCTTATAAAAGTTATTGCGTTTATTAAAGTTGTAACGTTAGATAAAAATGACGTTAAATATCTTCTCATTTTCTCACAAAAAGTATTTTCACAATTTTCATGTTGGAAAGATATACAAATAACTAAGTACTTATTTCGACTTATAAGACACACACTTTATAATCTAGGATAACAACATTTCTTTTTTGAAAAGCTCATTCAAATGTGAAAAACGTTCTTATAAATTATATCGATTTGCTTACTGAAATGTAGAAGAATAAAAAAACTCATTTGATTGATTTAACAAGATATATGTATTCAATTAAGATGATTATAACGTCCGTTTTTTAAAGAACAATAATTACAATGGATAAAAAGATGTTAAATGTGTATTTTTTGAGATCTATTAAATAGTTTTAGGGTTCAAATGATATAGCCAATATATTGAGATACGTTGAAAACAAAAATTTTATTTGAAATGAATTCTAGCATTGAGATTACTCTAAAAATTGACATTAGACTTGTCAAAACGGGTCGGTCGGGTCGGTTACCGGTCGGGTCATTTATCGGGTCGGTCATGTTTCGGGTTAAGTCGCTTTCGGATCGGTCGGTTTCGGGTTTTGACGGGTCGGGTCCCGGATCCATTTTCGGGTCGGATCAAATTTTCCCAGGTCTACTTATAACCTTAATTAAAACAATCACGTACACTTTTTATAGTCTTAAAGTGATCACTTATAAGACACTTAGAGAAATTGATCACTTAGAGAAATGGACTAATTATATGAATTCGTCTTACGGTGAGACGGTCTCATATAAGACGACATGTAATAAATAGGAAAAATTACCAGGGATAGTACAACCTTTTACTTATTTCCTTACGATAATACCAACTTTTGATTAATCATGAATACTACCAATTTAAGGGTGTTTCCTAGATTATCCCTAACATGTTAAAAAAATCAACCTATAGGAGATTATATGACAAAAAAATTAGTAAATTAGTTAGTAAACTAAAGTTGGTATTATTCTAAGAAAAAAACCCTCTAAATTAAAGATTGTATTATTCACGGTAATTTTTCTTAATAAATATCATTTGTTCAATGAAAATTTAACTCTAAATATCCCGCATATAAATGATCAACTTTTAAAATTTTCACCTTTTACCTTTACATTATATTTTCTTTTATATAGGACATCAATACATTATTTTTTCTTTTAATATCCCGAATATTACAAGTCAATCTCTTCTAAAAAACTAATCCAAAGCCAAATGTTAGATTTTTTTAGGATTAAGAGGAGGTGGATTTTTAAAATTTAGACCACTTAATATTCAGATTTTTTAGAATTAAATTTTCGTTTATTTTTATAATTTTTTTTTGAAGGTAAAATTTTTGTTTATTTTAACCAAATAAATTGCACTAGAATATGAATATTGAATGTAATTATGTAGAGATTTTGGCTTACAGTTAGAGGATTAGGGTCAAGAATACATCTGATCAACCTCTTAGCACCAAATGAAAGCCATGGAGGTACTATAAATTCGCCATTTTGAATCTAAATTCAAGCAAAAACAATATAATCAGTTTAAGAAAATTACGCGTAAAGTTAAATATAACAAGTATATTTACTGACTTGATTGTGTAAATTTATGAGGTTTTCGTCGTCGAAAGGAAAGTATCCAGCCAAAAGTACAAAGAGAATGATACCACAAGACCATACGTCGGCTGCTGTACCGTCGTAACCCTTATCGGTAAATACCTAATATCAAATGATGCAAGACGTATATATATTATAATTATATCAATTATTTGTAGGCTAGACAAAAAATAAAGAGTATTAGAAAACAAAAAGAGTATCTAACTATATAAGCTATACTCCTTCGACCCTTTTTATTGTCCACTTTTGATTAGGCACGGATTTTAAGAAAATGGTAGTTGGGGTATTTTAAGTGATTATAATAATTGTAAAGGTGGTAGTTGAGATATTTTAAATAATATAAATGGAGTATTATGGTCTTTACTTGTGTGAACATAGAGTTCTTAGGTAAAAAATCTTTACCAAAAATAGAAAGTGGACAATTTGGATGAACTGACTAAATAAAGAAAGTGGACAATAAAATAGAATCAGAGGGAGTATAATATAAAGTACATATATTAAAGGAAAAATTACAAAAAACTACCTATTCTAATCAGTCACTTGCAAAAAACTACCTATTCTAATTTTTTTTGCAAAAAACTACCTTAATTGATATAAACGTTTCTAAAACACTACCTATTGACGGTTTCAGTTAGTTGACCGTCAAAATGTTGTTTGACTTTGCACGTGACTTGCACGTGATCTTCTTTTATGCCTCTGAAATGTTTTATTTCTTTATTTTTTCACTTCCCTCCTTTTCTCCATTGTTGATTAAGATCATTGCCCCAATTTTAAACCCATTAATACTCAATCCTTTAATTCAATGCTGCATTAAACCAAACATCAAATCATCAGGTAAGTTTTTTAATTTCTATTTATTGCTCTAATCTACCCTAACTTGTCTGATTTCTCTTATAAAATCCTTCATTCAGTTTGATATGCATGTACCCATTTCAGTATTCTTCCAATCTTTGCGTCTTGTTCTTCTAATCTTCCTTGTCGTTTTCGTTTGAAATTTCTAGTTCTGTGCAAAAGAATTTCTGGTTTATGTCCAAAAAAAGGTGTTTTTCAAGGGAAAAAAAAGGGTTGATTTCAAGTGGGTAACTAAACAAGGGTAAATTCTTCTTTTCAAAAACCCTTTAAATTTATTTTTTTGGCTAGGGTTTCTGTTTTGTCTTGAATTTCTGATGCTTTTTGGTTGTATATTTGTTGGTTCTAATTTCTGTATGTGTTTTTTCAATTGATTTGTTTGTTGTAGAAATCATAGCACCAGATCTCTTATGACCCAAATCATAGCACCAGATCTCTTATGACCCAAATCATAGCACCTAACAACAAGAGGAAATTGTTGTTTCTTGTTTAAAGAATCAGTGTGGGAGGAGAAGCCATTGGTAGAGGAAGATTAAGAATGTTGCTCGAATTTTGTGAGAAGGAGGGAGAACATTCTGGTGTGTTCCTTCTAATGGTGAGTTAGGGTTTAGCACCATGAAGAAGATGATGAATGGAGGTTCCTGATTTTTGATTAATTAATTTTTTTTAATTCTCAAATGTTACATAGATTCATCAAAGAAATCAAAGAAAGAATTAAAGGAAAAGACATAAAAGAAGGTCACGTGCAAGTCACGTGCAAAGTCAAACTACATTTTGACGGTCAACTAACTGAAACCGTCAATAGGTAGTGTTTTAGAAACGTTTATATCAATTAAGGTAGTTTTTTGCAAAAAAAATTAGAATAGGTAGTTTTTTGCAAGTGACCGATTAGAATAGGTAGTTTTTTGTAATTTTTCCTATATTAAAATAAAAAGAAATAATTATTGATGACATGTGCTAGCTTTAATTAGTATTTATCATAATTAAGTGATGTAAATACCTCAGGAGCAACATAATTAGGAGTTCCACAAGCAGTGTGAAGTAGTCCATCTTCCTGCAAAATTAAGCTTGATTATTAGTATTCGTCCAAATATACACTTAGCTTGTATTTCTGTTAGAGTATATAACATATATCCTAGAGCCAAACCATCAGCTAATTAAGCTTTTGGTTGAGTTTCGTCCAAAATTAAGCTAATGGTTAAGGCCGCAGGATATGTTATATACTCTAACAATTTCAGGTTGTTATATTGCTGATTTGATCAAAATACTAACAAGTGGACAATAACAATACTAAATAATAGTAGTGTTTTTGTTTAAAAAAAACTGATAAGCTAAAAGTTGATAATTAATTGGAATGTATCAATGACTGATTTAAACAAATGATTTTATCAATAAGTTCAAAGTCAGTACCGCTAAGATCAACTTGATCGAAAATAGTTGTTTTACATGCAGAGATTGACTATTCAGTATTTTTGACTTTTGTATGTATTGTATTACTAGATGTATTATACGTACAACTACTGTTTATGGACCGTCTTAATTTTTTATTTATACTTTTTTTTTACCCATTTTCGTTATGAATTTCTTTATAGGTACACCGGTCCATCACAGATTAAGCGTAGGCAAGGCCGTCTCGTTTATTAAGTGTAATTAGTAAAATGAATTTGAGAATACTTACACGTACTTGCTGAGAAAACGTACTTAATCCAAAATCAGCAACTTTCAAAACACCACAAGAGTCTACTAGTAGATTATCAAGCTGCAAATCACTTGAAAAATAGGAGAAGCAACCAAAATAAGAAAAAAAAACTACTAATAATAAATTAAAATAAAACTTAAACTACATTATTACAAGACTAACAATTAATTTTCTATTAAATTATGAATTTTTACAACTATATAAAATAAATTCGTGTGAATAACGCTATCTAGTTTTTTATATTAAAATATACTCATTTATTTTGTTATTAGTTGTGAGGGGCGGAGTAAAAATTGACAAATACTATAAAGACCCTGTGCAATTTTTAAAATTATGATATTTTTTTGACAATTTTGTATTTTAAACACCTCATATATACTAAGTAATTTAATATTGAGGCCTCTAATTTTTTGAAAGCCCTGTGCAATCGAACATGTTGAACATGCTCAGAACCGCCTATGAGTTGTGTGTGATTCGTTCATATCCTAAACTAACATCTTTATGTAGTAAAATGACTTATTTATCTTATTAAAGTTACACTTAACAAATTAGTGCACAATAACATTATCAATGTGATAAATGAGCTAAGAAGTTAGGAGATATTGTTTCTATATTACTATTTCTAAATTTGGGCTTGGAATAAATCTAAACCTAACTAGTTTCACAAATTGTTGTGAGAGACGGTCTCTCCAAGAGACGCATTAGAAATAGGGGCTAAATAACCCAATTTACACAAATTTAAGAGAAAATAAGAATATGGGCTTCTTGTTTTGAGGTCGTCTCTTTAAGAGACGGTCTCTCACAAGAGTAGTTGATCTAGTTTAGGTTTAGATATATCTAGAAAATATTGTTAGTTTTAGGTATTATTTATAACCCATCGGTCCTCATTATTCAAGTATTTGGTTGTCTTTATCACATTACTAATATTTTTTCCCACATTAAATCTTTATCAAAAACGTTTGTGGCTTAATAGATAGAGCATCTGCACGTGGAACAGAAGGTTTGGGGTTCGACCCCTTCTAAACGCAAGTGGGGTTTTTTGACTGCGCGCATCTCTCTTTACTCCCTTCTTGGTGGTACGGATATGATTTGTCCGTATCTTAACCCCCGCTTTATGTGGGATATTGGGAGTGTCCTCTGTATTTCTTTCTTGTAATTGTTTTCGTTATAACAATCAATCACACAGTACGTAATAAATTATTTAATAAAAATAATAATACTCCCTACTATTCACCCAAGTTGTCCCATTTTTTTTTAATGGGCAATTCACTCAAGTTGTTTCATTTTCTTTTTTGTCTATCTTTTTTTTACCGAAATACTCCCACTTTTCCAATTCTCAATAACTAACTACCACCTTTACAATTAATTTATTCAATTAAAATACCCCACTACCACCTTTTTGGTGGACCCTATCCCATTCTTAATATTCGTGCCCAACTCAAATGAGACAACTTATGTGAATAGGAGGGAGTAATATTCGTGACTTGATATTAAATATTTTTTCATTATTTTTTTATTTTGCATTCTACCCGCTTTAAAAGAAGTATCAAAAAAATAGAGAGAACCTTGAGATCCCTATGGTATACACCTTTGCTGTGGCAAAAATCAACAGCATCAATTAACTGCTGAAAATACTTCCTGGCTTCCTCTTCTTTTAGTCTTCCATTTTTGGCCTATACATAAACACCACCACCAAATAACAAATTCAATATAGGCAAGAATCATCAACTTCATACATACCCGTATATCCTAGAGCTTTAACCATCAACTTAAACTTTTGGTTGAGTTGATTCCTTAACATGCATAAGCTTCACCTTTTCAAGGACCTGACCAGGGATAGGTGCAGTTGGCGGTGCCGTATCCATGTCCTAGATCGCCCTTCGTTTGTTGTTGTTCATTGCTTTTATTTATCGCTTTTTACCTCCTTTACTTTTACCTTTATTTTTAATTATTTGTATGTATTCTACTTATCATATCTATAAGTTGCAGGTTTTTCTTTCTTTGAAGACCCTTCTCGAGCCGGGAGACTCTTTGATCGCACTCTTCTTTATGGTGATGATAGTTTACACCAGGTATGGTGATGATGATGATTCCTTAACATGGTACGTAACATGACAAGAGGTTACAGATTCGAATTTTTATCACCCCATATTATTTAATGTGGAATGAGAAGGACCTATATCGTTGCATCCACACTTATAGGCCAGTGGGCTCTCATATAAGTGGACGTATTAGAATATATAATATATCTAGAGGCTCAACCATCACCTTAAACTTTTAGTTGAATTGGTTCCTTAACGATACAAACGCGATAAATAAGGGTCTAAAGTGGGTAAATAGATAAAATACATTGCGGCGAATGAGACCATCCCCTCAAAAAAATATGTAACTAATAAAATTAATGGGAAAACAAGAGGGCTTACTATGATATCATAGAACTCGCCTCCATCCACAAATTCTAGAACAATGTAGATCTTTGTTTTGCTTGCTATGACCTGCCCAAAAGGTATCAATACACGATTTAGATAATTGGGGCTTTAATAATATACTCCTTTCATTTCAACTGTTATTTCTATTTGGAATATTTCGCCTTAAGGAGAGAGAAATTTAATTGACACATATTTAGAAGATAAAATATATCTATGTGAGATCTAGTTAGATTCGTCTTAATATGTATTTTTTATAATTTTTTATTATGTGTATTTAGAGATATTATGGTTTAAAATTTGCTTTGAATACTGTACAAAAAGTAAACAGGAAGAACAAAAGAAAATAAAGAAATATGTAATATACTTTAGAATATTTGGTCGATAATATCATAAGAGATCAATTTTAAATATTCATGGAGCAAATAATTTCTCAAGATTTTACTACATAAATCCGCAAATAAAGAGTAAGTCGTATATGAACGTAGTTCACACTAAAATATCTTGCACCCTTCTTAATATTTAATTTTCTTATTTCTATTTAAATCCCTTTTTTGTTATTCAAATAAAAGATACGCAATAAATTAATTAATATGGGCTAAGTTCATACAAAATAAAAAATCAAATAGAAAGGTACTACCTCTGTTCCTTTTTGTTTTTCCACCTTACTAAAACGGGTAGTTTCATAAGTTTTTTCACTTTAGAATACTTTCCATTTTTGGAAAGTTTTCATCCCACTTTTACCCCTTAAAACCCCACTTTCCTTACTCCACACTACTATTTAATTATTTTCTCTCTCATACTTCCAATACAATCATTACATTATACTATTGTTTAATTATTTTTTCTCTCATACTTCCAATACAAACATTAATTCCCACTACTATATAAATAAAATAATACCCACTGCCACCAAAGATTCCATTTTTCTTAATCTTGATGAAAAGCCCAAATAGAAACATCAAAAAGGAACGGAGGAAGTATATATAAGTTGGTTAATTTAGGTCTAATAATTTCAGTGAATTTTAATTCATATGACTACGTAGGTATAAAATTTAAAAGAATCGTAAGTACTGATCTAATTTGAGAATAATAATTAATTATTTTAGAGAACAAAAAAGTTTTGTTTTTATTAAGAAAATTAAATGGCTATTAATTGTTGAGTATGATAGAATAATATTTCTAGAATAATTTTTGATAGTATAATATGTTTAGAATATTTTGTGAATATTTAGATTTTAGCAAATATCTTGTAATTATTCTCATTCAATTAATGAGAAATCAAGCACAAATGATTTCTAATAGAGTACGTACCTCATAGAGTTTCACCACATTGGAATGCTTAATCACCTTCATTGTAGATATTTCTCTCTTTATCTAATAAAAAAATATGTAAGAATTGAGATATAAAAAGTAAAATCATATATTTAAAAAAAAAAAAGAAATCCCAAATATTATAAAAGATATAAATTCTCCACCAAAAAATTTATGCTGATGGTTAAAATCTAGAATATCTTCTATATCTATCGCACAAAGAGTGTTTATTATAATGAATTAGCTTTGTTAAAGAATATTGCAAAATTTAACAATGAAAATTACTTCAATTGGAGTAAATATCATTTTTCCCGATAAAATTTTAGATTTTATTCTCACCTAACCCTCTCTTCGTCTATCCTGTAATAAGAAAAAAGAATTTGAATTTGACTTATTCAAACTCGAAGTTGAATCAACTTGGTCCCTTGAATAATTTCTAGTGAAATCAAACTTGATATGCTAATTAAACAAGTAAAATTCAAACCTAAAACTTCATACTTGAAAATCGATTGAATCACTAAATAACCCGTCTAGATTATTATATTGTTGAGGAATGAAAAACAGCCAAAATTTAGCTAATTAATAATTTAATAACAACTTTCAATACTATAAATCAAAAAAAAAATGCATGAGGATAAAATTTCTTTATGCGATGCTTGAATATAATGATTTTATTTGAAAAGTTAGTTTTTTCAAGCCGGGAAACTCTTTGATCGCACTCTCCTTTGAGGATATGAGCTGTCGTCGTTCTTCCCTCTCCAGACCCTGAGCATAGTTTTTTATAAGTAGGATACACTGGGTATGATGAATTGATGATGATGATTTGAAAAAATTAGCTCAAATTTACTATTTGACAAAACAAAATAATTTAAATTTAAACTTGAGTTAATGCCACTATCATTTTGAAAGTGGCTCATTCCTCAAGCCCTCTGGAAGGAATATAGATATGAATTGTTCGTTACTTTCTCTCACTCACTCTATTTTTGAGCGGGACATTAAATATATATGATGATGATGATTTTGAAAGTAATATCAGGTTGAAAATATACAAATGAATTTCTCAATCATATTATTCTCAAATTTTTTATTTACAATTTCATAATTAAATTTTACGTTTTAAAATGAATTACTTGTTGCTAAACACGATCCGAAAGAATTAAATTTAAGAGATAAGTTAAGAATCAACCTGTTCAACCATTTTATGTTGAAGGACTTGATCACGATTAAGAATCTTAATGGCCACAAGCTCACCGGTTTCAATGTTTCGAGCTAACTTAACCTTAGCGAAGTTTCCTTCGCCAAGTATTTTTCCGAGTTCATATTTCCCGACCAACTTCTTCCTCATCGTCGACAATCTTCTACTCATCTTGACGGCGATTTTAAATATTAAAGGAGGTGTTTTAGAGTTAGTCGTATTAAATAGTAGTGGAAAATAAAGTAGTAAATAATAGTATGATGTTAAGAGTTAGAAAAGAATGTTTATCATCGTATATATAAGACAAAGCAAGGCTAAATATTGGTGTAGTACATGGATAATCTTAGAACATGTCACTTGATTGCAACCTTGCTGCTAGTACCTAACCAATTTTATTCTATGTGGGTCCGGACTTGCTCCATTTTCATTATGGGTTTACGGGTATGTTTGTCAAATGGTTGTTGGTTAAAATTGTTGGTCAATATGACTGGTTGACAGTATTAACTGATAAATAGTTGTTTATTAGAGGAAAAAGTAGACTAAGATGCAAATAAATTATAGGTTTCGGATAATTGCAGGTGTCTCTCTCTTTGAAGACCTTTGTTGAGCCCGGGAACTCTTTGATCGCACTCTCCTGTATGGGTATGAGCTGCCGTCTATCTTCCCTCCCCAGACCCTAACCATAGTTTATCTATGAGCGGATATACTGAGTATGATGATGATGGATCGATGATGATGTTTGCCAAGTGGTTACATGTTGGCTTTGTTGATTAAGACAAGTGTTGAAGAGATGTCTGGTAAAAATTATGTATTAATGTTTGACTGTTTGTTTGAGAAAAATAACCTAAAAATATGATTAAGTGACTTTTTGGTTTTGACTTAAATCCAGTTACTAAATACTGATGTTGGTTGTTTGATCAACCAACTTTTTACCAACTAAAATTCGAAAAGTAATTGATTTTATTTCAAATTTCACGTTCAAAAATATTCGCTTCTGTTCAAAAATATTTGCCTCTGTTTCACGTATATCACATCGTTTAAATGAAATTTTTTTAACGTTGCAATTTAAAATGATGCAAGTTAAATTGAATTGAAAATTATTTTAAAAAAAAGACTAATAAATAATTAATTATTTTGATAAGTATCACTATTTGGTGGAAGTTAAGTTTGAAAGTTATCCTGTGAATTGATCGTTATTTGGCCTCTATATGTCAAATTAATGTGACATATAAGTATTATGTTTCTAACAAAAACTTTATAAATTTTAAGAAATTGTTGCTCAGTAAAAAACCTAGACGATTTTATCAAGAGACATGTCTTATATATAAGTTAAATAGTCAATTTAACGAATATTCTATGAGAATGAGTTTTTTGTTTGAGGTTGTCTCACCAAGAGACGATATCTCATAAATATAGCTCATTTAAATCAAACTCGAAAAATTATAAATGCGGTTCAAAAGTAAAATTCAACTAAAAATAAATGTAACAAATTTGACTTTTTGAGTATTATCGTAAAGGCATACTTTCTTCAATTCTAATCAAGTGTTTCATTTATTTTTACTCACTTGTCGATATATTTTAATTCTAAATATCTATATTGTGTTTGATAAAAAATTAAAAAAAATGAATATAAATAAATTTATATTAAGACAAATCAAATAAGATATTATTAAATTATATCTATATAAATTAACAGTAAAATGCAAATTAAGAGTAACTGCTGATTAGGGCCAAGAATATGAGGGAGTAATACTCAAGGACCGGATCCATTAAAATGATGGGCCTGGGTTGATTGTGTTTCTAGATTTACCAACGTGGCTTGCTAGGGGAAAGTCCAATGTGGTAGATCCAATGGATTATTAGCCATTAGAGATACCTACCTATTTTGTAGGTCCCACAAGAAGTAAAGAGTATACATGAATTTATTTTATTTTATATTCCTTTCTTGACTATACAAAAATATAATTAATTTTATGCTTTTTGTTTTTTCATAAGTATAGGGAGAAAGAATAAATTAGTTTTAAATGATTTGCAACAATTTAAATTCGTGGATCTGATTAAAAGATAAAATGCAAAATCACAGGATGAGAGACAATCTAAAACAAAAAACCGATACTATAAAGGTAAAGGTAAAAGACACTCCCAGTATCCCGCATAAGGTAGGGTCTGGGTGGGGTTTTTTATTTTTCCTGAAAAATGCGGACAAATCATACTCATTACCCCAAGGAGGGAGTAAAGAGAGATGCGCGCAGTCAAGAAACCCCCCAATTGATACCTTCGTTCAGTAGGGGTCCAAAAACCGATTATAATAATATATATTAGATCAGCTATATAATCCATGTATAAAAGATCAATTGATGTAGAGTAAGAGCCACACAAAAATAGGATTTAGAAAGAGAAACTGAGAGTGATTTGAAATCTAATTCGAAAGTACTCTTCATTGTTCAGATTGTCTTCTAATTGTTTTTAGGTGGGGTTTTATAATTTTTCTCATTAATTTGCAATCTATTTACTGATTCTTTGTAGTAAAATCATCATAAGAGTGCAATAACACACTTTTTATAGTCTTAAAGTGATCATTTATAACGTTAAAATGATCATTTTCAATCTCAAAGTAATCAATTAAAGACTAACTAATTATATGAGCCCGTCTCATGATAAGACAGTCTCGTACAAGACGATTTAAGAAAGTTAGATATTTGATGCAAATCTTTGCTGACAAACAAGTGATTCATGAATAGCTTACAATCTCTAGCAATACTATAAATACATTTTCCAAAAATAGCCTTTGTCTTTCGGCTTTTCGAGGAATTCCAAAAAAACAAGTGTGGTCTAAATTTGGACTTTTGTGCTGAAGACTTGAAATTCTGTTTTACGAATGAACTAAGTTCGCCCGATTGACGAGTAAAATCGTATGCAGGAAGTTGTATTTCGGGTAACAAATTTGAACACTTCTCGCGAAGCATAAACCAGCAAGGAAAGCAACACAAACGCTAACTGTATCTCTCGGCATTGAACTTGACATGGGGGTTGCGGATGTCATCTTGGCTCTGAATCAATCGGATCTCTAGACTGCTAGTCTTGGGATCAAATCCCGCTTGTCGGTAGTCTTGTATTGTCCGATGTAGAAGAGCCTACGCAGTTTGAAGCTTGGTCAGAGAAATTACCGTGCACAACAAATATTCGACTCGAGTACAAGCAAGAAAGTAGTGCGGGCAAGTACCTGCAAGCTTGAAACTGCGAGCTCTGCTGCTCTCGCAAGATTATCAGGATATTTCTACACGAAAAAAATACCACGATTAGCTATATATGAACAAATAAACCAAGTCAAGTAAAGTCAAGTAGATTGTAGAATGAACTATTACATTACTCCATCCGAGTAATAATGCAGTCGTCAAATCTCCTGTTCCCTACAAAATAAAAATCAGTCTCGGGTAATGAGAGGCAATTAAAAAGGAGCGTAACGAAATACAATAAGTTTTCAGGCCCCGTGTGTGTTTTCATCATTTCACAACTTTGGGGCCTAAACGCAAGTAATTAAAATATTTGAGACCCTTTAATCTAAGAGGGCCGTGTGCGGTTGGGCACCTTGCACATGTCTGAAATCACCCCAGCTATCAAAATCAAAACTTCAAACTATAAACAAGACGCACGATGTGAAGCTACATACCGTAAAATATGATGGGATTTTTGGTATCGTAATTTTGAATTGCTCAGGACTTTCATCCTGCACATTGAAACAAACTTCAATCAGGGAATATCAGCAACACTTAATTAAAAAGAGCTATATCCCAGCTAATACAAAATATGCATTTCGGCCTTTACGAATAGCTAAAATTAGTACAAGGAAGATTGCGAAATCGAAGAGCACATGTGTCATCAGATAAGCATAAAATCTACGACAATATTTTCATCCTAGCAGTGCATATCATGGAGTAAAACAAGGTTGCATCGCATCGTGTCGGCCGCGTTGTAAAGTTTTTAAAAAAAGAATGATCTGATATTTCTCGCGTTGTAAAGGTGTAAAAAAACCGCTCATATCAAGGGAAATCTTATGGTTTCGACAGATATTTAGGCGTTACGATAGCCACATCACAGTTTCGTTACATAATACAACAAAGTAGCAAATGTAACATGAAATCACATGACAACACAGAGGTATAGTGTAAACCTTTTCTGTCTTACTGCTTCCGATAAGGCAAAGAGCACCATTAATATTTATGCTTGTGATGACCACCTGCAAAGTCACCATTCAACATTCATCATGACTTGACATAATCTTAAAGGCGCATCAAGTTAAATATTAAAAAGACGTAAAAAAAGAAAGTCGAGAAATGAGAACTTTCTAAAATCTGCTTTTGTTAAATCCTGACCATCGAGCACTCATG
The DNA here is from genome assembly GCA_019425755.1 of Amaranthus cruentus. Lineage (NCBI taxonomy): Eukaryota > Viridiplantae > Streptophyta > Magnoliopsida > Caryophyllales > Amaranthaceae > Amaranthus > Amaranthus cruentus. The sequence continues at coordinate 15,051,716 of CM033466.1, forward strand.
AATTCTTTGTATAGCGAGTATTTCGTTCAATAGTTATTTCTTCAAAAGATTTCTATTGGAGTTATGCTTCATCTAGCTAGCCAAGGATTTTGTACGTGATTCGTTAGAGTAGATCTAAAGTGTAAGATAGGGAGATCGTTGGTGTTTTTGGATAAGGTATGGGGCTTACGCAATCCATAACTACATACAACGGTATCTTTGTATAAAGAAAGGGAGAGTTGAGATTTTCCCTGTATGAATATCAGATCGGGAGATGGGAAAAGAAGGAAAATAGAAAACTTCATTTTATTTCTTCTTACTTGAAAATACAGCTCACCGTCCCTTCCCTTCCTTTCCCTCCCCTGCCTTTCCTTTCTTTTTCTTTCTCCTTCCATTCCGTCTATATTTGCAATCGAAAGACCATCTTAGGTGCATGTTTGCCTTACAAAGGGATATATATTCGTAAAATAAAGAGGAGAGACTGTTCGGCACATAACATTAAACATTGACGTGCGCATTGGTTGTTCTGCCATTACCGGATATTGATATAGACATATAGTCTAAGAACATGCAACATTTTGTGAGTGCAAAGTGTATCATCATTAAGGCTTAAGAATCCGATGAAAAAGGGGAAAAAAGAACCTTAGAAGGTCCAGCAGCATGCAGTTTGCGACAAGCTTCCCTGCCATCTTCTTCTGACGTAATCCTGTTACAATAAATGTCAGCATATTACGATAAAGAGAGACTAGCTAGTTTTCGAATAGGAAGGTGAAAATACAATGCCAAGCAAAAGTTTGATAGGAAGTCAGTTGGAGGAAGGAGTCACGTTCAGCCAATTATTAGAGGAAAAGGTACGATAAAAGTAGCCGATCGTCATACTTGCATGCCAATTAGGCTCTACTCTCTCGGCTCGTTTGGTAACTGGTACTAAATGGTGGGAATGGTAATGGCAAGTTAGTGTAATTTTGATAGGAATATGACCTGACAAACTTAATAGCAATGCTTATTCTCCTTCTATTATCTTATTTTCTTCACAAAATTTATTCCAATGCATTGCCATTTGAACATGTGGCATTAGGTGGTAATGGAAAATTGTGAACAAATTTTTTTTTTATGATCAAACTTTCATTACCATGGGAATGACATCATGATACACATCATGAAAATTTACACTACAAATCATTCCCATTACCACCAATTAGTACCGTTAACCAAACGGGTCGTCTAAGTTTTACTATCAAGGTATTCTGATAACTGAAAACCAAAGATGACATAAAGACGTTAGATATCCTTACGAAAGCATTTTTCCTATCTTCTTGTTCAGTCAAGTAACATCCTTAGAGTATACTATACAATATTGATTCCTCGAGTCAAAGAATAGAGGACAACGTAAGGAAGACTTTTATTGTAGTGACACGGAGAAGGGATAATACCTCAAACCCGTCAGTAATTCAGCTTCAAATTGGTTAGGGGTCAACATTGATGCAACAGGGACAACCTAATCATCAAAATTCACAAATTTACTTAACGTATTTAACGAATGCTGAAGTTCCTGAAAAGAAAAAACTAAGAAAAATAGAACTTACTCCTTATACCAATTATATTTGCTTATTCCACAGTCCACACTCATTAAAAGAACTTACAATGAGCATGTAAATAGAAACTCTAAAATGAACTCCAAGAGAAGACTAAAACCCCACCACATCAAACATTTGTTTCTAAGAATATAGACACTAACTAATGCTTCGTTCATATATCTTATATGAACTGAACTTATTAAGCCTTATTCGAACTTAAACCTTTTATTAACTTATTGTTCGATATCTTAACTTATTTTTCCTCACAGGGTAAACACTGCTGAGGCTAGCTAATATCGTACCTCGGTTTGCTATTAACCTATTTTATCTGTCTGTGCTTATGCTGTAATGAAGTATGCGAGAGAGATCCACCTTATTTTTCCTTCTCTCAATTTATATGAGCTTATGTTTCCTTAATCAAACTCATTTTCCAACTAGCTTTATATCTCAATCACCTATCCTCTATCTTCAGAGGTGGCAACATGGGCATAATTAGATCGAGGGTTAAGAACCACGGGCACAACAAGAGAAAACAAAGAGAAAGACGATGAATGGAGGTGATGATGGTTGAAGAAGGAGGAAGGGGAGGAGAATTGTTACCTTCCAAAAGACGGTCATAGTTCTTGAAATGAGGGTCGTATGTTTATCTCACGCCCCAAAATGGGGTAACGATTCTCCTTGCCCTACTCTTTCTTCAATCACCACTACAATATTCCACCTTCCTTATTTTTATTTTCATATATTAAACTCCTAAATTCTTTAACTTCAATCCTACTACGCCCTTAATGTAATCAAGTTCACTACAGTTTACATATTAGCATAGATTGAATAAAGCTCCACTAAAGTTTATTAATTTAGCATGTAGGGTAAAAAAGTTTATTAATTTAGTTTAGTGATTTGTTCATAAGAAACAAGTAGAGTCCAAAGATCTTGACGCCGAACTGCTAGCAATATGTTTTACAGATAAGTCATACTTTACAATGAAATCGCTAAAAAGTAGAAATTCCTTTGCTAGCACTTGAATTGGCACAATCTTACAAGATGAGCCACTCACCTTTTCTCGATATACTGATATTAGTTCTTCAGGGACATAAAGCTTTCCTTCATCACCCATGACCGGATCACAAACTGAGGATCATATGAGAGAGACCATCAGACAATTATACAAATATGATAATATTACAAGTTGAACTTGCTAATCCAATGAGCTGAAAAAAACCAGTCCTAAATGAACAAGATATGTACCAAAAATCGATAATTGTACTAAAAGAACTATCTCCAACATGAATTCTTATACTAAATCTACACAGGGAGAGTGAGAAATACCATATAGAAGTCCAGGGTTCACTGATCGTAGTTTCGTAACAACTTCCAATACAGTGTTTAAAAATGAGACTGAACCAATATAGCCTGAAAAAACAATGAAATCAACTAAATGAACCACAATATACATACATGTATATTTTTGCGATATGTGCGTAGTTTCATCAAAGTGGACACCAATTAAGTAAAATATGCAGACGAACTATATATCTCTAGAGCCGGACAAAATATTAGCCATGAATATCTCGCTCTTACCAGTCAATAGATGAGTGTAGAACAACAGATTATTAGCTCCAAGACCTTCTATTAAGTCCCAAAGTTCTTTCCCATTCAAAACTTGACCTTTGAATGTTGGATATCCTGCATGATCCAAAGCTCAAAAATCAGAACAAGCTTATCAAAAACCCAACTTTCTGATTGAGGTATAAAGCCAGCTTGCCTGTGTGATTCGAGAACTGTACAGAGTTAATCGGGTCTACATCATATCCTAATAGTTGAAGCGGAAACACAGCCGACTTGTTACCAACGTATCCCTGAATCAAAGGAAGAATATACCCCACATATTGTACAACAGTCAAATTTTTTCCGATTTGATTAATAAGAGTTACTAAAAAGATTGATGCAACAAGACATTCATTTCTAGGTTTTGCTACCATCCCTAAACCCCCATGAGTTTTCTCCATTAACAAAAAACACTTGTTTTTATTTAAATAATTCCAAACAACTAACCAACATTAAACCAATGCATTGACAAATTCATGAATATATAATGTTTATAGAGTATATAACATAACATGTTATAACCAAAATCTTAAGTGGTTCCTTGACATGGTACCAGAACCAATGCAATGTAAGGTGACAGGTTCAAATCTCATTTAACCCCCAATTTCAAAGTGGAATATGTAGCACCACGTATGAGAAAAGCATGTATTGTATCCGGACTTATAGCCTAAAGGACACACCTTATCCCAAAAGGGTTCTCGTGTGAAGGGGTGTAATAGATTATATAACATATCAGGGAGCTTCAATCAAATTGGTTCCTTGACAATGCATTAACGGAACGTTTGGTAGGTGGTAATTAACGGAACGTTTGGTAGGTGGTAATAAACGGTGTTAATGAGAATGAAACCTAGTGTAAATGTGGTTGAAAAATCTTTTGGCTATCTTGATGACCATACTTGTCCCACTTCAATCATCTCATTCTCTTCATAAAATCCATTCTAAGGCATTACCATTGAGAGAGGTGGTATAAGGTGGTAATGGAAATTTGTAAACAAAAACTTTTTTTTTTTATCAAAGTTTCATTGCCATGAAAAGGTATGCAACTTCTGATAAGATTTTACACTATAAATCATTCCCATTACCACTACTTAGTACCACTAACCACACTACTTAGTACCACTAACCAAACGGGCTGTAAAGGGTTCACAATTCACAACCCATCTTCTCAACATACAACAAAATCTATTTCTGCTTAATATATGGAATTCCAACTAATCCACCACAATATATATAAACAAGCTCAAAGATCATAATTTTTACTGCTTAATGTCAATACTAATCACACAGAAACAGAACAAAATCATAATCAGCAATAAATTCAATAACCTGAACAGTATGTGACTGAATGCTAAGAACGCGCCCAGTTTCAGAAGGCAAAGCAATGGATAAAATAGGAGGCTGCGCCATTGATGGGTTCTTTGAGCTTCTTTGCCAACAATTTGACCTGATCAATACCCATATAAACAGTTCAAACCCCAAAAAAATTCCAGAAAATTCCATACAAAAACCCAATTAACCAAATGTTTCAGAGTTACCTAAATTTCTGGGGTTTTCGGATTTTTGCGGATATAAAAGGGTGAGAATCAATCAGAAAAACGGAAGAACAACACGAATTATACATTCAATTTACCAAATTGCATATTTATAGAGTTTTCTTCAGTTTTTCCATGTTAGGTGAAGCAAGCAAGCCAGCAAATGGGAGTGAAGAAGTTTGACAATACTGATTTTGATACTCCTAGTATTGAGACATTTCCGCACGAAATATATTATATTCCGTAGCAAGTATTATGAGTATTATGAAATTGAGGAAATATAAAATTCTTCTCATCCAATTTTTACCGAATTTTCTCATTTTCTCAACCTATGAATAAATAAAAAAATAACATTAATAATTTAATCTTTTACCCATCTGTTATCAATAATTTTATTTTTAAATTATTTTTTAATAATTTAATGTTTGCCCTTAGTTCACTATGAATAATCCAATCTTTGTTTTAGTTTGCTGACAGCATACCCTATTTGTACCTATTATTAGTATTTTGGTATATTGTGGGCAAATATATGACAAAGGTTGATTATTAGAAAATAATCAAAAAGTGAGATTATTCACAATACATTAATGAAAGGTCAAATTAATTATAAATTTTATAGACAAAAACTTATCATTTTTAAAATTGTGTGAACTATATTAAGTGTATTTGATACGAGTAATGTCACATGTGTGAGATTTCGTTTTGATTTTTGTTCATATTGCATTGGCATATTTAATTTGTCTAATCATATTGAGGATAGGATAAGTTATTTTGAATCAATTTATTATAAGGTTTTTTTTTTTAAATTGCTATTTGGTCAAAGTCAATGTTGATTAAGTTTTTTAGTCATATCAAATTAGAAATTTTGTCGACTTAATATTTTGTTGAGTTTGATTTGAATATGGTTAAATTGAATATAATTCTATCATATTTTAGAATGATTTGAGTAATCATTGATTTTGAGTTGGACGTTTTAGGTTTAAATTGATTTTAAGTTAAATGATTTATGCTGAAGGTAATATTTTAAAAAAATTATACTTAAGGCAATAATATTCACTAAAGATTGAATTTATATTCGTTTATGTCTAGTAATTCTCAAAGGTGGACTTTCGTGACTTGTGGAGGATTGTTTTCTAATTTTGAACATACTAATTGCTCAATAAATTGACTCAATTTTGTTTTTTTTCTCATTTAAATTTTAGTTAGATCAGATTGAATCAAATCATATACAAATTAGTTCTCTATTTTACTTATTATCTTGGTTTAAAGATTTAATTATGATTCAGTTTCTTAGTATGTTAATACATTATTATCATATATTACTATTAGCAATATATTGAATTGCTATGATACTAAATTATAAATGAAAATAAAGTGTTAATTAACATTAGGGTTAAATTTTGATTAGGCTTTAAGTTAAGTCCTTCATCTTAGTCATATTGAGTTGAAATCATGTTAGTGGCAAATCAAAGGTTTATCCCATATCAACTTATAGAGTCATATCGTGCATGCAACAATAAGTCAAAGTCAGGACAATTTTATAATAGAAATATTACTTTAAAAACAAAAATTACCTAGAACAATCCAACTAATTCGTGATTTTCTTACAATAATCTCATTTATTGATTAACCATGAATAATTCCAACTTTGAGGGGTATTTTTTAACTGTAAACCTGATGACTGGATGACTTGCTATAACTTTTTTTTTTTAAAAAGAATAAATTACAGCTCAAAACCGCCATTATCAACCATTATCAATAATATTTGGCGTCAGGATTTTGTGTCGCCAGTTGGACGCCATATGTTTGACCAAAAAAGGCGACGAATTGGCGTCCATTTCTTATTTAGCGTCCAATAAAATGGCGTCCACCCTAAAGGTCGTCGCCAATCCGTCGCCAAATCCACTTTTTGACGATTTAGCTTCCAAATGGCGTTGGAATTGATGGTCGCCATTTTATTATTTTTTTGTAGTGTTCGTTGAAAAAAAATGAAGCGCAAGAAATGGTCTGAACTTGAACAGAAAACCCCTTTGAGCCTTTTGTGAGAGACAGTCTCTCGGTGAGACGACTTTAAAATAAAGAGCTCATGATCAGATTAGGTTGTGGTGTTGATTATAGTGCAAAAATGCAATAATGTAACAATATTGGGGTAACAAAAGTGTCGTGGTTATCATAACGTCAAATATTGGTCGAAAGCATGAAATATTCCTCTAAACGGCCCAAAACGCATTTTTTACGCCTTTACTACCTGGAAAATATCGATTCTATATTTTTAAACCTTTTCAACACAACCCATGAAAAGTGATGCGATGCAGTCTTGTTTTTGCCCTAAGGGCTAGAATGTTAATGGAGATTTATTAGTTTGATTGGTTTCTGTTGGGGCATTCTATCAACTTTATTGCATATGATGGTTATTTCCTCAATATTTTTCGTCAGTCATTCAGCTACGTTTCGACTTGTTTTAATCTTTGCTCTCGAGTAGGGATGTTCAATGGGCCGGATCCCCAGTTTTAAGCCCTTATCCGACCCATTTCTAGAAGGGCTTTATAAGGGTCGGGCCGAAAATGTGCTATACAATAATTAAAATAAAACGGGCTATATTATGACTCAATAAGGGTCGAAAATGGGCCTTTGTAAATAGTATAATTAATGTATAAATTAAATATTATAAATGACAATGTCAATGATATTATTAATATTTTTTCAATCTAATTATTATAAATGATAATTTAATTGTTATAAATTGATAAAAGGGGATTAAAATAATTTTTAGTAGTAAAAATGGGCCATGTTGGGCCGGACCGGGCCTTGAAAGTCCGGCCCATATTAACTTTAAATTGCCCTTAACCGACCCGGCCCATTTACTTAAGCCCGACCCGACCCTTATCCGACTCATTAAACACCCCTACTCCCGAGTCGAGTGCTGTTTTGGCATTTCATAGGTCCTAGACAGAATAAAAGAAACTGACTCGTTGCAATAAATTACATGATCGAGTTGGATCCGTCTTGGATAAGAAACATTGGTATTGGTAAATGGTAGGAGCTGACTTATTATTTGTGGTCAGATCCATCACATTGTAGTTTCCAACTGCCAGTCAAAATAGAGTTAGTTGATATCCCCTTTGTTATTTTTTGATTTTGATTGTATTTTCATGTTTTTTGCTAGGGTTACCGAAATGGCATTACGTACGAAATTGAAGATCTAGCCGATATATGTAATGCATTGGGTCGATAATGTAATCATTTCAGGGGATACAGGCACTGTTTGCTGAATCCAACGGTGTGCTTGTCAACCGTTTCACACCAGATCTGAGTTTGTTGACCGCTCAATATGGTTTATTTCATTCTGTGTCAAAACGCGATCAAATTGTTTGCCGATGATGAATGTTGGAGCCACTTTTTCGTACTCATTTTGATATGTTGTGGTTGTATTATGTTCTACTCGATGTCTTGCCGAGGTTGAGATTGAGATTTGTTTAGTGTCGTTGTTTATTATATCATTTTGAAGATCTATAATAAAACGACTCGTTGAATCATGTGTATTTTTTTATTTATGTGAAGTTATAGATGTTATTTTCCGCTAAAAGTCAACCTGCAACAACCATATTTGACCTAAGTGGGAGTCAACACGGCCACACGGTTACCATTTAACAACAATGAGGTAACACCTTGTTACAATTTTTAAGCTAGTGTCCTCTTTGCAATCTCAAATATTTTTTTTGTGAAACAGCCTCTTCATGAGACACTCTTCATATATGGTCTAAATAGTCCAATTAATACAGTTATTAGCATATAGACACCTTGTAATTTTGAAGTCATCTCACCGATAAACAGTCTCTCATAAGAGTCCCTCGTAGAATCTATATAATTCCTTCCAAGTTCCAACATTGCCAATTATGATAGACACAAGATATGAAAAGGATGGGAGTATTATTAAGTATCTTTTTCTAACTTAACTCAGGCAATGTTTAAGGAACTTACAAGTACAGATAAGTTCAAAACAATATATGAGACCACCTTCATGTATAGGTGTGAGTACTCCATAGAGCCTCCTAGTAAACACAGATAGAATTGAAATCTGGCTGATTTATTTTCAGGTCTATTTTGAGCATCTTTAATACGATGTATATTTAAATATTTTTAGAGAATATGAGTTGGGACCCACATTGGATTCACCCTCTAGTCCTCTATAGTAGGAGTATTATCTAGATAGTTTATATATAACATTAACATAGAATAACAAATTAAAGCTTTCTAGTTGTGTATATATTACTCACTCGTCTCACCAAATTTATTTAATTTTTATTTTTGATCAGATTTATATTTTTTCTTTAATTTTTATTTAAGCATTTTACTTTTCCTTTCATCACATCTACACATTGTTCCGCTATTTCATAATTTTTTTTTTGCTTGCTTTTTTCTTTGTTTTTTATTTAATGTATATGGGACAAATTTAACGAGACAGAGATAATAAAATTTCTTATCCACTCTACCTCTAATTTAATGCTTAATTGAGTTACCTTGTTTTTCTTCATTCGTCCTACCTCATCACACGCAAACTAACTAGTGACCCACCTAATTATCATGCATGCATGATAAAACCGTCAGTCAAGTCAACCTAGGTCATACACTCGTACTCCTTAGCCTTTCTATTCTAAGCTAGCTTTTTAACATAATGTACATTTCTCATTAGGGAAATGTTTAGTTATTTCGTCTCTCGCTCTTTGAGTGCATTCTCTTTTAAAAATAGACTTTAGTTTTCTTTAGTGAAATGATAGAATTTAGAAAATGGGTCTGGACAACCCAAACAAGAGGAGAAGAAGTAGTCCACTCATAAACCCAAAGAAGGATCACTACTAAAACCAATTGGTAATAGTAGGAGTTACTCCTTGAGTATATAAAGTGATGCATACTCTTCCCTTTCTCCGATGTGGGACAACTCACATGTGGGAAATACATGGGTACTTCAACACGAAATATATTGGATATGATGATGATGATATTGTGGGTTTATTGATCCTTCTAGTAGAGTTGGTTATTTGACATGATATCAGAAGTCAACGTGACTTATATGAATGGCATGTTGTGTCCATAATCCATATAGTCTATAGTGTAATCTTAGAATTCAACTATCAGTGTCCGAAGCTTTTAGTTGAGTTGATCACCTGGTTGTAGCGAATTAAAAACTGAGTGTACATTTTTAACGACGAGTTGTTTAGTAAAAAATCAAAAATAATAGTAAAAGTTTTTAGTGTAAAATTTTAATGAGAAGCAACACATCCTTCTCATGGAAATGAAAATTCATCTTTAGATATTTGTTTATTTTTCTCACAAATTTCGATCACCACTAATATCAATATATCATTAATAAATGAGAACAATTACTATGACGAAAAAGAAAATTTGAAATTTAACAAGATAAACAAAATCAAACCTTTATATACTTCTTATCAAATTCAACATTACACTAACATTTCATTATCACTATCACTTTTTAAAATCGAATAACCAAACAGACCGTAAAATCGAATAACCAAACAGACCGTAAAATGAGTGCGAAAATCATCTGCCCTTCTATATATAATATATGTTCCTTCCCATAGAATATGAAGTTAGAGTTGTACATTCTCTACTTTTCTCTCTCAAAAATCTTACTCATTTTAAATTAATTTTCTTAATCTTTATTAGTGCACTTAATTAATAAAAAGATGAGGAGGCCATGTTGTAATGGAAGAAATATAGGTGGTTGGATAATGCAAGATGATAAAAAACTCATTGATTATAATATCAAACTTCATGGTGAAGATTCTTGGAGTTCTACCCCAAAAGCTACTCTTGGTTTTGTACACCATATACTTATCTTTATTATTATTTTTTTTAATGGTTACAACTTTTTCTATTTAAATTTTTGATTGAGTCGTTTCTTTACATGGTACCAGTTTTTAATGTGACATAATGCATGATTATCGATTTAAATTTTATCAACCCCTAATATCACGTGGAATATTTAAGAAAATGTATGAGAAGGGTATATGTTGCTTCCATACTTCTAACCTAAATGGCTCACATGTAAAGGGTGTAATAAAGCATATAGCATATGTTAGGGCTTCAGTTATCAATTTAAACTTTTAATTGCGTTGATTAATTCATCGATAAAATCCCACCTCTTTTGCATACTTAGCTTATTGGATACTATATCATAGTAGGCATTTAGGTAGATTAAGTTGCTCATATATTTGAGATTATGTTAGGTAATTTACTATTATGATTAAATTAATAATAAAAAAATGATTAAATTAATTAATATCATAATTAGTCATTAGATTAAATACTTCAAATCGTCAACACCAGATATTGTAAGTTTATATATATATATATATATATATATATATATATATATATATATATATATATATATATATATATATATATATATATATATATATATATATATATATATATATATAAAAGTTTGAGTTGATCAAAGTAATTTAAATTATTTATAACATTTATATACAGGCTGTTGTGTACGACGTTATAAACAAATATGGACAAATTATCTAAGGCCAGAAATTAAAGTTGAGAACTTCGCTCAAGATGAGGAGGATCTTATTATCAAGCTCCATGCACTTCTAGGCAATAGGTAATACATTTCCTCAATTTTTTCTTCATTTTTTGTGGTAATATATGTTACATCTAAGAGGTGTTTAGTAAGACGAGACAAGATTTCATAAAAATCTTGTGATCTAACTTATTAAGATCGGGATTGACGCTTAATTCTTAAAAATAACATAGATGAAAAGTGAATGGAATGGACTTTTAACGAATTGAATCAACTCTAAAATTAAAAGAGATATCCTCAAAATTCTAATGCTCTCGTGTATTATTTCTTGTTTATTTAGTTTATATATCTTTCATGTAATTAAGTAAAGTTTTAATATATATATTTTGTAAAAAAAATAACAAATTAATATAAAGGGTGAAGTCGGATGAAATAGATTATCGCTCGATCTGACTAGTTAAGGCTTTTTCTGAATTAATCCGACCCAATTCAATAGAAGTCGTCCTACCTTAACCCGATCATGACCCACCCTATTAAACATGTTTGATTTGGACTTAAAAAGCATGCATACACATGGATGTAGAGGGCATTGCCTCGAGCACCTTAGCATGAAAATGGATCGAAGGATTTAAAGGGCATAATAAGGGCCACCTAACATGGAAAGTGAAGGCATACATATTTATTTGTCTCTTATAAGTTTGAGGGGTAGGTATATATAAAGGGAAATACATAAGTCATTTTGCAAATATTGTTCAGTTCCTTTGAATTAACATTAAAACAAAAATAAAGTATTTTTAGGACAAATATAAATATTTAATTAATAGTAAACGAATAATGAAGAGATGAATTATATGGATGAAACTAAAAAAACTTAAATATTTAAATGAGATTAAAAAAATGATGAATCAATACTAAAATGAAACCGACACTAAATAAATAAAACGGAGTATAAATAAAACTTAAGGTATACAACTACAACTTAGTTTTTAATAAGTTAATAGACTTCTTGTCTTAAATCATGGAATTTTTTTCACTTAAGAATAAAAAATTGAATTATATCTTGTTTATATATAATTATTTTGCTAGTTTATCGGTCATAAGATAATAAATTTTTTCTGGTGTATCGACTTTTTGACCTTTGGACTAAATTTCTGGCTTTAGGTGGTCACTGATAGCAGGAAGATTACCGGGAAGAACAGACAATGAAGTGAAAAACTATTGGAATAATCATTTGAAGAAGAAATTGATTCACATGGGAATTGATCCTAACAACCATAAACTCATTCATCATCATCTTCCTCAATGGCAAACTAATTTATCAAAGTGCAATGTTTTTTCCTTTGTTAGATCTTTTGATCAATCAAAGAAAAACATTGCTTGTTGTAGTAAGAAACCATCAAAATCTCATGAAAATAATAATATTACTTTTGAGATTAAAGAGACATCACCTATCTTAGATTTGAACCTTAAACTTACCATATGAGTTTTTTTTAATAACGTATTAATGTATGAGTTAGTTGTGAGAGATTGTTTCTCGGAATTGGTGAGATGACCTTAAACAGGGAACTCATTCACAAAATACATTAAGATGGGATATTTTAATCCAAGTATGTGGCGTATTACTAGATGAGACCGTCTCATACAACAATTTATGTTAACATATACGCCTTTGTATCTTTGATTTTACAACATATTATACATAAAAACTCTCACTATTTTCACACTGAATGGAGCAAAATCAAAGGGATAAAGAAGTAGTAGATGCTTATCATGTGTAATGTGTAAGAGATTCAATGTGTGTAAATTCAATATTGTTGATACTTTTTTTATGTATACAATAATGATTATTCTATTAATATCTGTTCGATTGTTATTATTAAATGATGGTTATAAGAAAGATTTATAGTGTAATATTTTATTAAACTGGCCAATTTATCATCATGGTGATCAAATTTAGTTCATGAAAAAATTTTGTTCAAAATTTTCATTACCATCTAATATTATATACTAACGTTGATTATTCAGGTGGGTCCAACAAAGAAAGTATGAGTTAATGTAAAACTATCTCTAGTGATCCTTTTCATTCGATAAGAAGAAAACAAATATTATCTTATATATCTTCCTCTAATTTGTATTTCTCAATCTCATCATATATCACCAAAAAATAACTCAATTTAAAACCACCCATAAACTCAACTCAATGTTGTTATTTGTTAATCACATTGTTAATCACTTCACTAATCACTCTTAGCGAGGCGGATCGAGTTCGAACCATTAATGCATTGGCTAATGGAGGCGATCTTCAAGTTCATTGCAAATCGAAAAATGATGATCTTGGTGTTCATACACTAAAACAAGGAGATTATTTTGAGTTTAAGTTTAGGCCAAATGTATACACATTATTTTTTTGTGGTTTTGTGTTTGATAATAGTTTACTGCATTGGTTTAATATTTACATGTATTATCGTGATTCCTTACGTTGCACTAACAAATGTTGGTGGCAAATTAAAGAAAATGGACCTTGCTTAATTAATATAGAAACAGGAAAGTTTACTTTTTGTCATCAATGGAATAAAAAATAAACAAATCAATTTGATTTGCCTTTGTATAATTAAGCGAGAAAAATAAATAATACACACTTTGTCGCTTTTAATTTGTATCATTTTATATTTTAGGTTACAACACTTATTATGTATCTTCTTCTGTTTTGGGCACTTCTTTTAATTTTTTTAATCTCATTCACAAATTTATTATCAATGGTCATCTTAACCTCTATTTTTCATCATCCACTTGTTTTTTTTTGTCTTATTTACTAACCTAATTCTCTTTTTTACTATATTTCATCTAAAAGTATTGAGAGCATTTTGAGAAAGACAGAGGGAGTACATGTTGTATTGTTAATTTATTACGTCTAAAAATATGGCTTTTATGATCAAAATTGTTTGAGATTAATCATAATTTAACCTCTAGAAATAATATGGATGGAGCATGATTATCCCCTAATTTTTTAATTAATGGGCTTTATTCATCTATAAATCCAAAATATATAAAGAATTATTAAATTGATTTCTTGAAGAAGTTAATAAAATTAGTGATCATTCATTGTTCTCATAAATATCATAATTATTTCCAAATTATAAGAATTAGATTAGATAAGGACTGATTATATTGTCAATATCTCTCTCAACATCAACCATTAGCTTTTGCAATAATTAATTGCAAGAAAAGAGATATTTGTGATGGACAATCACTTTATTTTCCTTGTGGAGTAAAAGTGACTTCAAAATTTAGTGGATTGATAAAGTTAACGTCTTTTCTTCTTTTTATTTCCTTTTCTTTAGTAAGTGTTCATATTAATTTTAAGTTTATATATATATATATAAATATATATATATATATATATATATATATATATATATATATATATATATATATATATATATATATATATATATATATATATATATATATATATATATATATATATATATATATATATATATATATGGAGGATCCATGAGAAGGGTGTGAAAATAGGAAGGATAGGAAGGAATAACTACAGTTGATTCATTAAGATCTAACTGATTAAAAAAATTTGTCATAGCGAGAGATCTAGTAACACTATTTATGAAGAAAGCATCACACATTAATTTAGAAACATCACATTTTCAAGTGAACATGTTTTATACGAAAGTATCACATAATAATTAAGAAAGCATCACAATGTTTTTTCGTTCTAAAAGCGTATGCAAGATGGACCATTGATCAAGATCTAATGGATGAAATTCCTTCCTATCCTTCCATTTTCACACCCCTTCTTATTTGATCCTAAACCTATATATATATATATATATATAATATATATATATAAACCTCTATATATATATATATATATATATATATATATATATATATATATATATAGATATATATATATATATATATATATATATAGATAAATATATATATATATATATATATATATATATATATATATATATATATATATATATATATAATATATATATATATATATATATATATATATATATATATATATATATATATATATATATATATATATATATATATATATATATATATATATATATATATATATATATATATATATGACTTTATATGACTTTCATAGATGCCATCCATTCTCCAATCCATAAATCATAGATGCCATCCATTCTCCAATCCATAAATCCATAATACAATATTCTATAGTGGTACTTCTTAACTATCATAATGAGCGGGCGGGATACACCGGGATACACCGGATTACACCGGGATACACCGGATATGATGGTGATTATTACTTTCATATTCCTTACATTAGTACTTCCTCTGTTCCGTTTTAGTTGCACCATAGCATATGGGCACAGGAATTAAGGGTTGTCACTTCATTGTCTTTTCATCAGTCCACTAAGGGTTGTAACTGATTTAAATAATATTAAAATTTACATATTTAAATATAAAAAAAAACCACATAAACTGATTTTCCCCCCAAAATTAATACCCACAATACAGCAGAACCTAAACAGATTTATAATCCAAAATACACTTAACCCAAAAATTTTAAACTTTCCCCCCAAAATGAAATTTCCCCACCAAAATGAAAATGAAAATACAGCTTTAATACACTTTTAATAGCCTATATAAAGGCAGAAGCACAATCAGTATGGGTATTTTGATTTCCCCATATTTCCCTTCCATCTTTGAGCTTCCTTTAAAATCTTAGCATTTTCCTTGAGTCTTTGTTCTTTTAATTTCTCCGCATTTTCCTTGACTCTTTGAGCTTCAACTTCAAAGTCTCGAGGGTCTAACCCGATCTTAATCATCACCTCTGAAAAAGAGGCATTTAATTAATTGGGGAAGGGGGTTCTTAACACTACAAACGAACACAAGCACACACTTGCACTATAATTGTACAGTTTTGAAGATAAGCAAACAACATGGATGACACAAACCTTGATGAGAATTTCGATCCCGACATTGAGGTATTTATTTCTTACTTTGAACAATTAGGGTTAATAGATGATTATGATGTTTTTGAAGATTACACAAGTGAAACATACGGGAATATTGATGTCAGTGTAGACTTGTGTTTAAATAATTCCCAACCATCAGCACAACAAGATCAGAATCAACCAAACAACAACAATATAGCAGAACCAAACAACAATATAGCAGAACCAAACCATAGTCCAGCTCATAACCAAAGTAGGGAACTCACAATTGAAAAAAGAAAGTTAATTGTTCAACAATTAACTTGCCTTTGTCAACCACCGAGTATTATCTTGCCTAAAGGAAGTATAAAGGCAACAGCTCTTGCACATAATGTATCACGTTGGACTATTTGGAGGCTATGGGAAAGTGCCAAAAATTTCATGGCCAATGGAGGTGTTATTGATGTTAGAAACAAGAAGAGGGGAAGGGTTGGAAGGAAAAAAAATGTTTTTAACATGGAAACACTTAATGCAATTCCAATTGAGAAAAGAACAACAATTAGAGCAATTGCTAGTGAGATGAAAATGGGTCATTCACAAGTGTATAGAATGTTAAAAGCTGGAGACCTTAGATCCCACACTAATTCCATCAAACCAAAGTTGTCACATGAGCACAGAGTTAATAGACTTAATTTTATGTACAACATGGTACACATAGACGAGAAGTGGTTTTATATGAGTAGAGAGACACAAAGATTTTACTTATTCACATGGGAAGAAGAAGAGCCATATAGGTGTGTTCAAAACAAGAAATTTATAGGTAAAGTCATGTTCATAGCTGCTGTTGCTAGACCTATAATCAACAACAATGGAGACATATTATAGGATGGAAAGATAGGCATCTTCCCTTTTACAGAAACACAAAGGGCAGTAAGGAGTTCAAGTAATAGGCGAGCGTGTACACCCGAGTTAAAAGCAATTACAAGAGTTACACGAGATGTCATAAGGCAAAAGTTAATTGCCGAAGTTTTACCGGCAATCAGATCAAAATGGCCAGCAAATGGAGTCAGGGATATATGGATTCAGCAAGACAATGCAAGACCACACATATTAATAAATGATCAAGAATTCAATGAAGCTGCTACACAAGATGGGTTCAATATTAGACTTGTCTGTCAACCGGCATCTAGTCCAGACATGAACATATTGGATCTAGGTATATTTAATGCGCTTCAATCAATTCAATTTAAAGAATTTCCAAGGGATTTAGAAGCTTTAGTTAAGGCAGTCAATGATGCATATGAAACATTCAATCCAAAACTATTGAATTACTCATGGATTCAATATCAATTATGCATGATTGAAGTACTTAAAGTTAGGGTGGTAACAATTACAAGCAACCACATATGGGAAAGAACAGATTAGACAGGCTAGGTCAATTGCCAAGGCAACTTGAAGTTGCTACTGAGCTAATAGATTCAACAAATGAATATTTACGTCGCGGGTTAATTAATCTCAATGTTCTTCCTCAAGAACATTGAAATTAATTGGTCATAGGATAAACATTTTGTAAAGGATGAAAATATGCTACATTTTGTATGTTGTAGACCAAAATCAACATTTTGTAAAGGATTATATGCCACATTTTGTATAGTCTAGATTGAAATCTAGATTTAAAATCAACATTTTGTAAAGAATGTAATGCTAATATGATTATATACAACATTTAGTATACATGTACTTCCTCTGTTCCGTTTAAGTTGCACCATTGGGTTTGGGAACACCTCTCATTAGTCATTGAAGTGATTGTTTAAACGTGTGCACAAGCAATTTTTATTCATCAATTTAACATTTAACATTTAACATCATTCATCAATTTTTATTCCCATGTTTCACTTGTGATATTTCCCTCAGATTGTTTAAGGTTAGCATCATTTAAACGTGTGCACAAGCAAGCAATTCAGCCTCATCTCGAGTAACCACAAGTAAGGACGCAAAATACATCTATGATATGCCATTAATACTCAGAGTTACATGTTTATGCCATAATTAATTGAAGAAACTATAATAGTGCAACTAAAACAGAACAAAGATAGTAAACAATAAGGCAAAATTAACCCCATCAAAGTAACGGAAATGGCATAAGCAATAGTGCATTTGTATCAACCTACTTTGTGCTTAAGCCCAAGGTGGCATGAACTTGCTTACTTATTCGTGCACACATTTATCAGTTTTACCCCATCATCATTGGAATTTTACTATACATCCAGATCATAAATCAACATAAATAACATAAATAAGATCTGAAAACTAATAAACAGAACAATAATAAACTAATCTTAAAACAAAACTTCAAACTAAACAAAGGATTAAAACCAACAATAATAAGCTAATCTTAAAACAGAACTTCAAACTAAACAAAGGATTAAAACCAACAATAATAAACTAATCTTTAAATAGAACTTCAAACTAAACAAAGGATTAAAACCAACATTAATAAACTAATCTTTAAACAGATCTTTAAACTAAACAATCTTAAAACCAACATTAATAAACTGATCTTTAAACATGAAACATTAATCAGATCTTAAAACTAATAACCAGAACATAAATAAACATAAATAAACATCTAAAATCAACATCTTTAAAAATAAACATAAATAAACATAAATAAACAGAACCAACATAAAAATCAGAACTAATAATCAGAATCAACATAACCAGATCTTAAATCATAAGAAATCAACATAAAAATCGACATAAACTAATAAAAATCGACATAGAAATCAGATCTTTAAACTAAACAATGTTAAAACCAACATTATTAAACAAATCTTTAAACATGAAACATTAATCAGATTTAAAACTAATAAACATTTAAAATCAACATAATAATCGACATAAACATCTAAAATCAACATGTATGAACATCTAAAATCAACAACATGCATGAACAGAAATCAACATAAAAATCGACATAAACTAATAAACAGAATCAGATCTTAAATCGACATGAAACATAATAAGATGAAACAGAATCAACATTAACAGATCTTAAATCAACAGAACCAACATAAACAGAATAAACAGAATCAGATCTTTAAACAATCTTAAACAGAACCAACATAAAAATCAGAACTAATAAACAGAATCAACATAACCAGATCTTAAATCAACAGAAATCAACATAAAAATCGACATAAACTAATAAAAATCGACATAGAAATCAGATCTTAAAACTAATAAAACATGAAACATTAATCAGAACTTTAAACATGAAATATTAAACAGATCTTAAAACTAATAAACATCTAAAATCAATATAATAATCGACATAAACATATAAAATCAACATGCATGAACATTTAAAATCAACAGAACCAGATCTTAAAATCAACAGAACATCTAAAATAACATAAACATCTAAAATCAACATGCATGAACAAAAATCAACAATAATCAGATCTAAAAACATGAAAAGATAGGGTTAGAAATGCTCATTATTTCTACCACGAAGGGTCATTTTGGGGGGTATCCTTTTTTCATAAAGTAAAAATCCTCCTTCGTCAACAAAGAAACGATCAGGAAAAGAATATAAATCAGATGAAGAACCAAAACCGTAATCAGATGAAGAACCAAAACCAGGGGTAGTTTCATCACTATCAAAACCAAGGGTAGTTTCATCACTATCAAAATATTGTGAAGACTCCATAAAATTAACCCAAATGAATCAGATCTGAAACGAAAGAAATGGAGGATTGGTGGGTTTCTAGAGTGTTCTTGAGAGAAAGAGAGAGCGCCGTTTTGAGTGTTCTTGAGAGAGGGAGGAAATGAATGGGTATTAGGGTTTGAGAGGAATCAACGGGTTTTTAAAGGGAGGGTAGGGTTCTGGATACTTCTTGAGAGAGAGAGCCGTTGGAATTCAATGGGTTGGTTGGTAGATGAATGGGTATTGGGGTGTGGGTATTAAATTTAATTAAATAATTGAAATAAAAAATTAATTAATGTTATTGGTTGTGGGTAGTTAAAAGATGGAATTAAAAAATAAAGATTAATTATAAATAATGGAAGGTAGGTATTGATTGTGGGTATATTAAATGATTAATGGGATGATATATGATTGATGGTGATATGTGGGGTAGGAATAAAGTGATAATAAAATAAGATTATTTTTTGCCAAATATAGTAATGGTGCAAGTATCGTGAAACTTCCTAATATGGTAAGTGTTGCAAGTATTTTGGAACGGAGGAAGTACATGATATCCGGTCATGTGCGCACCATGTGCTGAAATAACTACCAAACTTTCTTGAATATTTTCAACTCAAGTTCTAGCTTATTTAAACTAAAAAATCCAAGCCACATTTGTAGACCAATCCCTTTTTTCCAATCACTTATCTACATTACCTCAATAATATATTCCTAATAAAGATAACTAAATCATGTTCATATTAAGATGATGTAGTGATAAGGTTCCCAAAGCTAGAGAATAATTCAAATGCACTTTATTTTCTCACCCTAATAAAAAAAGTTAAGAACTATTACCGTGAGAGACCATATTTTTTGATAACAGGATTTCAAAACAAGGAGTCTATATGTTAATATTTGTATTAGTTGGGCTATTCAACTCATATAAGAAGAATATTTCACGATAAGACTGTTTCATAAAAGAGTTTATAAAAGGTTAAATACATTTTATTAACACTACTTCTTCTGTTTTATTATACTTGTTATATTTTCAATTTAACACAATCTAACAGATATATCATTAAAATCGTTTATATCTTATTAAATTTACTTTGTTTTTATTCTTTTTATCATTACATCCACACTTCCATCACAAGTTCACACCACCTTTCAAGACAATCCCAACAAAAATAATTTTTTTCAAAAAAAAACCCACCAACAAAAATCAATTATATTCTTTCTCCCACCTCTTTATATCTCATTATTGACCATTTCTTGTCATTTTAAAGGTGGGAGAAAATGGGAAATAATGTGGGAGGTGGAAATAGTAAAACAGCAAAAATAATGAAAATCAATGGAGATTTCTTGAAGTTGAAGCTACCATTAAAAGTTTTAGACATGATCAAAGAATACCCAAATCATATTTTATTAGATTCACAAGATTTTCTAAGATATAATCTGAGATCAAAACCTCTTAACCCAGAAGATGAACTTAAACCCAGAAAAATCTACCTTCTTGTTGAATTACCCAAGTTTCCTAATGAAATAAATTCTCAAAAACCTCTTAGAAAGGTAAGATCAGGTGTCTTAGCAAGAAATAATGGAGATAATTTGATGATGAAGAAGGGGTCATCAAGGAGGACAGCTTCTGACCTTACGATGATCATGACAAGATCAACGGCTAAGGATGATGGTGGTGATGGTGGGTCCCTTATGGGTGGTTATGTGGGTCCTACAAGGTTGAAAATGAGGTTGCCTAAAGCTCAAGTGGAGAAGATTATGGAAGAAAGTGGGAATGATGATGGTGAAGCTGCTAAGAAGATTGTAAGGCTTTGTTTGGAGGAAAGAGCCACCGTGAGCGGCGGCGTTATGGCGGCGGATATGGTGGAGGAAAAGGAAAAAGAAGAGGATGAAGTTGAGAGTCATTGTAAGGATGTTCATGGGATGTGTAGTCCTTGCTATAGTTATCGACGTAAGTATAAAAAATTAACCTCTTAAGTGTATATATATATATATATATATATATATATATATATATATATATATATATATATATATATATATATATATATATATATATATATATTATATATATATATATATATATATATATATATATATAAATATATATATATATATATATATATATATATATAATATATATATATATATATATATATATATATATTATATATATATATATATATATATAATATATATATATATATATATATATTATATATATATATATATATATATATATATATATAGCATGTCTTATAGTAAAAATAATGTTACGGTTCATTTTAAGGTATGAGACTTGGTGTGTAATTGAAAAAAGGGTTTTTAGGCAAATAAGCTATGACACCCATGTATGAGGCTAGTATTTTAGGTGAGCTTTTATGTTTGTTGTATAACAATGGTATCAGAGCTCGACTCGGAGTGAGTGGCTTGCAGAGTAGTGGCTTGCATTGGAAGAGCCCATTGACCCAACGAGGATGTTGACCTTATGGAGGTCGATTGTTATGGTCTATTGCAAGATATGGGATACTTATCATATATCGATTGTGTATGCAATTGGTGTGGGTTTATAGGCAATGAACTATGTGTGGGTTTATAGGCAATGAACTATCTCACTTACCATGTTAGTTTTTTGGGTGAGCTTTTCTGTTTATCCTGTAACATATAAGCTCAAAGGGATAGAGAATATATCTAATTCTAGTTTATGCTTAATGATTTTAGATTTAAACAAGTAAACCAAAATTGGTATAATTTGTAGCTGAAGTAAATTTTTTTTATTTTTTATTTTTTATAATTAGAATGAGGGTATGTAAGTTAATTATTTATAGTTGTTTTTTGTACTTGATGATATATCATCCTTAGAGTAGGTTAAAAAGAAGTGTAAAAAATTGTTTGTAATTTAGGGGTGAATGTAAATATTTCTATTATTTAGTTTGATTGATCATGAGTTTGAGTAAAACTTCGTGATTAATTAATTTAGAAAAGTTTGTTCAATTAGATGAAGGTATTATAAGATTTTGCTATCTATTCCCTTCATTTCTCAACGTTTGTCAATTTTTTCTTATAAGTAGTTTAATAGTCATAGTTGTTATACTTAATTCAATAATCGTCTTATTTTTTTAACAAAATATATATTATAAAAATAATATTATAAATTTTATAAAAATTTACACTATAAATTGTTTTTATTATCATCATTAAATAATAACAATCAAATAGACTTTTATAGTTATGAACAAAATAAGAAAGTATTTATATCAAAAATGTGTCACTTAGTTAATGAACTTTTATAGTCTAGATTGGTTGAATTCAAATGAACTTGATTTCATTCAACAATACTTACTTTCACAAGTACAATTTAATTTTTTATTTTACATTACTAATTTTACTATATTAAACATTTTTTATTACTTATAAACTCGTTTCTTTGAATATTATTTTTTATCTGTCTCGTTTTATCTAAATGTTATATTATTTAATATTTTAAATGTTATATTATTTTAGTGAGACGAACTAAATTAATTTAACAAGG
Organism: Amaranthus cruentus; assembly: GCA_019425755.1. Taxonomy (NCBI): domain Eukaryota; kingdom Viridiplantae; phylum Streptophyta; class Magnoliopsida; order Caryophyllales; family Amaranthaceae; genus Amaranthus; species Amaranthus cruentus. The sequence continues at coordinate 15,075,164 of CM033466.1, forward strand.
CTAAGTTTTATTTCTCATCATTTATTTCGATCCTAAATTTTGAATATCATGAATTTAAATTTATTTTTGTTTTTATTATTCTCTTTGTAAATCAATCATGTACTCTAATATGAATCCAACAAAAAGAGATGTGAACACAAAAAAAAGGGAATAAAGTAGAGTTATATGCCTAAATTTTACTTTTAAAAATTTTAATCAACTATCCTATTTGGTTTTGCACATATATCCATGTACTATATTTTAATCTTATAAATTTCTACTTGTTATTCGTTAAAAATTATAAAAAATTTATATTAATAAAATTTATATTAAAAAGTATAAAAAATTTATATTAATAAAATTTATATTAAAAAGTATCAAATAAGATGCCACTAAACTTTTTCAAACTTATATATTAAGTAAAAAATAAATAAAAAGTAATAGTGATTGATGAATAATGCAATACTCAAATAAAACGTTTGATTAGAATAAGAGAATGTAGAAAAGGAAATATAAAGATGAAAATCAAACTCAAAAATTTTTCTAAAAAAAATAATATTTTTTTTATCTAATTGGAATAAAATCTGATTATACCAACTATGTGCCGAGATTTGGATTTGCCTCGAGTGGTATAAATGTTATGACCTTTTTTACATTTAATCACCAACCACAAAAAGGAGTCAAAAATAATTTGCTTTTTCCATTTTACAACAAAAAAGCGCTTATGGTTCAATGGATAGAGCATCTGCATATGGAGTAGAAGATTTGGGGTTCGACCCTTACTGGACGCAGGTATTAATTGGAGAGTTTCTTGATTGCGCGCATTTCTCTTTATTCTCTTCTTGAAGGAATGAATATGATTTGTCCGCATCTTTCAGGAAAAAAAACCCTATCCAAATCCTGACTTATGCAGGATATTAGGAGTGACATTTTGCAACAACAAAATTAATTAGGAGTCAAAATATAAAGGGTTCGATCACTAATTTGAGGTCATTTTCTGCCGACTACTGATCTGATTCTAATTAGTGGTGGTGCACCACAAAAGCTATCAAAATGTAAGTCATACTCCATATAATTAAAGATTAATTTTTCCAAAGAAAAAGAATTTCTCAAAAATAAATTTTGTATATATTTCTTTTATTATTTATTTTAATTAAAAATAAACTAACAAAAGAAAAATTAACAAATAATTAAGGAGGATAAAATCAAGGGGAAATTGTCAAAAATAAATCAATCTTTATCTGATCTGGTGAAATAAACCTAACTATTGTTTATTATTAAATAAATCCACTTATTAATAATAGAGTGATAGAGACACAGTGTACATAACATATATTGGTGCATCAAACATCAATGTAAAATTTTCGTTGAGTTGGTTCATTAATATGGTATCAGAAGTGCAACCCAAGTCATTGATTCGACTCTATTGCATTCATCATAATATCCAATGTTATATTTAGTACAACAGAAAGTCTTGTATGGGACCGTTTCACCATGAGACGGGCTCATACAAGCAGCCCAAAGTTAAACTTACAAAGCATTTAACAAAATAAAATAGTTTTTTTCATTAAATTTTAAGAAATTAAAAATTGAGTCAGCCAATATTAAGCCGTCTCACGGTGGCACGGTCTTAATAAAGAATTTGTTTTAGTACAAAGTATGATCTATACTTGTGCAGTTGTGCTGCATCATCTACAGTTCTAGTCCAAAAGCTCCCGAATAAGAAAATCTAATAAGATGTATATTCTCATATTTAACTCATAAATGAGACATATTTCACATTAAAACTGTCTCATATAACAATTTGTATAAAAAACAACAAGGAAAAATCTAAAATATAAAGCAAAAAACTATTTTATGGTAAATAAACTATTTTTCTGTATAAAATTGATGGAACTCACGTGTCAAGACTTACCACGGTTCTTATTTATAGTCAAGAAAAAATGATTACATTTAATTTTTAAAAATTTTTTTAGATCTAGAATCAGACTCATATTCACGGTGTCTAAAAAAATTGGACCCTTACTCTAAAAATGAAAATTTGGAAAGAATAAGTTTATTATACAAAATCTTAAAATAAGCCTTGAAAAATTTTAATTCCCAAAATAAGCGTCTCTTTGTCCGAGCCTGAGATTAGATATGTTCGCTGTTACTAACAACAAACAAAAAAGTTGGGAAAAAAAGTTAAAATAAAGTTTGTTCGCTGTTAGACAACGAACAAACGTTGTTTTATTTTTTTGTCCCTTCCAACACTATGATAATGTCTTCTTTTGTTCGCTGTTCAACATTTTTTTCCGGTTTCTTTGTTCACTTTAAGTAACAGCAAACATACCTGACCTTAGGCTAGGATAAAAAGGCGCTAAATTTTTCCGAAGCTTATTTTAGATATTTTTGTATGATAAGATTATTGTTTTGATAAATTCCTCTAAAAATAGGGGTGGATTTGGAACAAATTCAATAAGATTATCGACCCATAGGTGGCGATATCCATCCCTAGTAGATATAAAATGTCACAACCATACACAGTTAAGTAAATACTATATATATGGGCTTTTTTTTGGGCTAAATACTTGAAATTGGGCCCTTTTGGTATACTGTGTATACGCAATCATTTTAATGGATTTTCATTGGAGAAATTATAGTAGATAATAATGGAAAAATTGCAAAAAAAAAAAAAAACAAAAAAATTATGATAAAAATTACAATACCATGAGAACGACATGATATATTTTATACTCCCTCCTATTCAGCCTAAATGTCTCATTTAGTTTTTTACACTTGCCGAGACAACATTTTAATCCTTAAGATCTCAAATTATTCTTAATTAAAAATTATAAAAATTTGATATTAATAATCATTGTATTGAGACGAATCAAACAAGATCCCACATGACTATATTTTAACTTATAGATTAAAAGTAAAATACAAATTAAGAGTGATAAGTGAATAGTGCAAAAAAAAATGTCCCATTTAGACTGTATAGGAGGTATTAAAAATTTACATTACAAATTATTACTATTACATGCATTACCAACATTTAAATTCTCATGTATAATTATTAATTATTATATTATATGTTTAATTTTTTATTAGAGAAGTGCTCATGGTTACACCACCTAGCAACCAGCTAACATTTTCCATTGACTATAAATAATTGCTGACTGTATATGAAATGAAAGTATTTTTTGATCGAGTTTAATACTCAAAAGTTATTGAATTGAACAAATAACGATAAAATTTAAATCATATGTATAAATAAAAAATTGAAGAAGTATTTATTAGGGCGGATAATTAGGGACAAAATAAAGATGGTGGTTGTAATTTTGAAAAACTAAGGTTTAAGAGTGTATTTGACAATAAAATACATTTAATTTTAAGTAAATTACATTATAATTTTAATGTTATTTCAACCATTTAATATTACGATTAAACTATTTAAAAAAGCATCAAAATGGACATTTGTGTGAAGCGGCTTATCATAAAATAAAATAAAGCATTCTATATAAAATAAATAAATTATAAAAATGTAAGAGAATTGAGGCTGTTTTTTTGAGAGATGATCTCACTCAAGAGTAGCTATTATTGTAATTTGTTAGCAGCTGGCCAAAGTAGAGAGTCCACCCGGTGGAAAATTAACTTAAATTTATCTTATTATAAATACTCCATCAATTTCTTTGATTAATTAAAAATATATAAAATAAACTTAATTAAAATTAATGTGAAATGTGTGAGGATCATATATATTATATAAGGATGTTAAAATAAAGTTAATGAAAAATATGGGGAGACTATAAATATTAAAAAATATTAAAATTAAAATGACAACGACTATGTCCAAAAAATCTAAAATAAAAGAATAATTATTTAGGAAATTAACAAATAAAAAAGTCATCTAGTATTGTCTCTTTGAGTTTTCATACCGTGCGTTTTATATGAAAGTTGTAATCTTTTTGGTGCAAAATCGAAGAAATTAAATATAGCATTTCTTAATTTTCATAAAATAAATATTATTACTAAATAATCAAAATAGAAATTGTTGCTAATTTAATGAAGTAAATGAGTATATAATAAAGTATCAGAATAAAATCATAAATCTAACTACTAACAAAACTTGTGATATTGAAGTACAAGTACTCATGATTGTATTTGAGAAATACTCAATGATTTTTATTAAAGCAAATCATATATGTACAAATTTTCTAAACTCTTATTTATCTATATACATGCTTACAACTCATGTAAGCCAATTATTAAATTATAAAAATATTTTCTTAAGTTGGATTTTCATTAATCTTTGGCTCACCTGAGCGTACCTCATTAAAAAAAAGTTAAATTAGGTCAACTTAATTCAAAAAAAACTAACAACATACGAAACAAAAAGGAAAAATTACCATGAACAATACAACTTTTTGCTTATTTTCCTACAATAATACTAACTTTCGATTAACCATGCTTATTTTCCTACAATAATACTAACTTTCGATTAAACATGAATAATACCAACTTATGGGGATGTTTCCCTAAAATATTAACATGTTAAAAAACAAACTATAGGTGATTATATGACAAAATTTTTTTTAGTAAATTAGTTAATAAATTAAAGTTGGTATTATTCTAGGAAAAAACCCACCAAAGTTGGTATTATTCATGATTAATCAAAAGTTCGTATTATTGTAAGATATTATTTACGGTAATTTTTTCAAAGAAAAACTTATTAATTAACCTCTAAGATAAAGACTAGGGCTTTGTCCGCTATCTTCTCTCCCCGAACCTTAACTTGTGCGGGACATGGGTTGATGACTCCAACTCCGACACTATTAACATTAATTAAGATTAATTAAGATACAATAACCTCTTAGTTATTAGAGCTAATCACCTTGTTCTTATCATTCTCAACAATTTTATGATTATCATTCAAAAGATTACCTTGAGAATCATACTCAATCTTACCAGAAAATTCAAGAGGCTTACATTTTTCTCCTTTAATAATAGTTTTCTTCCAAATAGCATTGTCCCCAATAAACCCATCATCATTAACAACATAATAATCATGATTATCATCATTATTAATATCATAATAATCATCAAGATCATCTCTATGTTGAACATCTTGTTTTCTCCATGAAACCATATTTAACAAAGCTTTATTACTAAAATTGTTCACTTTTGATAAGCTTTTTAGTAGATTCTTTCTACTAATAGTAAGCTTTTTCTTGATTAAATCATCCTTATAATATTTTTTATGAGATGCACATAAAAATATTACTAGGGAAAAAATGCTTAAAATTGCTATAAATGTTATCATTATGTAAAAAGATGGGATTAAATGAATGGGAAGATGTGATGATAATATTGGTATAGGTCTTGCCATGGCTAAGAAAAAAAAAAGGATTAATTTATGAATTTGGGGTTTTTATTATTTTATTTGTAGGGTTTTTGTGAGATTAAATAATATATTAATGGAGGAAATGATATGAAAATAATATAAGGGTTTGAGTGGAAGGTGGAAATGAGAAATTTGACTAATAATGGCGTGGGAATAGGGGGGTTTAATACTGGTTGGTGTTTAATTTGAGTTTGACTAACTTTTTTAAAATTTTTATATTTTAGGAAATTATTATCTAGAAACTTGCTTTTTTAGTTTGTTTTGTTTTGACTATGAGAATAAATTAGTAAATAATTACTTGATCATCGCATGTATTTTTAGAAATTTCTTTAATTATTCATTTTACCATAATTTTGCGTAAAATTTTTAATAAATATAATTACACATGTATCAATTATCATGCATAGAGTGGATTTTTACATTTGGTGGCATAAAAATGAAGTACTTGTATTGTTTTCTAAATATATTTATATATTTTAAGGCGATGAGAACAAGGTTTTAGATAGAGTTGTTCATGGAGTTGTCCGCTCGCTATAGTCCATCCGCCCTATTAAATGGAAAGAATTAAATTGATAATATTTTTAAAATAATACTAACAACCGGAAAGATATGAAAAAAAAACCCACAGGTAAGCCTATACGGTACTCACTTATTAACTTAACAAAATGTATTTTTAATATTTTTAAGATTTAAAATTGTGAATAATCTCAAACAACAAGTTACTAATTTATTACCAAATTTATTTCGTTTCTTCTTTTTCCAAATTTAATATAAATCTTTTTATTGTTGAGTAATAAAAATCTTTGTTATATAGAGGCTTTCATTTAATTTATGCAAAATAATAATAATAATTTGCTCTAATTTATAACTAGATGAAAATTAATGAACTCATTGGTGACAAAAACAAAAGGATATGTGGGGCACAATCTAGTTTGGCGTGTTTTACTCGTTAAATTGACCCTAGTTGACTTCAGGGTAGACCCGACTATAGTTTACTATACTCTATCATTTGAATGGCGTTCCATTTTTATTGGACACAACTATTAATTGGGAGGTTTCTTTACTGAGCGTAGCTCTCTTTACTTTCTTCTTGGGAGTACGTGTATGATTTGTCCGCAATTCCGCATCTTTCAAGACAAAAAAAACCCTACTCGAACCCTGTCTTGTTCGGAATACCGAAAATGTCCTTTACCTTTACCTTTATTATTTGAATGGCGTGGACCTTAATATGGTGCTTAGAAGGGAAGGTTGCATTTGACACTTCACCATTATGAAAGGAAATACCTAAAAATAAAATTTAAAATTAAGTTTTCAAAATCACTCTATCAAATAATCAAATCTTGTTTTAGTTAAATATGTGTCATTTTTTCAGATAAGATTATGACTTTGATTTTTACTGCCACTCCCTTACTAAAAAAATTAATTTAAGGAACCCAGAAGTGATTAGTGTTAGAAATGTGACTTTATTTTTATAAATCAAACATATAAAATAAAGTTACAAGTTTGTACTAGAAAACCAATTACATATGACAAGTTCAAACATTTGCTTAACATACACCAAATGCAATCTTTATCATCGGGAATCACCATATATCGATCATAGTAACAAGAAGATTTTGTTGGATCTTGATATCAATTCTAGGCGAGATGCTTTTTCCTAAAACATCATTTCCTCCCTACTACGGTGCTTGGGAATAAACCGATAATATGTTCTGAGATACAAAGAATTACACTAACTTCCGAGCACACGGAAATTAGAATGATGTAAGAGAAACTTAAGTGGAAGAAGAAAAGAAGATTACAAACGAGGATTGCAAGTCCTCGATGTAAAATGCTAGAGAAGAAAAGAAATCAGAAATTGCATGTGTAAAATAACACACAAGCCTTCTATATTTATAGAATAGCTCACACCGGTTCATGAAGCAAGATATCACTTCATGAAACACGAGGTTGATCCGTGAAACACGAGATCGATTCATGAACCCATGTCGCCTTTCACTCAACCCTTACATCCCAAAGAACATGGCTAAAAGTAACCATAATAACTGTAGGAAGTTATAATATACAAAGCAAAACGTTACACGAAAATTTCCCGGAAAAACACGTTAGTTGCGGGCCGCGACCTGTGCGCCCCAGAAAACAGAAACTTTTTTGTGTATTTTCGCGAGCCGCGAACCAAATCACGAGCCGTGACTTTTATGTTTTGATTAAAACATATAATTTTCAACCTTGGGATATACTTAATTAATTTAATTTAATTTATTTATTTAATATAATTAATTAACCTTTCTGATAACCTCTATACACTCTAAATTCCAACAATTAGTTCTTAATTAAGATAGTTAGCTAGTAGTTATTTAAATTTTTATTGACCGAATATTACTTTTTTATGTCCCTCTCATTTGACATGGTTTGTTTTGAGTGAAAATGAGTAAGAAGGAAAATTTAAGTTGAAAAATAAGGGAAAAAAAGAGTGAAGGATATAAATAAGTGATTAAAAAGGAATAAAAAAACATTTGTGGATAAATTAAAAGAAAAATTGTGAGACCATTTGAAAGGGATGAATTAAAATGAAGAAAATATATAAATGTTTGGTAAACTTATTTTTTTAGATGTCAATTTTAGAACTTGCATAACAAAAGTGTTTGCAAAATGTTATAAACTTGAGCATCTTTACTTGCTAAGTCATTCTCTTTCCCCAACACATTAATTTAACTTTGTCATTGTAATCCTTCATACTTCTATATACTCTCTCCGTTTCTTTTTTATCGTCCACTTTTCTTATTTGGTTAGTTCACTCTAATTGTCCACTTTTTATTTTTGGCAAAGATTTTTTACCTAAATACCCCCAACTACCCCAACTTATATTATTTAAAATGCCCCACCTACCACCTTTTCAATTATTATAATCACTTAAATATCCCAACTACCACCTTTACAATTATTATAATCACTTAAAATACCCCACTACCGTTTTTCTTAATTTGCGTGCCCACTAGAAAAGTGGACAATAAACAGGGGTGGAGGGAGTATTTGTGAGCTTTTGTTCTTATCTTAAATGAAGTAAATAATTAAACTCTAGCTAATACTCAAAATGCAATTAAAAAACAAAAATATACTCTATCATTGTAACCTAATTTTCTTACAGAAATATTTCAATCATAATAATTTACTTTTGAAGACATATTTAATATAGAAATCTATCAAAAATATATTAAGTTGAGAATGTCAAATTAAAGATCTTAAATTATTGCGAACTTTGCTCATGCCTTTAATACGCGATAGAGCATACACAATCTAAATTTGTGATGATAGATTATAAAACTTGACTAATTGCAACAATAATGATGTTTATTCCATCAATCAACTAATCATCATCATCAGGCTCTTGATATAGAAGATCCCAAATAGAAGTTCCTACAACAAACTCATTTTCTTTATGCATATCTTCTTCAAGCTCTTGAATAGGACATTTATTAAGGTCCATGTTATGAAGATGATAATGAGTATCCAAATTCATATGTGCAAAACTATTTTCCCAATAATGTATTTTCTCATACACTTGCCTTTGGCTATAATTCTCTTGATATTCTTCATTTGTACCCATTATAACATCCTTATTGTTCACCAATTCTAATGTTGTTCTTACCTCTCCTGTACGGCCGCGCCCTTCTGCACGATTGCACATGTTTGCACGGTCGTGCACGTCAACACGATCGTGCATATCAGACTGAATTATTCGTCTTTGGCTATAAGTCTCTTGATATTCTTCATTTGTAACCATTGTAACATCCTTATTGTTTACCAATTCTAATTCTTTTCTTACTTCTCCTACAAGGTCACACACTTTTGCACGATTGCACATATTTTCACGGTTGTGCACTTGAACACGATCGTGCATATCAAATTGAATTCTTCGGCTTTCATTAGAACTAAATGCACGGCCGTGCACGTCAACAGAACCGTGCATATCAGACTGAATTATTAGGCTTTCATTAGAACTAATTCCGTCCCCATCATTGTCATCACCATCATTATTAGTTCCAACAAGAGTTTCTTCTTTACCTATAATTTTCGACCACAAGGCAGTATCCTTAGCCGTCATCTTAGCTTGAAGACTTTTAGATTTCTTAACAAGCCATAAAGCATGGTTCAAATCAGATGACATATGTTTAATTACCGCAGACAAAACGCTTATTTTCCATGCCTTCTTAAGTTCATGGGGCTTTCTATAAGGCGGTGGCCCATGTTCAACTACCACCACCCCTTGTTGGCCCCACCAAACTTCTTCCCCCGTGGGCCACCATGGGGGTGGCAACCCCCTATCAAGAGGAAACCTCCTCTGAGGAGGCGTACAATGCTGCATAAGTGCAGATAAAATCGACCCTAAAGTGGAATCCTGAATTTCCTGCAACATATGCAAAAACGAGGCCGCATCATTTGAAAAAACTGCTAATCTCTGCCGTACATTTTCCGGTGCATTCTGCTCGAACTTAACCGTCTCTTTCCACCATTCTCTTAAACTATCCGATGATCCGGTCATCGGTTTTCCCTTTTCCGGTATGATCCCATATACAAAACCTTTAGCATTGCAAACTTCCATCATTTTTACCATGTATTTTAAGATTGCATCTTGAGCTCTTAAGAGCTTTTTTCGCCTCGATTTTTCATTTCTGCTTGATTCCGATTCTGTATTGTCTGAAGTATCCTCTCTCGAATTACTTGTTACGTTTTTCTTTTTTGTTGCTGATTCTTTGAATTTCTTCATTAACATATGATCTTTCCACATTCTTTTCTTTAGATCTTCATAACTTATTTTTTCTTTTCCTTGATGATCTAACGTTAATTCTTCGGTGCTTAATGAATCATCCATTAACTCATCATATATTTCCACCATTTTTTAAGTAGCTTGGCACTTGAATTTACTGAAATATATATCTGTTGTAGAAGTGTTTTTTATCTACTATACATGTGCCAAATGCCAATACGTATATATAGTGTAGAATCCGACCTCGTACTACTAGTTTTTTTTTCATTATTATATCCTAATAGTTTATTTGTTGGTTGGTATTAAATAATGGTACTGATGAGAATTATAATTATTATCATTCAAATGAGTCTTATTCAAGGTAGGGTCTGAGGATAATAGAAGAAAGATAGACTAAAATCCTGAAAAGTTCGCGATAGAAAAGAGCCCCTCAACTTGACATATGAAGAACTTACAAAAGAAAACAAAAAATATAAGACAGAAAACACAACATAGTAAATATGTAGGCTTTAAACATGTTGGACTTTAAATAGATCGGGTATTAAACATAGTCTTAATTTACAAAAATAAAATGAGTTGTTAAAATTTAGAAAATTGGCCTGGGCAACCCAAATAAGAAGGAGAAGAAGTAGTTCACTCATATATAATCCCAAAGTAGGTTCACTACTAAAACCAATTGGTAATAGTATGAGTTACTCCTTGAGTTTATAAAGTGATGCATACTCTTCTCTTTCTCTGATGTGGGACAACTCACATGTAGGTAACACATGGACACTTCAACATGGGTTAAAGACAGGCTTTATACGGGTCTTTTTTATTTTTATTTGCTTGAGTTATGATACATTGATATTTAATATACATTTATAATCGTCAATTATCTAATTATAATTTATAAGAACAAGTAATTAAAATATAAATAATTTTACGATATGTTAATTTCAAGGAATATATATACATAAATTCTTATTTGAGACCGTCTTTTGTAAAGACGGCTCTCAAAAGTCCAATCCAATTCTAAATATATATTGTTACAACTCTAAATATAGATTTGGACTGGACTTTCGAGAGTCGTCTTCACAAAAGACGGTCTCTTAAGAGAGCACCTGATATTTATATGTACAAAATTATTAATGGACCCATTTAAACTCAATTTTTTATAAGAATTCACGCAATTTTTATTTATTTATTTATAAATTTGATCTCCAAACCGCCAAACAAACTAGCATGAAGCCCGAGGAACAATAAAAAGATAACAAATTCTTGCTATAGACCGTCTATAGCATAGACGGGTAAATATGGGTCAGCCCATTTGTTAAATGAGTAACTGAATAGTTATGTCAGCCATTGGACTGGGCTATTGAGAGAGTCGTCACCTTCTATAAAAAGATTTTAGAAGGAAAAGATATTTATAGATTTATCTGCTTAAATTTCTGTGCATCAAGATTTATTAATAGACCAACCGCCCAACAATTGCACATAATATCTGCTCCCTCCGTCTCAAATAAATATTTAAATAGCAATAATGAGATATTGCATCAAGATCAAAAAAAAAAAATATTTAGACCATTTGAATGAAATGTATGGAAGGATTAAATAATATCATATATGAATAAAAAAAAATAATAGTAATAATGATTTTACGGAAAAAATTATACTCCCTCTGTTTTTTTGAATGATTTGCTAAAATAGAGTTGGAAAAAATAAATATTTCCACTTTGGTGTCTATTGAAAAGTATTTCCCAAATCGGTGTATATATATTTTTGGTTTGGACACTTCAAACTTATTGATTTTTTATATTTTTCAAATTAGTGTTATGCTATTAAGAGCTATCATCATCATCATCATATCCGGTGTTCCCGCACATAGATAGATCTATGGTCAGGGTCTGGGGAAGGAAGGTCGACGGCGTCTCATACCCATAAGGAGAGAGCGGTCAAAAGAGTCCTTCGGCTCAAGAGGGATCTTCAAAAATAGGAACCTGCAAAGATCCAAACTCCTGCATCTTACACTCATGTTAGCCAAGCATAAGAATCAAATAGTTCGGGTACAAGTAGAACAAATACAATCACCAAATACGCACTTCATCAAACGGGAAATTGTATTCCTAGCCACCTAGTATATTGACTACCGAGTTACAATTTTGTGTTTTTGTAATCATTATAATACAAGTATAAAAGTGTCATATATGAGTCTTTCTTATTACATTATTATTATACATATAATCTAAATAAAAAATTTAAACAAGGAATAATATGAAGAAAAAAGTAAAAATAATAATCTAAATACCTAAATTTTTTTGGAATATTTTTTAGGGAAAATTAGTTTAAAAACTCTCAATTATTCGCGGTTTAAATATAAAACTCCCAATTTTTGATTATTATTCGAAACTCCCAACTATAGGCTCATCTTAAATATAAAGCACCGATACATTTTATAACATGTTTTAACCGGTTACCTTTTGTTGAAAAGGAAGGGTACGTGAAGGGTCGTGTAAGGTCAAAGGAAGTGAGGTGATTAATAAATACAATTGGGTCTCACTACTTCTCAATTAAAACCAATTTATCCGGTTATAAGTCATCTTGGACTTTAAATATAAAATGGGCCTAAAATTAGGAGTTTTAAATTATAATCAATTGTTGGGAGTTTTATATTTAAATCGCGAATAGTTGGGAGTTTTTAATGTAATTTTTCCTATTTTTTATTTATGTTCTATGTAGGACTTTTAATATAATTTTAGTATTCTTTGCAACATCTAACTTAGCTAAATGCAGCATCAAATGATTTAATGTCATGTTTGGATACGATGATTTCATTTGAAAATTTGAAATTGACTCAAATTTATTGTTTCGCAAATCAAAAATTTTCAAATTTGGATTTGGATCAAATCCAAAGTAATTCAACAACTTTATTTTTGAATATTTTTTGCTTTTGTTATATTCAAAGCTAGAGGATTTATGTTCCCAACCAAAAAAATATAACTCCTTACCTTCAAGAACACTACTTTGGGAAATATTTTTCATTGAACACTATAGTGGGAATTTTTATTATATCTAACTCTATTTTAGCAAATCATTCGTTTTTTTTGTTCTTCCTAGCTATTTACTTTTTGTACAGTTTTCAAAGCAATTTTTTGAACATCAATATCTCTAAATACACATAATAAAAAATTATGCATAGTAAAAAAGTATATATTAACTAATCTAACGTGATCTCACATGGATATATTTTATTTTCTAATATGTGTCAAAAACATTAATCAAACTTCTCTCCTTGGAATACAATATTCCAAATGGGAAAACATTAGAGAACCAACGGATTACCATCAGAATAAAAAAGACCTGACTTATAAGGAAAGTAGCAATCTCTTAATAACATATGACTATCAATCTATCTATGCATTCAAATATATTTGTACTTAATTTGATTAATTATTACAAAGGAAAAAGAGAAATATATAACATTAAATAATTTTCAATTTACTACAAATCTACAATATATTTGAAAACCCATATAGTTTTTGTAAAATAATACTCCAAATTTAATTGTAATATGGTAAATGTGTTTTTTTTTAATCAGTTTTTGGTTGGTTTTTTAGTGGCTGAACAATCGAAAGTTCGAAACAATATTTAATCAATGATCTTTAATTAAGTCAATAGAAAAGTTGACTTTTAAAAAAAATACTATGAGTAAGTATTTTTTTTTTAATTAGCTGGGCTTTCTAACTCATTTCTTATTTTCTAACAAACAACCAACACTTAAATTTTTTGTTCAACATCTCACCACACCTTTCTTAAATAACTATTTTGATCATTTTTACTCATTTCAATGAGTTATTTTATTCATTTATATATTAAGCTATACACATCTAAAAATTATAAAAAAATTAATATCATGAATTACACGATTCAAACAAGATCCTCACTTGACTAAATTTTTTCATACACATTAACTGCAATATATATATAAACTAAGTTTAAATGATGGATACTGAATAGTGCCTTTAACTCCTCATCATCATCATCAACCCAATATTCCGCTCGAAAACAGGGTCTGCGTGAGGGAATGTGACGGACAATCCATATTCGTACTCCGTTGGGAGAGAATATAGAGGAAAGCAGTCAATCTTACCCGCAGAAAAAGAGAGCCCTGGATGTAGATTCCTTTGACATTGAAGTTATTAGCAAAAAAGCAACCTACTTTTTATCGACTATATAATGATTTATTTTGAATTTTACTATGATAAATATCTTAAACTTTAAATCAATATTTTATAGCCGGTCCAACCGATCCGAACCTGGACAGGATCGGAATTTTTCAGGGTCAGACCGGGACCGGACCGGATGAAACAGGTCCGGTCTCCGGTCCTCAAAATTTTTAATTCCGGTCTTCCGGTCCATCCAGTTCCGATCCGGTCCGATCCGGCTTTGGACCGGTGTTCAATCCTAGGAACAAGATGACATTTTATTTAATCAAAATTAAGGATAAGTGACAAAAGTAGTTGTATGTCCGCTTGACTCTTGATTTTCCTGCTGAAATGACGCTATAGCTATTTCCTACCCACCCCTTCTCAATCAAATAACAACAAAATTTCAATTCCCATGCAATTAAAATTGCTAACTGGGTTCAAAATCCTAAGCAAAATTTCTTCAATCTTAAAAAATTAATGGTACAAGTTTGCCAATAAATCTATTTGATCTGTCTTTTTCTTTGCAATATTTTCCTTTTAGTTAATTTTCTTATCATCATCATATTCAGTGAATTCCATTCATATACAGACTATGGTTAGAGTCTGAAGAGGAAAGATAGACGATAATTTTTACCCATTATAAGAGTGCGGTAACAAATTTTCTTATCACTTTTTTAAATTCTAATTCATTAATATTTTCTTTTCTCTAATTTCTCTAATCATATTTACAAAGTTTAAAAGTCCTCATCACTTTTCTAATCTTTATGTCAATTAAGAAGTACTAGGATTATACCCGTGCAATGCACGATGTAAATTTACTTTTGTTTTTTATCAATTGTTTTGGTTACTAATAGGTAGGATCTTTTACAAAATTCAACAAAGTCCTCGTATAGAATCTTTCACTATTGCATGATAATGCATGATAATCCATGATAATTCTTAATCAAACATTAGCAAATTTATACTAATACATA
Source organism: Amaranthus cruentus (assembly GCA_019425755.1). NCBI lineage: Eukaryota > Viridiplantae > Streptophyta > Magnoliopsida > Caryophyllales > Amaranthaceae > Amaranthus > Amaranthus cruentus. The sequence continues at coordinate 15,090,458 of CM033466.1, forward strand.
ATAGAAGTAATACTTAATACTTAATTAAAGTGCTAATGATGTTATCATGCATAGTGATATATAGTTGTATAGTAGTATGATTGAATATTACCTCTTAAATTGGATGCTATAATTATATCTTGGAAATGAATACGTAAATTAGTGAACATATGTCTTTAATGACCATTAAAAGTGGTAGAAGTTGAAGAATCTACAATTATACCTTACATGATGACTCTTTTGTTGTGAATTTATAAGTTAAAATTAGATTACATGAGTTAGTTTCAATGTATACTACTTTAACTTTATTAGTCTTCTTTTGTAAACTCTCAATTTATATTACATTATATATTGCAATAGGAAATGTGAAGTGAGTGGTTAAAAAACATTTCTTAACATTGATTAGCCTTATATCAATTTATGAGTTTCTTATAAAGCTAAAAACAACATTATTAATATTAGTATGACTATGAATTTGTAGAGTCTATGTCAATATCAAGTATTTTATTACAATTAAAACCACTTTAAATAAAACTCTTCATTGACAATTTAGATTGCATTAGGGAAGATGAATAGATGAATTACAAAACAATTATCCAACACTATTAAGTGACACTTGGCAAAGTGTTTTTAAAATACATTTGTGCAGTGACACTTGACACAAATGTTTGTGAATTAGTATATGTATGATATTAATTTTGTATAGACCAAGTAATAAATGCATGCATATAGTATTTTATACTATCTATTTTTTGAGTGGATATATTATTCTCACCCTATTTTAACATGTTATTCCCATTCACTTTCTTCGCGGACTTGGATATAAATCTTAAAATCAAATAATTTTAATTGTAAATTTTTAAAAATTCTAAAAAGTTGATAATTAGAAAGTATATATTAAGACGAATCTAACTAAATCCCAAACAAATACTTCCTTTGAACCAATTTAGTTGTCTTATTTTTCTATTTGGCAAATTCATATCAATTGTCCCATTTCCTTTTTTGTCAATCTTTTTTTACCTAAATACCCCATATTCACACAAGTAAAGACCAAAATACCCCCGCTTTTACTACTTATAATACTCCAACTATCACATTTATAATTAATTTAATCAATTAAAATACCCAAATATCACCTTTTTAATGGACCCTACAACACCCTTAATAACTGTGCCCAAGCTAATAGAACAATTAAATTGATTCGGAGGGAGTATATTTTTTCTTATAAATCGATAAGAACTAATAATCAAAATTTAACATAAAATCCGTAAATTCTAATTACAAAGAACATGTAAAAACAGAAAGAGTAGTATAATTGGGTAGTTTACTCAACGGATAAATAAAATTTTTCATGAGATATTTCATAAAGATAAAGATAACTTCTGTCCTTCTAGAAGAGCTATTTGTGGGGTGCCGCATGGCTCTTTGGCAGCCGATTAGCTAGCTAATTGGAAACCCTATTAGGTAAGCAGATACTTCCTCCGATCTGATTTATTCTTTCACCTTGAGTTTTTCACAAATATTAAGATAAATACAAAGCTGTCGATTAGCAAGGGTAAAGCGGCTACCACCCAGGGCCCGAAATTTATAGGGCCCAAAAAACTTATTTTTATGTATATAAGTGATAATAATTTGAATTAAATTTATCTACAACTAATATTTTTTGCTAAATAATGTGAGTTATTAGTGCTTTTATATAAAGTATTAAAATATTAACAATAAAAAACAAAAAGTGTATTATATTAGTCGTTACGCCTTAAGTTTTTATGGGCCCTTTTTATCTTTTGCTCAGGGGCCCAAAAATGAACGAGACGGCCTTGGGTAAATAGAATCTTTAGGTTGTAGTAGGTATTATTTTAATTAAATTAGTAGTGTGAAGTAATGATTGTATTATAGTATGAGAGAAAAAATAATTAAATAATAGCGTGAAGTAAGAAAAGTGGGTTTCTAAGGGGTAAAAGTGGGATGAAAACTTTTTAAAAATAAAAAGTATTCTAAATTGAAAGAACTTTTGAAACTATCTATTATAGTAAGGCGGACAGTATATTTTCTAAATTAATTATAAGAGTTCGGCGCCCACAGTAATGGTTTTCCTGAATTAAAATGTAAGAAATTAATGTTTTTAAATAGTATTTTTTTTTCTAATTAAGGTTTCTCATTTAACAACACATTGTAAATATTTAATTTATACCAAGTAGATATTTTTGATGACATATTCTCTCTATAAAAGAAATAATACATGTTTTTAAAAGAGAAACAATAAAATTTAATGGAATAGAATTAAATTTTAAAATACTTAAATTATGCTTATTCTAAAAAGTTAATCATACAAACATGATAGTAATATAAGCATTATTATCATTACAAAATATAATTGTAATAAGGCATCATCATGTCATTTGAAAAGGAAAGTATTTAATAAGAAAATGATACATATATACAGTTTTTTTAGAAAAAATCAAATGACGTCAATAGATTTTCCTTTAGTTATTGTTAATCACAAATTCTTACTTGAGACAGTCTATACGATAGACGTCTCAAGTTTTGGGCTGGCCCAATTTATATTTTTATAAAAAACTGATTGGTGGTTTTGTAAATTAAAAGGGAAATATGGGCTGGGCTTTTGAGAAACGTCTATAATATAAATGTTTTTTCAAGAGAGGGCCTGATTGTTAATAGATTTTAATAATATTTTCACTATATGAATAACAATAAATTGAGATAGATTAGAGCACAAATTTCTAGTGTGTATATATATATATAATTATATTATATAGTATATATATTATATATATTAATAATATATATTACTATATTATATAAAATATATATATATATATATAAGATAGTATTAGAGCAATATATTTAAATATATATATAGTATATAGTATATATATATATATATATATATATATATATATATATATATATATATATAGTATAGTATATGCTATTATATATATATATATATTTATGATAGTATATTCTTGCTGATCTTTATGTCGGCATATGTTATATAGCTATATAAACATATACTAAGGGGCTTGGTGTTGTATAGTATACAGTAGTTCATAGTGCTAACATAGTATATGCTCATTCTATTCACATCTATCATGCTCATATATATATATATATATAATATATATATAATATAATAAATATATATATATATATATATATTAATAATATATATTATATTATATTATTATATATATAATATATATATATATATATATATATAATATAATATATATATATTTAGGTTTAGGATCAAATAAGAAGGGTGTGAAAATAGGAAGGATAGGAAGGAATTTCATCCATTGATCTTAGATCAATGGTCCATCTTCGCAGCGTTGAAAACAGGAAGATAGGGTGTGATGCTTTCTTAATTATTAGTGATACTTTCTCAGATAAACATGCGATACTTGAAAGTGTGATCTTTTAAATTAATGTGTGATGCTTTCTTCATAAATATGTGTTACTGGATCTGCTGCGTTGACAAATGTTTTTCGACCGTTAGATCTTAATCAATCAACGGTAGTTACTCCTTCCCATCCTTCCTATTTTCACACCCCTTCTTATTGGATCCCTCCCCTATATATATATATATATATATATATATATGTTTTCACATTTTTTTACTTTTAATTTTATATATAAATTTATTGTTTATATGCATTTTAACTTTTTATTTCTATTATCGAATTAATTTTATTTTTATTTTCTTATCTAATTCTCCTTTCTACTAAATTTCACCCATTATCATAATAAGTGTAATATAAAACTGAAACATAACGAGTATTTATTAATTATTTTTTTTTAGAACTCTCCATGTTTTGGGCCTTTTCATATGGAGTTGGTTCAGATTTTTTTAGTAGAGATGTGTCTTTGAGGTCCAATTTTGAGTTATGGGTTTAGGTATTAATATTTTACTCCGTAAACATTGGGTTATAGCCTTATAGACTTGTAGCTTAATTATAAGATATAGGTATTCTCTTGAGAGACTCGTCTAACATATAGACGTCTCTTAAGAGCTCAGTCCATATCTCCCTTTAAACTTACAAAACCACTAATCAGTTTTTTTTTTAAATTTATAAATTGGGCCAGCCTAAACTTGAGACGTCTATTGTATAGACAGTCTCAAGTAAGTGAAGTTGGGGTGTACACTTGTATTAGTAATCACATTTAATGACTAATTTAATTTGATTGTCTTACTAAATATAATCTTAATAGATACAAGATCGTCTTCATCTCTCGGTGAGACGATCTTATAAGAGCTCATTTAGTCATACTTTGTATTAATTAGCCTATTAAATTGATGTGTAAGATGCATCTTTTAAAAAGACCGTCTAATATTACAATTTCAATGTTTTGGGTAAGCGTTGAAAATGATATAAAAGATCTAGACTTATAAATTGAGATGGTAAAATCAAAGTAACCGAAAAAAAAAAATTCATTAAGGCGATCAGTAACACTGATCTATTAATTCATGTAGTCGACCCCTAACTTTTAGGATTGATATTTGGTTTTGTTGTTACAAATGTCCTTGGGACATTTGCTCAATAAACTAGCCATGGGCACCTTATCATCAAAACAAGTTAAACCAATTATATTAAAGGCGATGAAGGTTTAAGGATAAAAGTCCTCAAATTTTTTGTGATCCTAATTACTTTGACAAAATAAAAGTCCATTTCAATAAATTAATTTCTTTTCTTCATTTTATTCTTTTCAATTCTTTTGTCCTACTAATTTAACATCATTAACTATTTTGATTCGTTTATTATTTTTTGTATTATTTTTATTTTTGGACAATGGTTCACCAATTTCTTTTAATCTCATTTATATATTTTAATTCTATTTTAACTTTATCAACACAATTTACTCTCCCTCCTTTAAATTTATTACCAAATAACCACATTTTTCTTGAAAAATACATTATTTCTCTTTGTTACTAATTCAAAGCAACGGAAGAATATAATACTTATGTCGGGTATGATATTTCCATAATTAATTAATTACAATTTCAATCGATCACATGAAAAAAATGTCTTAACAACCCTCATGTCCTCACATATGCATTAGTAATTCAAAAATGGTTATTTGTGCAATGTTTTATTTAAATATTAAATGCCTATAACAATCAATCACTATCATAAAGAAAGATACAAACTCTTAGTTTATTTATAAATAATCAATCTAGCTATATGTTATATACACTATTAATCTAGCTAATACTTTTTTCGACCGGATATTTAAAGAGTTACCCCATAAGGATAATCACGACGTTCGTTATTTTAGAAAAAAATTGTTATGACGGGTAAAAATGACATTAAATATCTTTTATTTTTATTTTATTAAATTATGCATGTGTTTTAATTTTAAATTATTTAAAAGTACGATGACTAATGAGATTCTACCACATAGACTAACTTAACCTCTCAAATTGTTCAAACCCTCAAACTTAAAGGTCAACTAATATTTTTCGTTAAGTGGTAGTCATTTGCAGAGAAATATATAACATAAGGTAGTTTTTTACAAATAAATCTATAAATTAGATAGTTTCTTATAATTTTTCCTCTACATTATGATTCAAAATCTAGCTCCATATATTCTCTTAATCCTTTTATTGATATATTTGACAATATCATACTAGCACCTAATTAATATTATTTTATTAAACCACTTTTTTTTTTAATTTTTTTTTTATCTTTCTCAATCTTAAATAAAAACAATGTATCACCATAGCACATAGTACAAACACACAAGGCAAGACAAAATTTTCACCCTTAAAATGCCAAATACCCACCTAACTAGTATGACCAATATACTACACATATAGCTTGAACTCAATGCACCCAATTGATATCCTACACCACCCCTTCCATTAACGTACACCACCCCATTCAAAAAATGTATCCAATCCCTCAAATGTTCCAAAAACATATTCTACTACTACTACTCATAATTGTAGTCTCAATTTCATGCATAAATGCGCAAGATATTTCTACACCTATCACTAATGATCCTAATGGCATAAAGTGTGTCACTTGCAATATTCCTCCACCTCCGCCGCCAACTCTTCCACCATGTCCTCCGCCCCCACCACCACCTATTCTTCCATCACCACCGCCAGCACCACCCATTCTTCCACCATCGTTGGCTCCACCAATTCATCCACCACCGACATCACCACTACCATGTCCTCCATCAGCATTGCCGCCACCACAACCACCCAAATGGATTAATACTCCAACTGTTAATGGTTTGTATGTTACACAATATAACTACTCTGCCGGTACAAAAACATGTAAAGGTATTACAAGCCTTATACTAATATTTTTAGTTGGAGTTGCATTGATGGAAAAGATTATATTTTTATGATGATTACACATACTCCTATGGAAATATATCTATGTTGTTAGTATGTAGATTATATATAATTAAGAAATTTATGTTGGATTAGAATTTCTTATTTGTATTATTTTATTATCATCATCCACATGGTTAATTAGTTACATTTAATCAATTTAATCATTTGGTGATTGAATAATATTATATTGCTATAACTTCATTTTCATTTTCTTTTTATTTCTTTTAATTATTTGAATTTTTCCCTAAGAAGTTCATGATTGTATTGTTTCTTTTTAATATGTAGAATATTGAATAGCTAATTTTCCCTATTTTGAATATAATGAATTTAAAATAATATTCTTATGTCATGTAAGCTTTTTCTCACAAATACAATCTCACATCTAATCCCTGTCAAGAAATCAACTCAACTAAAAATTTGAGTTTATGATTAAAACTCTAGAATATGTTATATACATTATCACGCTCCTTTGAGCTAGAAGTGTGGATACTGGATACAACTCATCCCTCTTCATACATGTTCAGGGTCGTATCTGGCCCAGGGCGGGTGGGGCAAAGTCCCAGGGCCCCATATTCTAAAAATTGCATAAATTTAAGTCTTTAAATTAAAACATTAATCAAATTTTAAAAAATAAATATGAGAATGATTTTGATTAGTGATATATTGAAATTCGTTGGCCAAAAAAAATATGAGAATGTCATAGTAGAAATTGAATATTAATGGCAAAGATAATAAATGTCTAACATTACTCTTTACAATTTCAAGAAAAAAAACGGAGAAAATTTCATATTTATTTGGATAACAAGAGAATTTGAAAGATATTTCAAACTAATTAGAAGATTGGGATGAATTGGAGCATTCTTGATCTTTAAGTTTTTTCTCTCATTTTCTTCTACCTAAAGCTTTATATTCAAATAGTGACTTTTTAATCTTCTACATAAGGGCCCCTATTTTTAATCTCCATATAAGGGCCCCTAATTTTAATCTCGCCCTAGGCCACCTAATATTTAGGAACGGGCCTGTACATGTTGCCAAAAATTTCACTTGAAATACTAAGGTTGAATAGATTAATTCAAACTCAACTCATAACCTATGGTCACGTTGACTTTTTATATCATATCAATAAACTAACTCAATCAAAAGTTTAAAAAATTTAAATTTATGTTTGAAACTTCATAATACGTTATATACACTATCGATCTGTACTCATTTTTTAACAATGACTATATGAGCTTCTTTATTATCTATATCATTTTCCTAAATGGTGGTTATATGACATTGATGTAAGTTCAATTAGTGTTCTTTTACGTACCCCATGTGAAGTCGCTTAGAAAGTGAAATGTATATGAGATATTGTTATGATTTGGGTTTTACTTTTCTTCCATTTTTTTTTTTAAAAAAATTGCTCATATATAAATGCAAAGAAATATACTTGTAATATGTGTCATTGAAATTAACGATTTTAATTATATTATATAATATATACGTAAATAAATAGTAAAATTAAAGAAACAGATGAAATGCTTAAATTTATTAATTTAATTTGTTGAATTCCAAATTTATAGAGTGAAAATTATAACACCAACGAATACGAGTTTATTGCCTTCTTGCAAAACAAGAACCAAGGTAATTAATAATATAATAATATATATGGTGGCAGAGTTATGTTGGAGCACACGGGTCACGGGTCCCTAGGGGTTTTTTTTTTAAAATTCAAAGTAGACTATTTTATTGGTAAGAGTAAAAATATAAAATTTGTTGAAGTCTTTTGATGATAAATACTCTCTCGTTTTAGTAATTATGTCTTATTTTTGTCTTTTATCTCATTTTTTAATTAGGCCAGTTGATTTATTTTGTTCCATTTTCTTTTACGGTATGTCGTATTTAATATTTTAGCAAGTAAGGGTAAAATAATAGTTAATTTTACAAATAAAACGTTCTTTTGAGATTTTGTGTTATATATTTGTCGATCACTCTTAGTAGAGTAGAGAGGAAAATTTTATTGGACCCGCCTTAAATCCAACTTTACGTCTTAATCTAACTTTTTGAGACCCGATGAATTAAGGTTTGGATCTAAAAAATTAAATAAGTATTAATTTGGGACTAGAGTACTTATACCCAAATTCGACCAAGACACGAGCCATACCTTTTCTCTAGAACTGTATAAGATCCAAGTTCGTCATTTCATTTAAGACTCGACCCATTACACATCACAAATTCAGTTTAAAACTCTAAATGAACCTATTTTATGTTTAATTGGACTTAGTTTAGAAGGTAAAAGAAAGTTAACTATAACAATTAGATTAAGACCTTCTAAAAACCGATCATGGACCCTACAACCTAGACCCATAAGACTCAACGTGTTTAAGTCCAGGTTTAGGTATGATTTACTCGACCCGTTCATGACCATCTTTAACTTTTAGTTTGCACACAAATTATTGTATAAGGCGGTGTCACTGTGATAGGCACCACATGTATAAGTTAAATAGATAATTAATTCAAATTATGTAAATATAAACATGTTTTGATCAGTCGAACTGAGAAATAGTCTTTTACAAAAATAACTATAATTGATTTTGCATTTTTATTTTTAATATATAATTTGAAAATGTATCTTGATATTGGATGTTTCGTTACAAATAGAGGTGTTCAATGGGGCGGGTCGACCCAACGGGTCAAGGGTCGGGTCACATTTTGACGGGTCATTAGCGGGTCGGGTCATTAACGGGCCTTGGTGTAAAGGGCCGGGCCGGGCCGGATAATTATAAATATTAATTGCGGAAAAAAAATTAACCACTTTTTTTTATTTTTTAAAATATTATTATTATATACATAAGTAAGTCGACCCAATGGGCCATAAAATATAATAAAAAAAGCTATTCTATGAACATTTTTAAAAAGGGTCAAAGAGGGTCAATTTTAAATAGGCTTGACCCGGCCCGGCCCGTTTATCATTTAACATGACCCGCCCCGCCCCGGCCCATTTAAATTTTGACCCGACCCGCCCCGCCCCGTTGAACACCTCTAGTTACAAAGTATGCGTTCATATTGTGCATTTAATTAAGTTGACGGAAGTCGGCCTTTAAAGTTTTACTTTTCAACTTCTTTTAGTGTATAATTAGGTATTGACCTAATGGTCTTTACAAGTCAACCCTCAAGTTAATTAAAAACAAAATAAAATTATTAGTAAACGTTAAAATAAGTGAATTTTTTTCCTCATTAGCTCTGCTGCGCTTTAGATCTTTCAAAATGGGGGACGTGCAAATTTCAATCAAATGAATCTAGTCGAGTTGTTTTCGGATTAGGTTGATTTCAAATCGGGTCGTGTTGGACGAGCTAATTATACTTTTAAAACTTTTCTCTTATTAATTTTTTTTTAAAAAAAACTATTACTTTTTTTCATTTGATTCTTTTTGTATTAAAAAAGACTAATATACAGATTGATTACAACAAAGAAATGTTGAATTAAAATTTTAAAATTGACTAAAATTTAGTGGAGTCCAACTAAATGATTACATAGATTTGAAAATACTGACATGGAACTAAAAATAGTTCAAAACGGTTTGGATTTCAATCGAGTTTACTCATTTTATTTGGGTTTTTGCAGCCCGATCATTTTTGTTCCACGGGTCAGAATTTTTGGGTTATGACCCACTAATTCCCAATCAAATTCTGGATCAAATTCATATTGAAGATTTTTCAATCTCTTTCACGCTTTTAACTGGGGTCGTTCAATTCTCACCACCTAGAAATATTCTAGCCTAACCAAATTCAAATAAAAATTATAAATTAGTCTCGTGATTGAATATTTTTTCATACACTCTTATGATATACTACAAAGATTAATTTTATTTTCTAAAAAACATCAATAAACACATATCAAGTAATTTCTAAGAAACAACTATCCCTTTCGCTTGTGCAAGTTTCCTTCCAATTTGGAAAGAGGAACGTTATGCAAGACCCACAATACCTAATACCCCAAGTTAACCATTAATTTCCAATAAATATCGACCATAAGTCAAACCCTAATTGGAAATCACACACTATATAAATAAATTTGCCATAAACCCATGATGTTACAACTACACCCATACAATCACAAGTTCACAACCTATTATTCCAAAAGCTTACAATTTTAGTCTTTCCCTTGTGTCCTACAAATATGGGTACAACCCACAAAACCCTAAAAGTTCTATTATTCCTCTTTTTTGTGATCATTAATTCATGCAAAGCAACCATTGCTCAAATCCCTTCATCAACACCTCTACAAAACCCTAGCATCAAATGTGACACTTGCTCTGAAACACTATCTCCACCGCCCCCGCCGCCAATTATAGAGTGTCCCCCACCACCCCCGCCGCCTGTTATAGAGTGTCCTCCACCGCCACCACCACCGTGTGACGACCCAATTCCACCACCACCGCCACCGGAGGAGCCTCCATGTGACCCATGCATGCACCAACCGCCGCCGCCTCTACCACCAACGTTTTCCTACAATTCTCCGGCTAAAAGTCTATACCCTATTGAGTATATCTACTCAAAAGGTGCAAGAATAGAAGGTACTATTTGTGTAATGTTGGTGTTTATTATAGGTGCTTTCACACTTGCATGATCAAACTATAGGTGAGGTCAGGATCGAACTTATAATCTTGTCTGAAAAGTATTACTTGTTCTACAATTGAAACAAGACTCAATTTTCAGCTTGATCACTTTCAAGTTTTTTTAATTTAGTCTATGTTTGTGTTGGATTTCCATGAATTTCATGGAAATTATAATATGTATATGCACTTTTTTGTATTAAAGGTGAGAGCTTTCCCTAATTATTCTCACCTCATATAAATATATATCTATTTTTTTGTTATGAAAGTGTTTTTTTATGTGATTAATATTTGATGTCTCCTTTTAAAGAGGAATATATAATGGTTTTTAGCTTTTTATATCGAACATTTTTCATGAATAACCTTTATAACATATCATCAAAATTTTATAACAACACATTAGTTAATAGCATGAGCGGATCAAAGTTACATAATAAATTTTAAGATCTTTTTTATTTTACACATTTTCAAAATTTAAGGCTTATTAAACCAAAGTAAAAGTAATGTCAACAAATATTTCAAGCCGTAAATTTAGGAGCCATAAGGTCTTGTACGTTCATTTTGCTTTTATTTAATTCTATTGTGTTATAGAGTAATCAGGTCATTGAGTTGATTTCGGGTCGTTTAAAATTGAATTTTGTATCCATCTTAGTTTTTACATAATTGTTAATCCATTTTCTATGTCAGGTCAAATCTGATTCTATTACAATATGAGATAAATATCAGATTATTATGTCTATTTTGAACACTTGTCTTGCAAATGTTGTTTTCAACGTAATAAATATATATGTTTAGTCACATAATCATAATTCATATGTACTTATTAATACTTAATAGTGTCAATTTTGTTCAAGACTATCAAATTAAAAGAAATTAAAGCATTTTCAATATAAAAATAAATCCCTAATTAAATAATTCAACAACCTAACGTAAGTTTATGTCAAGCTTTCACAATAATAGTCGAGCTTTCATAATCTATCATCATTTATATTTTTTTAGTTTATGTCACATCATAATTGTTGGATACCTCATGTTTGACATGATTTAGTTATTTAATTAAGGAGTGATTAACTTAGATAATTATAAATAATTATAACTTGTGACTTTATTTAAGGGCACTTGGAAGTTATAAGGCTATATAAATTAGAATGCTTGTTGATTATGCTGCTACCTCCATTATTTAAGTACGTCCTACGTAGGGTTTCAATTTTGTAAAGAAGAATTTGGTAAGGGATTGTGATTTCAGTCTTTTATATATGTAATATACTTCTAAATAATTGTTGGAAATGATGATTGGATATTGAATTAATCAAAATTATTGTTTTCGCGTTAATTACTTTAGTTTACGTGTTACAACGATCTTAATGAATTTGGTTACTTGGTCGATTTTAACTTGAGTTACATCGAATTTGAGTCTGGTTGAATGATTTTGAAAGTTAGATTTATGTGTTTCAAATCGAATTCAAATTTGGTAGGACTGATTTTGAGTCGAATAAGTACAATAATTTGTTATATTTGTATTTAATTAAGCATACAACATATTTGAATATTTCAATCTTTAGTTAAAACCTTTAGCTGAATTAATCTTTTAATATGGTATCAGAGTTGATTAAGAATGTATCATATCCTAAAATTTCAACCAGAACCTTAAACTAATTGAAAATATATTATATTTTAGAATTTCAACCACAATTTTAATAAGCTGATTGAGTAGGTTTACAAAAAGTACTCCTCTGTCTCATTCATTTTAGATATTTTAAATTTTAATGTGAGAGTTTTTTCATTGCAAAATGAGCCAAATATTAAAGAAGCTAACAAATTGACATAGCTTGACTAAGGATTAAGATCTACCTCGAACAAAATGCATGCATTATTCTCAATTCTCACATTCATGACCCCATTTATGGATCAATCACTTTTGCATCTCTTTTGTTCCATTCTTATTTAAGTTTGTGGTTTTTAAGGATACTTCTATTCCTTGCATCTTAGTTAGAGTTATACCTATGGGACATGAAATTGGTACCCACCTATATCTATTTTTTCTTACTATTCAAGCCTCTATTTTTGACTAATGACTACATCTTATATAACGTGCGAGTCTAAACTTGCTTATTGGGTCTACTAGCACAAAGAACAAACAAACTTGACTTCTTAGCTCGTCTCGTTTAAGTGTAAGTTTAAAATAGATTTAGTTTATAAAATTTTAGCGTGCGCCCTTCTTAAAACTTTCATTCACAAGTTTACATAGTTTAAGGAGTGATTAAAGATATGCATATTACTCTTATTAAAGCAGATAAGGAAGTTGTGGCCAGCTGTAAGACCCTAAGCTGGAAAAAAACCCGCAAATAAAAACATATAGCATCTAGGATATAGAAACTAGTAATATAAATTTAAGAAATATAAATAACTGAAAATTTCAATATATATATTTAAATATAAGAGCTTTTGAATATAAATAATATAGCTATAGAAAAATGAAGCTGAGTGAATAAATTCATAGTATTATTATGATGCGAATGCGATAGGCTTTAAATCAAGTTCATTGATATAACTGATAAATCTATTGACTATAAAGTATAAATTAAAAATAAAGAGGTATTTAAAAAATACCTTGAATATTTGTGTATATCATTTACTGATATAATTAAATTGATATGTATTGCAATTTGCACCTATTGAAAGATATGGGCTAACTATGTCGAAAGAGTCCATTATATTTTTAAATTTTTTTAATCATTATAATTATTACTAAAAAAAAAAGATGTAACTTAAGTAATTGAAAGTAGGATCGGAGTGTAATCTTTAAGCTAGAGGTCAAGGCTTTAAATCTCAGCCCTCTATTTTATAGTTTACAAAAAAAATAAATATTTTTGACCCCTTAACTAAAAGTAAAAATTGTTATTTATTTAAAGATAAAATAAAATCACCCCACCATCTTTTTGAAACTTTTTTTTTCATAACAAGGGGCGTCATTTTATAAGTAATTGACAAATTATATCGATTATGAATAAATTGACAAATTTTATAAAGACCTTGTACAATTTAAAAAGGAAAAATTACATAGAATAATCCAAACTATTCATAATTTTCCTACAATAATCTTACATATTGATTAACCATGAACTTTGAGGGGCATTTTCCTAGAGTAAAACCGGTGACCGGATGACTTGTTATAGCAAGTTTTATTTTTTTTTTTAAAAAGATAAATTAAAATAAAATGTCGAAAAAAATGTTAAAAAATATTCATAAAAACCTTATGATTTTTTTTATTATTTAGAATTTTTATGTAAATTTTAAAAATATTTTCTAATTTTAAATTAATATGTAATTTATTTTTTTGGTGAATTACCTACTATAGCAGGTCATCGAGTTACCCAAGCTTACTCAAGGAAAATACCCCTCAAAGTTGGGATTATTCATGGTTAATCAATAGGTGGGATTATTGTAGGAAAATCATAAATAGTTTGGATTATTTTAGGTAATTTTTCCATTTAAAAATTATGATATTTTTCTAAAAATTTTGCATCTTTAAACACCTAACATATATTTAGTAATTGAATATCGAAGTCCCTAATTTTTCAGGGTCCTATGTAGTTCAACATGTGGGATTAAATTACATACAATAAGCGTTTTTTTAATAAAAAACAAGGTGATGAAAGCTAGCTTGAAAAAGCTTCACCTTTTCCTCTTCCTTTTTTTTTATAAAAAAAAGTGATCTTTAGATCTACAAAAAATTGTCTATTGAATGATCATAACATTAATTGGATTAGACACCCATTAGCAAGCTTTTCAATAAAAACATCTTGGCATTAGAATATGATTTCCACTTACAAGAAGTTACAAATTAGTTCTTTTTTAAAAACTCTTTTCTTCTATTTTAAACAACTTATAATTTTTTAAGAATTATTGATCATGAATAAATTTAATTCTACATTAATACTAACTCTTATAAAATATTAATTGATAATAGAAGAGTATATAACGTATTTTGAATTACAGTGCAATATATATAGCTTAACATGGCATTGTGGAAGTCGGCCAACAAATCTAATATACCCGTCAATGTGGAATATTTATCTTTATACTATTTATACGAGAAGAATATGTGTTACATCTATACTTCTAATTCGCAGAGCTTTAATTATATTGTGTTGTAAATGGTACGATAAAGTATGTAATATTTTCGAAGACTATAACTATATATCATTTAAACTTATAGTTAAGTTAGTTAATTAACACGGTACAAATAGTTAGAAAATATTTAGCAAATTGAACATTGAATGATCCATCAAATATATATTATTATTATATATATGAAACATCTATATTATATTATTGTCAAAAAGAAACTTCTTTACAAGAAAACTATTCCTAAGTTGGAAATTGGAATACTTCCATGTGTAAGGTTAAAATAAATTAAGTAGAATATATAATTATGCAATGATATTAATTCAAAATAACATAAATATAATTTATTAATAACCCAATAATATTATTCATCATACTAATCATATCCTTTCATGTAGACCATAATGAGATCCCTCTAACCTCTCCATGTATGTCCTTTTCATTTCTTTCTGTCTTTTTTGTTGTGACTTGTTATTTTCATTTATTTTTATAAATTAATTAAAATCTTGTCTTGAAATGCTTAGGTAAGAATGAATACCAATCCTTGAACATGCATCAAGGGAATACTAGCTACTTACCAACTTGTTAAATAAATATAAATTTAAATACACATTTATCATTTTATCACTTAGTCAATATCTTTCCCCCAATTCTTAACTTCCACCTTTAATTACTCCCTCAAATGGGGCATATTTTTTTTTAGAAATTTTTTTTCCCTATTTATTTCATATCATCTCGACTATGTCTTCTTATTTATTCGGTTTTTAGAAAAATATAGCTATCAAACAAACACATATATAAGTATTTATCAAGTTCAATTCTTATAAATTCAGTTAAATATTTTTATAAATTTTACCGGTTATTTTTACTTTTGTAAAGTCGTTGCTTAATAAGTTTGATTTAATGTGATTCAATATCAATTATTATGGAATTATATCCTTATAACTATCACTAATTTAATTTTGTTCAACTTAATTGGCTTTGAATCAGTTAATAAAATAATTAAGAAAATTTTAAAAAATTAGAAATATTGTATGTATATATATTGAGGTAAAATCAAGGGTAAAACTATTAACTACCGGGTAAAAACTGACCACAACCTGTCACAAAAACCGTAAAAACTACTAATTAGTGCGCAAAGGCTGTTAGAGGTGTTCCAAATAGACTTAATCTGACATTTATCTGATCTTGTAAAATCTAATCCAATTTAATTTGTCTTCCAAAATGAATTGATAATGATATATAACCAGATGTAAACATAACACCGGATTTGACCCAACCCAAAACACCTAAAATTGTGACTTCACCTAAAATTATGACTTCTCCTCATAACACCAGATGAGAAAAATGTCCACCTCATTTCATACACAAATTAAACAGGAAATTAAAAGACACAACATGGTTAATACACCACCTAACAGCGAGAAGATTCTAGTTAGTTAAATAATAAATAATAATAATCAAAGGACAACCTTATCATATTTTTAAAATCCCACTTAATTTTAATGAAAATGATAGAAAATAATTTTTATATAATGATCACTATACGTAATATATTTTCTTCCTATAGTAAACACACCAATCTAATACTTAACAACTACTATAGTACCAAAATATTTACTAGTCATTTATTTGTCACTCAATTATTTTTACTTCTATTATTTTTTTCATTTGATTTTTGCAACTTTTGATATTTAATCCTAAATAAATTTCTATAATTCTGCATAATTTAGAACTATCAAAATTAATAAAATAAAAAAATTTATATTAAGACTATATCAAACAAGATTCTATATATTTAACTATGTTGTAGAGAGCATTAATATAATATGTGACTGATATGTGGATCGGAGTATAATAAAATAGTTATACTTTTTACACTATTTATAAGCTGACTTTATATTAGTTTTTCACACTAATTTGTAAGATATTATATAGTCAAACACTGAAATCTTGTAAGAGTTTAAAATTAGTTTTTAAATATCTAATTTTAATAATTTATGAATTTACGTTATAAATATAAATAAATAAAGTATTGAATTACATGATGAAATAAAATATTAATAAGTAAAGTATATATCTCTTGCTTTTTCTATTTTGTGTAAATTAACTTCACTTTTCAAAAGAACAAGAAAGTAGAAAATAAAAAATTGCTACCCTTAATTATTTACAAAAAAGTTTTGACATTAGCTAAATTTCTAATCATTTTCTAACTTACCAATAATAATTCATTTGTATAAAAAAAAATTTTAAAAAATAATAATAATAATTCATTTGTTCTCCCTCCCATAGGCCATAAAATGCCCATCTTTTTCGGGGTACCCTACTAATTTGGTCCACTTCTACTTCCATTTCCTACTCCTAATCCTCTATCTACTACATACTACATACTACTATATTATCTCTATTTCCTTACCATTCAATCTAAATCTTCTCCTTTTTTTTCCATAATTTCTTCACAAAAATAAAAAAAATGACCAAATTATCAAAATTTTCTTTTCAAAATTCTCCATTCAAATTTATGATCATAATTTTAGTAATAAACATAACAATATTTCCACAAAATTCAATGCAAGATTCACCTTATGTATGTCCATACCCTTGTCTTCCACCACCCATAGCCGGCTCTACATATCCCACACCAACACCTACACCGGTTGTTCCTCGGCCTTCGCCGCCTTCCACCACCACCAACTGCCCACCACCACCGTCTGGAGGCGGCACCTTATATAACTCGCCGCCACCGCCACCATCACAATACATTTACTCCTCTCCCCCACCACCTTCATTAGGATATACCCCACCAAGTTATGGTTATTACCCTCCACCTGAAGGGTACTACCCTCCAGGAGAAGGGTATGGAAATGCTCCTCCCCCTCCTAACCCAATTATGCCTTATTTTCCTTTCTACTTTAAGTCTCCACCTCCTAAACCTCAAGATATGTCTTCTACAACAAAATTAATGATGAAGAAAGGTCTATTACAAGCTACTTTTAGCTTATGGTTGGTCATGTTTTTATTGTTTTTATAATTTCGAGAGAAGGATAAATTTCTAGAGGCAAAAGGGAAAAAGAAATTAACTTTTTATCGAAATGGAGAATCGATTTTCTGTTATAAGGATGAAACGAAAAATCTTTGAGGAGGGTAATTCAAATTTTTCTTTTTATTGTCTTATAGTTCTCTTTGTTTAAAAATGAATAGATGATCAAAATGATCATACTTTGAGCGAAAAAAATTGAGGTGAAAATTAATTATAAAGTTTTATGTAATAATTGATATAACTAGGTTTTATTCTTTATTAGTAGCTTTTTGTGCTCTTTATTGATCATCATTATAATTTTCATATTTATAATTAGCAAATTAATAGTAGTATTTTAATTTAATGTTGTAAATTCAATAGCAATTCTATATGTTTTATATTTTTTATTATATGTTATGCAATTCTATATTTATAGAAATTTTCATTGAATAAACATTAGATATAACCTACTTAAGCAAACTCTTTGATGTTTTTGAACTAATTTTTATATATCTTATATGCTATCTTGTAAATGAACTTGCTTCTAATAATAAATTAGGAGTACCTTATAAATAAGATCAAGTTCTTCAACTTGAATAGAATTTGATATGAATTAAACTTGCTTCTTGTAAACAACCTTAATTTAAAGAATAAGTTCTTTGACTATTGTACAAATTTTTTTATTTTTTTTTTTGAAACTTCTTGCTACATACTTCATTAGACCTATTATCATATTGTAAGACCTTCTAATTCAGTGAAAAAATAAACAAAAAAAAAATTGATCAAGGCTTAAAAAACATATATTCAACAATAACAATATTTCATTTATTACGCCAATGTCATAAAATGAGTCGGGGTTTAGAAGAGTCAGATGTATCCAATCTTACCCTTATTAATGATGAAACTACTAAAAATGTGTTTTCCGATTACCCTTTG
This sequence comes from Amaranthus cruentus, assembly GCA_019425755.1. Lineage (NCBI taxonomy): Eukaryota > Viridiplantae > Streptophyta > Magnoliopsida > Caryophyllales > Amaranthaceae > Amaranthus > Amaranthus cruentus. The sequence goes on from CM033466.1 coordinate 15,109,488, forward strand.
ACATCAAACAAATATACAACTTCATATAAGTAAGAAATGTACATAATTAAAAGCTCAAAATACTATACTCAACACTCAGTATGATAGTGTGGTTGTATAGATATACGTTGTAGAAAAGTAAGCTTTATTTAGCTTAAATGTTGCAAACAAAAGTAATTACTTTCATAAGTTAAAAGTTGCCACCAATAACACAACAAAAATAGGTAAATTTATTAATTTTTATTAGAAAAGTTGCATGAAAAGTACCCCCGTTGGATGAGCATATTCCTACAAATAAGGGATAGAAAGGAGGGCTCACAATGAACTATCCAAAGACGTCTTTTTTGCTTTATCATTAAAACAATTCCCTTTTCATTTGCTTTTAGGGAGGCTATATTTTTTAAATCAGCCTCGACCAATTTACATGTTACTCCTAGGTGAAATTAATCCATAAAGTTATCAAAATTCGATAATGAACATTCACATATAAGGTAGGTCAATGGATAGAGAATCTGCATGCTGAGCAGAAAGTTTGAGTTCGAAAATATATATAGTTTGTCCGCATTTTTCAGGAAAAAACCCCTATCTGACCTCCGCCTTGTGCCGAATATTAGAAGTGTTTTTACCTTTATACTATTTTAAAGTGTTTAAGCACCCTTCCCATATTTTGAGTATAAAATTCAGCGTAGAGAAAATCTTAGCTCTTGTTTTTTTGGGGTCAATGAAATTAAATCAATCAAGTATTTCAAAATAAATGGCTAACAATGTCATTAAAATTATAAGGTTCTCATACTACTTACAAAACAAGTGCATGATATTACTACAGTGCCTTAAAGTTTGTACCTTAAAACTTAAATATGTAAAAAGTTTGAGTCATAAAATATAAACTCGAGGGAATATTTACCTATTTTTCTATTAAAAAAGCTCACCAAGATACAATTTGTTGATACTGAAGTTTTGCATAGTTGTGCAAAGATGTATTACGAAATTTACAATAAATGATACCATTTCAGATAGAAAAATAAGGACTTACGAAAAAGCATATATGATAATCCAAGATGACAGTAAAATGTTGTACTTCTATGAAAATGAAAAAAGTATATATGAATTACAATAAAGGAGAATTATTCAATAGTACAGTATTTTTGTTATTTCTAAGATAACCTAGAAGTGTACCTCCTTATGACATATATTCAATCACAATTTTAATAGAGTACCTCAAATACAAAGTGAAATACATCAATGGATAATTCTCTTCCCTCTCTTCTACATAAAATGGTTGTGAATTTTCGGCAGCAATCAAAGAACATGACTAAAGAAAACCAACCGTCCCGGCCCTCCCAATTTTGAATGTGTCCTTCGCCATGAAAAATAATCGAACTAAATGATTAATCTCAGAACTCTTCTCATAATCACCTCAAGTCGACTCCAAAAGAATGCTCAATGAATTATGTACCATCAGTGCGAGGGTATATTTCACATGTTTGTAGAGTGCACTTACGGAGTGATCTTGCTGGACAGTAAAACTCATGGAATAATGGTATCCAAGGCCTTGATTGTGTTCCGACGCCACAATGAGGTGTTTGAATCAAATCTTAACTCCCAAGTTGGCCAGTAATGCAAATCTTGCTTCAATGTCAATACTCGAGGTTTCCCATTCAAGTGGACTGTCCTCACGCGAGCATAATCTCCATGATTTAGTTCCTGCTCAATGAATAATGCATATGTTTAGCGTATTGCTAAGCACATCCTGTAGGAGGGGAAGGACGAGGGGGAGAAGGAGTTCAGGAATTACCGGAACTCTAAAGCATTTGGTCAACAGTTTAGATAGATACAAGCAATGAAATAAAAAGTTATACCTTGGCAGCACTAACAAAAGCATCCAGATCTGGCGTAGGTTTTCCGTTCACTTCTACTATCCATTGAAGAGCATACAAACCATATCTATGCGCTGGACTTCCATGACACCACCTGCTCAAAACGATTAGACAAAATAGAGAAACTAAGTCGTAAGAACAAAATAAGGGGAGCTCACAAGCTAAGCATAGCAAAAGCTTTGTTTCAAAAAGGCCAAAGCCCACGCTTATGCGCTGTTACGTTGCTGGTATAAATGGTAAAAACGGTGAAATTATGTTGTAAATTTGGTAAAAATTTATTTGAAAAATTCATGGTCAAGCTTTTTTTTTTCTTCAGAAAATTCATTCTCATGGTGATGGAAATTTGTGAAGAAAAAACATGTTTATAGATGAGACTTCCACTACCATGTGAATAATATACCACATCTCATCAAAATTAAAACTAGAACTCATTCCTACTACCACTAATTAATACCATTAATTAAATGGGGTGTTAATTTATGCCATCAAACTGACATCATGAGAGGATAGACTATAGAGACTAAAAGAGTATTGACGAAAATTATGAATATCCATTGAAAGGCATCTAATGGTGTGAAGGACTGAAATAATACTAAATGTCGGCCATAACAGAGAAAAAGAGAAAAACAAGGAAATGTAGCACTTAACAAATTTACTTCTCAAATATTCATATATCCTACATCTCCAACTCTTTACATTATAACAAAGCTTCCTGTTCCTTTATTCATAATTGTACCTCTTCTAGGCAGGTCAGTTCGAATCATTTTATTGAAAAAATCTAATACTTCAACGATGAAACCTTCGGACAACCAACACAATAAGAGAGATTAATGAATCACCTTGCAACATAAACACCATGGCCTTCTTCGGGAAGAAATCCCAGAGCTCGTACAGCAGAATGAGGATCCTGAACTATGCACCCACACCAATTAACAGCACGAACAGTACCAATGCCATCTCTAACATCAGTACCTACTTCTATTTCCAATTCACATCCCTGCATGACCATTCAGAATCAAATAAGTTAGTAATCTGTATTGCCGTCATAAGACAGACAACCAACAAAACAAAGCAACATACATTCCTGTTGAACCTTTGAGTAAAAATTAATTAGATAAGGTTAATTTCAGTCACTAACCTGGCGAAAGATGGTCATCTTAAGCATCCCATCACTTTCATCATACTTGTCTACATCTTGACATGCAATTTCAATATCACGAAAGCATGTCACAGGCTTTTTATTAACTGCCAAAACCATATCACCTTGTTCCAAAATGTTCTCAGCCCTTGATCCAGCCAAACAACCTTTGACACGCAATACTTGACGACGCAAAGGGTCTTTCTTTACAAGAGCCTGAAGGAAGTAGAAAACAAAATCCTAATTAAACAAAAAAAATTCCAAGAAACTCGAGGCATTTGAAAATAACACACCCCATAAAACCAAAAAAAAGGTCTAAAAAAACATACATAACCTAGAATAAGAAGGAACATTGTAATTCATGGCAATTAAAGGGATGTTATATGAATTATCTAGCTAAGTAGGTAGCTTGGGAAATATGTTGGTAGAAAGTAGTATACAAAAAGGGGAGAGAAAGGAAGAAGATATCAGAAAATTCAAGGACATTGGATCACAAAAGAACAGTCTATTAATAGTCACAACACATCTTTCATTCTTACATAAAAAAAGTTCGCACAGTTCAGGCTTCTATCAGTTTTTCATCAACAAAAAAATAGCAATTGCGAAAAGATGCATCCCAAACCCAATTGGATGTAGTTTGAGGAATTTAGACTACAGAATGTATACTATCCCAAAGTTCAGAAAAGTTGATCCTCACTACCGCAGCACTACACAGCAGATAATGGAAAAACATGTCCACATCAAAGTCTGTTTGTCCATACTTAATAAGAAAAAATACAGAGAGGTCCAAATGAGCAAGTTCATCAAAGTCTGTTTGTCCATACAAAAAAAGGATAAATACAGAAAGGTCCAAATGAGCAAGTCCATCCAAAAACATTGTCCACGATTGTCAACAAGAGTTCTCCCAAAATTAGCATATAGCATAGGAGTTATCTGGCACAATATCAACCATAGACAAAGAACGAATCCCAAAGCCATTTATATCATGTATTGGACATATGGAACAAATTACTAAGTATCAAAAGTAAATTGAAATAGAATATAACATGAGAAAGAGGCATACTTGAATCCAGTCATCACTCAGGCCAAAGCTCCTTGCTTTTGATAGCAAGGTAGGATAAAGCTCCACTTCCAGTATTCTGACAAGTGGCATGGGCCTACTAATGCCATTTATAAGAAGAGGTGGACCATTGGCACCAGACAAAATTTTGTCAAGGACTTGACTGATAGTATAAACTGGTATACCTCTCACGAATTGATGATCTTCTGACGTACTGGAGCCATATTTCAGCTGCAAGAGGAAATATGGACTGTTAGCATTAGCATTTAGAAGATTCAAGTAGCCAAAGAGAGATGAAAACCTGAGTTGAAAAGCTCCCCCATATTGCTTGAACCCTACCGCGTTCATCAGTCAATACGCCAGAGAATGTACTGCCAAAATCTGGGGAGAAACTCCATTACAAACTTTCAGGAAGTAAACATGGAAAAAGTAATTGAACATTTCCTCTTTCCATCAGTTTTCTTCTTTTTCTGTTTTTAAATATGATAGTTCTTTCTAGGAAGCAAAGGAAGCGAGAGGGGACCGCATGTGGCATTAAAGAGTAATTAGTGCAAGATTAAATGAACGCTAATTACTAGAAACAAATTACCTGTGTCAAGCTCAATAACTTCCATATTAATGGCTCTATATCGAGGACAATCAGCAGATCCAATATTTAAAGCAGCACATGGATTGGTGACAATTGATTTCCTGGAAGTAGCCTGGAGACTTCTGCTCAACCCAACGAGACATACAGCATCACCTCGACGTAATGCAGGTTCTGCCATATAAAGAGAGTTTAGCAAACATGCATTTTCATACTATACTTCACCACCAATTTATATCACAAATATCATCCCATAATACATTTAGACATCATAGGCTGGCATGCGTAATCGAACTTCTAAAGCCATGCTAATGCAATGGCTTATGAGAACTATCAAGATGAAAAGTGTGGAGCTACGGCAACCATTTCTCGAGGAAATGGCTAGATCTAAAAATCACAATGCTATTCTTCCACAACAGTAAAACTAAATATAATAGATGTTTTAAGAAAATATGATACACATACCGAAGGAGAGCAAACTCAAAAAGAATTATGCAAAAAAAAAACCTGGAAGCAACTCAGCGGCACACACTAAAGCCGCACCAGCACCAAGAGCAGAAGGGTTGTAAGCAATGAGAGCAAAATTGTGTATTGGATGTAGAAAAACCACCTACAGCATAATGTGAAATTTTAATGAGATAAGTTGCAGAGCCTCCAAAAAAATGGCAATAACAAATGTAGTTACCTCCCCTGGAATTTCAATAGGAAATGCAGCAAAAGATAGCATGATATCAGATGCAGATATTGCAACTGTGTTCTTGTCAACCACAACCAACCCCATATTTTGAGAATGATGAATAATGACGCCTGTTCCAAAGAAATGTTGGGAGTGAACACCATCAAGCATACATGATGGTGGCACATGAACCTGAAAATGACAAGATGGATGAGATCAATGCATGTGTCATGAATAACATGCACCAAACACTAATAAAAATATTATTTTTGGCAGTATCTTTACACATCACAAAGAATGGAAAACAAGTAAAAATGAGCAAATCAGGTTAAAAGAAATACGAATTAAATTTTCACATGCTATATCTAATTGAAAATAAAAAAGGGCATGACAGTTTTTCAAACTATCTACAGATACTTAACAGTACATACAAACTAAAGGGAAAATTTTAACCCAAATCAGGTGGACATCAACATGAAAGCCAAACCCCATAGCCATCATCTGACTAAACAAAACAATTCGAGAGCAATTAAAAGACACTAACATTGCCGAACGATAACAATGTCTGACAACATAAATATCCTCCACCAAAACTTCAAAATATGACAATTTATCTCAGAACTTTACCTCAAACATAACAAGAGTTGGTTCAATAGCACGTTCAGCAACTGACGCATTGGACACTGCAGCCGTCACACCTTGCTGATCGATTGGGATACTATTCTCGGAAATTCCCGAGTCCACCAATGTCTCTTCTCTAGGTTCAAACAATGCACCATCAGCATTAGCAATGCCATCAGCAGATGAACACTCCTCTACCTTTCGCTTTTTTTTCCCAATATCAGATTCATCTCGAGTGTTGGCATCTTCAGATGTAAGATCATCTTTTGTGTCCATGACTACAGCACCGTCAATCGGCTTTGGGTGATTATCATCTAGTGTATAGTCCATTAAACACACCCCTCTAATATCTGATGACACTGCATCATTTTTAGTGCTACCGTTGACATGATTGATACCACATGACCAAAGTGGGGACTCTGACGGTATCGCAGGCTTCACTATCCATAAACCAGTACTGTCATCACGTGTATAAATTCGAGGAGGGGCGTACCATTCATGTCGATCAACAGTTACCAAGACGGACTGCACCAAATAAAAACCAAATATTGGAGATAGTCTCAAGAAAAGAATGAAAAAGGGTGGACGAAAACCCAATCTCATGGATGTAAACAACTATCTAAAATGGAAAAAAAGAAAGGGGAAGGGATGAGCAGCAATTAAAAAATGTGCAGCAAAGGCATTTCGAAACATTGAGGTAATTTATGGATCAAACCAAATGGAACAATTATAATCTCCCATAATCCTATAAATGAAACATTATCATTAGTTATAATTCTTATCAAATTATGGAAATTTTCTTGCAAAAAGTTCTAATTCTTAATTCTAACCATAAAAAACATTTTCCATATTTAAATTATTTAGAAGCTTCTATATAATATTAAGTTCGTCAAATATTTTCAAACGTGCATTGTTATAGCATTGAATATAGTATTGACATTGAAATATGACCTACTGACTACAGCATTGAGCTCGTGATGTAAAGTGACAGTTAACATTGCGTAGAAACTTAAACTGCTTTCTATGGATCAAACAAATTAAGCCAAAACACTTTAAATCCGAACTACGAGAAGTGTTCAATTTCATGCATAATATATGAGACTAAGACTAAATAAGCTAGGTTAATTAATTACCTTCCTTCGGTGCCTATCCATGTATGTTATGTATTCAAGCGGCACACGAGTACCTCTAGATAGCTTAGAGAGGACAGAGATCAGCTCCTGAAGGCATGATATCTCCTGTCCAGCAAATTTCTTTATGATGGCATGGCGAGGCACTCCAGCTCTTACCAGCATGTAGCTGCCAACAACAAAAAAGGCAAAACAGGCAAGATATTATCTCAATGATGCGATAAATGTGATATTAGATCAGAAGGACGACTAGAAAATGAACTGACAGCCAAAAGCCATTATAAACACATGTTGCCAAAATCACACAAGTCAATCCTTTATTCTCTAATAGTTTTCAATTGAAAGACTTACCCAGGTTCTGCAACATAAACAAGACCACAAGTAAACCGGAAATTTCGGGCCTGCAAAAATAGTTTGACTAATTTATGATGTTGGATGACAAAAACTGCTTCATGATTAAAAACTAAAATAGCAAAAATTACAAAATATAACAATCAAGTGAACTAGTGAATAATGACATGAATAGTGTTTCCTGTTTTCACACTGTCTAGACATGAACACCAAAGTTACTTGATGCATGGGCATAACAACGTGGAATGCTAAAGTAGTTGGAGGGAAAATCAGCACCCAAAAAAAATTTAGTAAAAAGGACTCCCACATCAAAAACAATTATCTTGAAAAAAGAGTAGAATGTCATTATTGAGTATACCAAAATGCTTACTATAAAGAACAACAAAAAAATAGTAGAATGTCATTATTGGGTACACCAAAATGCTTACTGTAAAGAATAACAAAAAATCCCATAAAGACACCAGGGGGTATATCATCCGTGCACAAAAGAAAGGCTAATGATTTTCCTGAAACAAACATTACAAAATTTTGTGTGCCAAATCTTATGCAGTCATAATCGACCATCTCAACATGAAGAGATTCTGAAATTGAGGCCTGTAAAAAATAATGAACTTATAGAAAACAAGATGGAAGCAAAAAGCTAGATCCAAACAAAAGGTAGCAACATTTAGGGAATACAAACAAAGAAACCTTCATTGGAAAAGTAGTTACCTCATAACCCCATACCACCCAATAGTGAAAGAACTTACATCAGAGGAGGGAAGAGGGGGAGAACTAGGGGAGGGGGTGAGACTCAAAATTTTCAGACTTCCAATCAAGCTTCAACTCTTACATTGCAAAAACTATTCCATAAGCCACACAACAAATTAAACAGACAACTCACATAAAAGCGTAAGTGAACAAACTCCAGAGAAAACATGCGCAAATCTAAGCTTAGAATTGGGAGATAAAGGTACAGACCTGCTGATAGGACAGAGCATGAATAACTGCACCACTCACTTCAAGAAAGTGATCTGGGGTAATTGAGTGTAAATCTTGAATCTGAACCATCAATTATATAAGACACAGACCAACAAAATACATCAAGATATACAAAAAAGCAGAATAAAACACCAACAATGTCGAAGGCTTTGGCTACAAGAACCAAAACAAATCAACGTGGAAAATTGTTCTAACAAACGTGTTTGGCAAATAGCTTTTCATAAGCTAGCTTTTAAGCCAGAATGAAAATTTCAACTTGGTTGGCTTTTGACTTGTTGGCCACTTAGTTTAAATATTTCCTTAACAAGCTACCTAATCTGGCTATCTTAAAACCAACAAAAAGGCAACACATTCAATTGGCAAACATGTCAACTTAAAAAGCCAACAGTTAACAGCCAAAAGCCATTTGCCAGACACCCCCTTTGGCTTGTCTGACAAGCTTGAAGGCAAACTAAAAGAGCAAATACAAATATTTGTCAAATACCCCCACTTTCGTTTTATGAGAAACTAATCAATTAAAGGAAAAGACAAAATACAACTCCATTTCCCACGAAAAAGACTACAAAAAAATAACTCATATATCTCTTTTATTTTAAATCATTTTGTGAAAATAAAGTCAAAAACATGATTCCACAAACACGAAGACAAGCTTTATTTAAAGAAGCAAATAAGATAAGCTCGATATGGAAGAAAATTTGTAAATTGTGAGCTCACCGTCAAGTTCACTGTCATTGGAGTGCCACCTCTTTCTATCTCCATTTCAACTTTCTTGTTCACACTATCATCTAACAATGTCTCTAGTTTGAGGAATTGAGTCATAACCTGCATAGGATTGTATCACAAGTAACCAATTATAATAAATGCAAATCAAGATATGCCATGTTCAGAAAAATCGAACGCCAAATCAAAATCTGTAAGTGAATGGCAACAAGAAAGCAGCTTTCTGAGTAAGCAGCATATCACACTGTTATCGAAGGTACATGACATCAGGAGACCTTTCCATAAAATTGATTTATGGATTAAAATGAACCAAAAAAGACAACACATAAAAGCACTACTCCAAATTACTTTCAAAAACTATCAGGAAGCATTACCATAATACCATCAAAGATCATACAATAATACATCTCTAGATCTCGGACTAAGCTATAAAGTAAACTGTGAGGATAAGAGTTTCAGAAATAGAATATAACTGAAATGACAAAGGATATCTCTGATAGATTGTTCATCCAGAAAGAATTCAAGTGAACCAAATGCTTAATTATGTGGACTTACTTCACCATTAACACGAACAAGCACATCACCAGTTTCCAAATGCTTATGAGCTGGCCCACCAGGAACCTGCAATGAGAAATAAAATAAAGTTTTTAGGAGACGTAAAAACGTAGCAAGAAACAATTCATTCTAAAAGCTCTCACTGGTATAAGATACTGTACTCACCACTGAATCAACAACCAACATTCCAGTTTCTCCTGGTGGAGATGCTTTCCGCACCATCTACTTAATTAAACACACAAGTCAGCATCCAAATAACTCAAAATGCCTAAAGGCAGCTGACAGAAAAGAGACATATGGAGCCATTAAGTACCAGTTCCGTATCTCTTCTAATACCAAGCCGAAATGTCTCATCAAAACCTTTGTGCACAAATGTCATCTACATAACCATGATGAAGTCCATTAGAACATTTACGCATATTAACAGATAACAGACAGCTCAACAAATTCCAAAGCCAGATCGAGTTATAGTACCAAAACCACAATTCTCTGAATTAGAGATAAAAGATGACTAGAGAACATAGTCGCCAAATACTCATGCTATTCTGATCCATTTTCTGAGATCAACACTTTGTTAAGGTTTCTGATATAGGTTTCAGATAAGAGGTTACAACAACAAAAAATTTTAAAGCCTTAATCCCAAGATATAGGGTTGTCTACATGAGCCAAAATAAGTCAACATAAGAGAGTATATGTAACATGTAACCTTTTCCATTCATTTTATACATAGCCATATGTTCCTAGAGAAGTAAATGAACTATATCCTTATTTACTTCTTCCATTCAAGTCATCTTTGGTTTTCCTTTCTTATGTAGTCATCACTTAACCAGCTCTTGATTGTAACCAACAAATTCAATTCTTCTTTTATCTTATTATTTGTAATATCAACCATACATAACTTTAATCCTTAATATAATTTCGAGTTCTATCTCTTAGCCTATGCTCACACACTCATCTAAACATACGCATCTCAGTACCTTTAGTTTTTTGATTTGCACTTTTATATGCAAAACATCTTAAACCATGTAACAAAGCACGTCTGATGGTAAATCTATGTGTTTCCACTTTAGTTTTTCTGGTACACTTCAATCAAATAATGCTGCACCTTTCTATTAGAGGCACCCAAATTACATCTTAGTCAAACACTACATAGAAAAACTGAACTAAGGACTTAAAACACGAATATTCTTGATTCTCTAATTTCACCACAATTTCATATGTCGCCCTTTAATTGTGTGAAACTTGCATTTTATATATTCTGTTTTACTACGGCTAAGTGTAAACCCACAAGTCCTAACCCTTATCTCCATGTCTCAAATTTGGCATTAACACATGCAATTTCATCAATTAAAATAAAACAATTTTATCTATAAAAAGCATAGACCATAGTGCATTAGTACTTAATCTAGAACTCATTGTGTTAATTTATCCAAGATTATTCCAAATAACAAGGAGCATAGAAAGGATCTCTAATACAATCTAATCATGATAAAAAAAATTGTCATGATAAAAAAAGTGTCAGTGATAAAAAAATGCGCCCCTCCTCCACATTGATCTCATTTTAACAAGATAATAATGCACAATAGCCAGCAGAATGACACTCCAAGTATGTTGTCATTCTTGGTGTTCAAACGAGCACTAAAATGTACAAAAACTTGCACACCAGGGAATTTCATAAAAACGAGCATGAAGACATTGAATTCATCATATCCAGGGAAAATATCAACAAACCTGGAGCGTACCACGAGGGATGGTAACAGCAGGCCACTTATTTGGAGATAAATCTCTGCCTTTCTGGATTAATTCTAGTGCCCTGACAACCTACAAAGTCAAAATTCCAACACTCAGTGACAGTTAGTTCACTGGCTATCACATAGCAGAAAGCAACATCTATATGATAATTCTGACACAAACATCAAGAAAGTCAATGTTCAACTCTCAATAAATAGTTCTAAAAAGACTCGAATGACCTTTCACATTGACTGATTAATCATATAGGTTGCCACTAATCATCTATGTAAGCCAGCCAACATCATATTTAAAACCAAACAGGCAAACACGCTTTATCTTTACCCTTTTTTCGCAGAGGGGGAGTGTTTTTGTGTTAATGTGAGCTAGATTCTTAGATTCTCATGCAATGGAACTTTAGTATGATGGCAAGATAAAAGTCACGAGATAAAATAACTCACTCGTTCCAAGGGTAAGAAAAAAGCAGATGCACTGGATGACTTGCTTCCAGCATTTAAAGCAACAGCCCTTCCTTGCCAATCTATAACGGGAGAACCACTGGAACCACCTTTAGTCCCTGAAGCCGCCTGCAAACAAATTGTTCATTGGTGGATCAATTAGCTCTACTAAAAAAATTATCTATCTAAATATTAAGTGCGACATTGTCAAGTTTATAACCTACAAAACCCAAGTAAAATTCCAGCATTAAAAAATATGAATTGCTTTTCAGACTTAGGGAAAAAAACTCAAAAATCTTGTAGCACATAGTAAAACAGGTCACTTACTTGCATGTAAAATGTGTTAAAATCATTGTAGCCATCCCTGCATCCACAAAGCGATAGATTATGTCGGAATCAATTATGTTCTAGCCCACAAAAAAAAATCACATTTTTTGGGGGGGAGGAGGGGGGGGGGGGTATTCAGGATCAGCAAGTATATATTGGCTTGATATAATCAATTATCAAGTGCATAATGAATAATGCAAAGTAATCACTTTTGGTCATACATATCCAAAAAGCCAAGAGGTACATCACAAACAGTAAGGCATTATTAACTGGAAAGTACAGTACGAGGGAAGCACTAGATGACACCACATTAACAAAATTTTGGAGCTTCAAATTAGAAATTTAAACTTTCTTTCACCTCCCTCCCTATATTTTATTCATAGAGGGAATCTGTAATGAATTTGAGCACATTACAAGTTATAGGACTTGTTCCAGATTGGTTGTGTAAGAAACCAATCAGGGGCTTATAGTTCAAATGGGCTCTCTCTCACCAAATAGGATAATCTTTTGGGGCAGGCTCTCCCATTTTTTGATCTATAACATTAAAGCATTGATATCATAGCTGCCACCTGGTCCACAGAGTGGTGTTTTGAATTAAGACAATCATGAGTCATGACAAACGAAAACGTTAGCCTTATTAAGGTCGATTGGAATGGAATTGAGCTCATTGCAAGTTATGAAACTTGCTTTGCATTGGTTTGTGTAGGAAACTAATTAAGGGCTTATAAATTAGATGGCATCTCTCACCTAATAGGCTAGTCTTTAAAAGATAGGCTCTCCCATTTAATCTATAGTAATTAGCAATATTGCAATCATGTCATTAATCCCCATGGATGAAAATGCTAAATAAAATATTAAGAACTTCTGACCTTTTCTAAATGCTACATCTAAACCAAAAAATGACTTAGCGAAAAACTCAATCTTCAATGAAACTTAATCAATATTGAATGAAATAGGGTCTACACTATCTCTTCCAATTGATGCTACCTCAAGTGGACTACATGGTGTGTCTACAACCTTGTTCACTCAAAACATCCTTACCAATCTCATTTCCAACCCTATTTTAACATTAACTTCTTAAGAGGATTACGGACATATAATCATAATAATTTCAAGGCTATAGAACAAAGATTAAACGAAAATACACGGATACGCTAGCAAGCAGTAGTAAAAAGGGTACAAGAAAGAACATGTTTCATACAGACCAATTAACTTTCAAGTCTTCAAAGGAAGGAAATGGATTGGTCTGGACAAAGTGACTAACCAAATATGAAAATGGCAACCAAAAGTAAAAAACATTTAAATCCTTATGTGAGACAACATAAACAGTCAAAGTCCAAGATAACCATTAGAGAAGATAATTAACTAACAACCTAATAACCCACATAGAATATCTTATAAGAACAGTAAAGTGCAATAACACACTTGCAAAATGAAAGTGACCTTAGTAATGCTCTTCCCTACTATCCACAAAGATGTAGCAAGGACTCCTTTTTCTATAAAACCATGCCCTCCAATGTCTACCCTTGTTACGTCAAAAGTGCATAAGCTACATTGTGCCTAAGATCCAAAACCTGCAAACACTTTTGACTAGTCCATTCAATGACAACAGTCAAATCTTCTGGTCCTCAACTGTTGCTAGTTTCAATAGTCAAAAGGGAACGCATCAACTAAGCAAGTTGCTTCCAGCCTCTTAGGCAAGAAATAGAAGCAAATGACAATGGAATGGTATATACAGTTAAGTTCTACCTTACTAACGAACAAACATTGTTTTGCGGCCCCACATTCAGCTTTGTACCTCCTTTTTGACCTTACATCACGATCCACTATACCTCAGTTTACCAATATAAGAGAAAAAAATTCATATCATGAACAAGCAATAAATTCAAGCTAAAAATATTTTTACCACATACTTTTTGTAGTGGGGAGCATCTCTATCAAGACGTGCAAGAGTGCCGGCCAAAATGGATACCTGCATGGGAGTAATATATCAAGCAAGCAAAAGATACAAAGCAACTACAGGGACAAGATCAAACGGACATATCTCACCTTAAATCAATGACGAGAAATTGGATGGCAAGCAAAATTCCATGCCCACCATCCAAATATGTACAAGTAATGGAAAACAAGATCAAATCCTAGATGGAAAGGGTATTGCCAAATTTTTCTATTTTACAACCTTTTTGGCCATGCATTCACCACCACGATCTCACTTGAACACCCCTCAAAACTAAAGGTGTTAAAAACTCTATTAGTAAACACTACCCTATATTCAATGAAGTATCAAAGACTGATATAAAATTGATCTGTCATATTAGTCAAGAATCTTGTATATATATTTATTAGGAAATCAGAATGAATCAACCAAGAAATTGGGAAGTTTAGGAGTTGTGACAGACAAAATACGCATGCAAAGGCACTAAATGACAAGGATATTAGAATAGTAAAAGATAGCAGGACGATCAACACATAGCTTTCTAGACAACATTGCAAATCCCTATCACCATTCACAAGTAGGTTTGAATTAAACAAAACTTTCTTTCGTAATACACAAAATTGTCTTCGCAACTGTACACAACAACGGAAACCATGGTGGCACATACAGTTCAACGAGCATTTTCTTTTATACAATGAATTGTAAAGAAAGTTTACAAGGCTAAATGTTTTTAAGACGAAAATATAGTATTACTGCATTAATATCAATCAAATTCAAGAAATTTGAAGAGTGAAAAAAGAGAAGACCCTTATTGGTGTGACGGGTGAAGGTGATACACTTTTTCTCTTGCATAGTAAAAACGAGTATATAGAGACCAACTTACCTTGTTGTACTTATTTTAGGGACGGGCATAAATATTACGGTGAGGCACATGGAAAAACCAATGTTTGAGTTGGCATAACATAACCAACTCAAGTTCCTATGGGGCCCATAAATTGAACACATAACACAAAGCGAGGAAAAATCCCGCATGGAAGCACACCAATCAATCAATCACTGACTATGAAGTTAGACTGTAGATAAGGTTTTTCTTACTATTTACAATGTTCGTCAAGTAAAATGGCGAACTTTTCACATTAGCATAATGAATTGAGCTCTATTACCACAGCTTGAAATGATTATCATTAAACTATTAACACTATCTTACAACTTCGCAGACCATAGAAATATAACATGATACTACATAACCAACCATAGACAACAGAGAACAATCTTCGTAATACTTTCAGCAGCTATAATTTAGAGAATTAAAATTTCAACAAATCAGGAAATAGAAACACCTACCTTCTCCCCACTATCATTGCCAACAACCCTGATTTCAAGCCCAACACAAGCAGCTTCGGGAGCAAGAGGAATCTCTTCGTATTCTAGAAATCGAACTTGTTGCGGATCGTATCTAAAGAATCCGAAATCATGCACCTAAAGAAAAAAGTGAACAAAGAATTATGAACAAAAAGAACAAGACCAGAAAACCTCCCCCACATACACACACACACACTTGAGCTTTTGGAAAAATATCCTAAGCACTCCAAGGAGTTAATCCACAAGGAAAAAATGTTTCTCCTTTCCTAATCCAAAATCACAACAGAACTAAGAGTAACAAAATATAAAGAGCAACATTTCCATTTCCAACAACATTTTCACGTCCAAACTCCAGCAGCCAAATTCTTCTCAACAACAATCAACTAACATAAGCAAATAAATGCAACAGAAACAATGAAATTTATCAAAGGGTATAAGGTTGGCCATTGATAACCAAATGTCAGTATAAGCAGGGCCCTCATAATTTGAAGTGAAAATTCCAAACACTAAAAGGACTCTTTAGCTTATCTAGTGAAACAAAATATGAACGCACACCTTCAGGGCTCCAGCCAAAAGGCAATGTACAAAATTCACAGTATCATGTTTATGGTCAATTGAAGAATTATTCAGCTAATAGGTACGATCATGAGCAAAGATAGATGTGTGTTTTAATCTATTAACCTGTGATCTCCTCACATTATTTTCTCAATAGCTAAAGTAATCCTAGAGTAGTTCCTTTCCTTGGCGGCTAAGGCATAAGAGGCCCAAACCTATGCTAAAAGGGGTTTTAGGGGATCTGATAATCGCAACAATCTCGTTACTGCATCAACGTTCAGCTACCGCAATCGCGATTGTTACCACATTTTTACACTATGGCAAAGAGGCCCTAAATCTATGCTAAAAGGGGTAAGATATTTCAAAAAAGTTTGTTTGAAGACAAGTTCAAAAAATTTTGGTTTAGGCCCAATAGTCCAATGTGAAACCCCTTTGAGGAAATTCAGAAATTTGTAATTTATGCTTTTTTAACATTCACAGTGTGTTTCACTACAAAGCTAGATTCATTGAGTAAAGGTTCTTTTCTGCTAAAAATTTGTCACATGTCACGGATATAGTTTATACATTGCTTGCTTTCCATTCCGAAACAAACAAAACTAAATCTTGCCCCCCTGCTTATCACGCACCAGTATTAATATAATGTTTGTGGATGAACGAAATTGCCTATCAACCAGAAACTTGTATCGTATGAAAGTTGAACATAAGGTGGTTAATTTGTAGTAGACCCTCTAAGGACTCAACATTAAATTGAATATATAGCAAAACATGAAAATCCTGTTTCTATACAGAATTCAGGTAATATCTATTACCTCACAATAGTTCACTGAGTAAAGCCCTCATTCCATATGCAAATAACTCAGCACTTAATATTGCACAGAAAAAAGGATGCTGCATTTTGAGCAGCGCCAAAGCCAAGCTCAAGATCAAAGCAGCACATGCCATGCTTAGTGTCACCACAAAAATCTTACTGGCGAAAAGAAAAATTAAAATTTTAGAAGCTCCAAATTGTAACTTCTTTAAGTAAGCTAAGTAATCATCCATGCCATGCTTAGTGTCACCATATAAATCTTACTGGCGAAAAGAAAACTTAAAATTTTAGAAGCTCCAAATCCCAAAGTATAACTTCTTAAAGTGAGCTAATAGTCATCTATAGCCCATGCTTGAGCCAACTAAAATCATCCCAAGACAGATTGATCAAAGTGAAACCTTAGCTCAAGCTAGGTGAGGCTAAGCTACCAAATTTTTTTAGATTGAAGAGCAAGATCTCAGTAAACACAAGCTGTTCCCGAAACCAAGTTGACATCATTGTTAAACACTCTAATTTCCCTTTTTAGATGAAAAAGATCCACTTCTATTCAATCAGCCAGTATGATTCTAATGAGTAATGCCTCAACGTAAGACAATGCAAGTTCTTAAGAGGGAGAAAAACAAACCCTTAATTATACAAAAAACCATTGCCTATGGTATAACCAACCAACAAACCCAAAACAATTGACTTTATCAAAACTCAAAACATACATATAAAATTTTCAATTACTATTTTTGTTCTAAACAGGTATCAACCACTTGCATCAAAATATTCTAATTTTTATGCATCCTAAAATCCTTGAACCTCCTAGTTACAAGATAAAAAGTACAGACAACATTCTCACCCAAAAAGTGTCAATAATCAAAGTACAACACAGAATATTCCATCAAAACGCACCAAATCAAATTCATACATGATCAGAATAATTCACACACAGAAGAATCTTTCTTTAAAAAGAATTCATACAAAAAATGAATAAAATAATAAAAACTTCCCAAAAGCAATAAAAACCTCAAAAACAATAAAAACTCACAGGATCTCTATAAGCCGGAAAAACAGGAATCTCCTCTCGATTCAAGAACATCGCTTCAGCCACTACTGGACCTATAAAACGACAAAAAAGACACTAGCTTAATCATCAAAACCAAAATTCAAACTTAATAACAGAAACTGAGTTGCAAATTGACAACTCTGAAATTGCTGGCAGTTTATTATTGATCAGTCTTATTATAAGTTTGCAGAATATTACATCCCAAAAGCAAATTGCTGGCAGTTTATTATACAAGAACATCCATTATAAAGCAAAACTTCCTCCGTAACCACGCTTAAACCCTAATTAACACAATTAATGATGAAAATCAACCTGGTTTCACAACATGACGATTAGTAAGAATAATTCCGCGCCGTTTATCAACGACGAAACCAGTAGCGTAACTAGCACCAGCAGATTCAGTATCAAAAGCGCGACAAGCAGTAGTACGAAGAACAACAACTGCAGGAACAACTTTATTTAGCGCTTTTCGCCAATCTTCAGCAGTCGCAGCATTTTCAATTAATGGCGGATCAATTTCCATGCATAGATCATTTTTCAAAGATGCGTCTTCTGCTGAAATTGCCTCTGATCCTAATCTTTCTAGCTGATCTCCCATGAGTTTCGATCAATTTGATTAAGAAAAGTACAGTGATTTTGGCAGGGATTTAGGAAATTTTAGGGTTTTAGAGGAGAAAGAGGGAAAAGTCTGGGTTGCAATAAAATGAGTGAACGATTAAAATTGTTGTTTCGGAGAAGATTAATGTAATAAACCAACTCTTAATGTCGGTTTACTGACGAATACTCCGGCAGACGGCAATTAATTAAAACATAATCAAATCCTTTCTGGCAACCGAGTTTGCATCTTAAAATTTAAATATAATAGTAATTTTTCTAATTTAATACATTTCTTATCCGACATTACGATTTTCAATACTTGCTATACTTGAATTTTTTGAAGGATAAAAATTAGAAAAATTTACTTAGATTAATCTAAACTTTTATTGATTTTCTGACAATAATTTTAATTTTTTATTAACTATAATTAATTTCAATTTTAGGGTTACTTATCCAAAAACATGAATGTTTAAATGGTAATCGATTATTACAGGTTAAAACAAAAATATTAAAAATTAAAAGTTAAAATAGAATTTTCAAAATTTTCAAAATTTTTCAATTTTTTATTACTTATTTTTTATTTCTTTAATGCAAGATTCTCTTAAATGCAAAATTTTTCAATACTTAGGTTTTGATCTATTGATACCCAAGTGCAAGAAATCACAATTTGCACGAATTCAACAACAAAACAATCAAAATAGTGATTAATGAGGTTGATCTTATATCCTCTTTAGTTTAGATGTGTTATTGATTTATGAAGCTTTAATTGGAGAGATTACAACTAGAGAGAGAAAATGAGAATTAAGTGCAGATTAACCAGTGTAAATTATGTATTAGAGGGTATTTATCGATTATACTATCTAACACTTGTATTAAGCAAAAACCGCAAAAACAAAGCATGCCAAAAACACGCATTAGGCTCTAAAGTCGAGTCAGTTTTTTAATGCTTTGCTAGAAAAGCAGACTCGACTTTTAGTCCACCTCTAAGGAAAGCTGAGTTAACCTTTTCTTTTGCAATAATAATCCAATTTTCCTTTCTTCACTTCAATGCCACTGTATTGATCACGTCAATACATCAACCATTCCCTAATCATATTCATGCTCCCACAAGAGTCTCATAAAACCAAGACATCAAATACTATAATAGTAAATCTTGTTCTTTCCCTTATAATATATTGAATCATATTCATGCTCCCACAAGAGTCTCATAAAACCAAGACATCAAATACTATAATAGTAAATCTTGTTCTTTCCCTTGTAATATATTGAATCGTGTTG
Source organism: Amaranthus cruentus (assembly GCA_019425755.1). NCBI lineage: Eukaryota > Viridiplantae > Streptophyta > Magnoliopsida > Caryophyllales > Amaranthaceae > Amaranthus > Amaranthus cruentus. The sequence continues at coordinate 15,129,262 of CM033466.1, forward strand.
TGTGCAACGAAACTTTCCTTACACAAAAGGAACTATTGCAATTAACATGTACAATAAGTTAAGTGTGTCATCATGTATATCACTATATATACTCCATTATCATTGGCGTGAGTTCTTTTTGCTTAGCTAATATACTCATTCAATCTTTATGAATTTGACGGCATATCCTCATTCTCACCCACTTTTATTTTTTTTATTCTTCAAATACAAATCAATATTATCTTTAAGAATTAAAAAGTGTTACTTACATAGAGACAAATAGAAATAGATACTAACTTTTCTTATTAGTAAAGATTTTACAAGATTAGGTCAATAATTACAAGGTATTTACAAAGCAATTATATTAACACAATCTATTACAAGTTCAAAAATAAGTTAAAAGTGGCAAGTTTAATGAGCTGTCGTTGTTCTTCTTTCTCCAGATTCTGATCATAGTTTTCTATGAGCGGGATACATAGAGTATTATGATGATGATAGCAAGTTTAATGAACTTTGTGGAATGCATCAAAGAATTTTCCCTTCAAAATACCAAACCAATTGATGAACTTTTTCTCCATGGATGTGCTCCAATTTGTGAGTTTAGATGGGAATTGGTCCATATATCGCATTGTGTTATAGGCAATTCCACCAAGTATACACCCAATAGTGGGACCCACAACATATATCCAAAGCCCTTTGTAAACTTGCATGACTAGTGCTGGACCTATGCTTCTTGCTGGATTCATCGATGCTCCTGATATTGTCCTGTAATAAGATTATATGTTAGTTAATAAAAAAAAATAAAAAATAAAAAATCTTCGGGGAAGGATCTGAGCATGTGCAACATCTTCAACTACACAGGATTCAAAAAATTGGGAGTACGTAATTCTCTGATAAGTGTTTAAAAACGATACAAAGATTAGAAAAATATCATAACTTTTAAGTTGCACAGGCCCTTTAGAAAATTTGAAAATTTTTGCTTCGCCTTTGATTCTCTTGATAGAGTATACAACGTATCCTGGAAACTCAATTATTAGCCTAAACTTTTGGCTGAATTGGTTTCTTGATATATATGGGGTCAGAAGCCAATGAGACAGAAAGGTTTTGCGATATGTTATATACTATATACCTTTATCACTTTAAATTTAATACACTGTATTCAAAAGCTCTCATTTTGTTTTGCGTAATAAAGCAAATTCAAAAAGACGAATTAGTAATGAGGTTGGTGTGAAGGGTAGACTTACCCAGCAATTAAGGCATTCATGAGTATAGTCATTCCAATGGCAACACCAGCAAACTGATTATGCTGTTGATATGAAACAGAATGAACTTTTCAGTATCATAATTAGATAAGAAAAAATATTGTATAAATGAAGTTAAAAGTATATTAGACCGAGCCCAAGATCCACAAGCGGAGGCAACTGGATAAGCTCCAGATCAGGGAAGGTACCGCTAATCGCCCCCGCTTGCTTGAGTCTTGACTTATAAAGCATGTAACATATCTTAGAACTCTAATTCTAAGTTAAAAGTTTTTGTTGAAAAGGTCATTTAACATGATTTTAAAAGCGGGTCAGAATCTTATATACTTCTACTATCAAGTTGAATATGTAGTGTCAGGTACCATACTTTTAGCCTATAGACTACTTGTGTTGGTAAGGGTGGGCAAAATACTCAACTTTACATGTATATTGAACTAATTTAATTTGCCTGCTATATTTTGTATTATATTCCTTCCTATTCCTTTTAAATGTCTACTTTTCTTTTTGGGTAAATTTAACCTTTGTCCACTTTCCTTTTTTGTATAGATTTTTACCTAAATACCTTATATTCACACAAGTAAAGACCATAATACTCCCACTTACATTACTTAAAATACCCAACTACCACTTTTACAATCATTATAATCACTTAAAATACCCCAACTACCACCGTTACAATTATTATAATCACTTAAAATACTCCAACTATCACTCTCTTAAAATTTGTGCCCAACCAAAGTGGACACTTAAAAAAGAATTGGAAGGAGTATATGTTACACAATTCAATATTAATAGAGTTTTTGATAAAATTATATCCAGATCATGACCTAGGCAGACTCAGACTTAAATTCACCTTGCTTTAGCATTAAGTAGAGCAAAGATAACAAGAAGGGATAAGGAAAGTGAAACTCACCGCTCTTTCATCAAAGGCAGTACCAAAAATGACGAACATAAGGATGAAAGAAATAATAATCTCCATAACCAAAGATTGAGCATCTGATCCAGAAGGAACAGTTCCAAAATATGCCTCTTGAGGTACATCAAGCAAAAGAGATAAAGTCAAACTAGCAAGAATAGATCCCAACATTTGAGCAACAATATAAAGTGGAACCTACAAACAACAAACATGTAAATATAACATTAATAAATAAAAATTCAAATTCATACAAAATTAATGCAACATACTGAAGCGTTAATCCCAAAAGATAAGGTTTCATAAAGGGTATAATACAAGGACTTTCTAGGAGGTCATTCATTCTAAATTCTCGTCCAAACATGCTTAACGGCGAAATACTAATAGATGGTGCTAAATATCTTTTATACTCTATCTCGTTTTCTAACGTAAAATTTATTTGGATTAGAAGTGTGAATGCAACACATATCAATTTTATACACGGTGCTAAAAGTTGGAGTATATAACATATCTTACAGTTTCAACCATCTGCTTAAGCTTTTGGTTCAGTTGGTTCCTTAACTTAATATCAGAAGCTAGCTTGACAAAAGGTCACGAGTTTGAATTAATTCCAATCATCCCTCATTTAAAGTGGAATATTTTGCAAATATGAGGAGGATTTATGTTGCATCCACACTTCTAGCTCAAAAGGGTCTCGTGTAAGGGTGTGTTTGAGTATATAACATATATCAACCATCAGCTTAAGTTTTTGGTTGAGTTAGTTCCTTAACATTCAATATAATATTCCACTTGAAATGAGAGGTTGATGAGTTTTGAACTCATACCCCATATTTCATGTTGGATTGTGTTACCTGGTCAAGAGACTAACTCTACCAAAAACATTTAAACTGATGGTTAAAACCCAAAATATGTTATTTACTTTATCGTAAGATGATTTAAACCTAATAAATGAAACTCATGTGTAACATGATATAAATGCACTAAGAAGGGCTTAAATAAAGAGTTATAAAAGTACCATTTTCCATGAAAATCCTCTTAGAAGGGCATAAGTAATGGTGACTGATGGGTTGAAATGGCAAGAAACATGCTCTAATGTGTAAACAACAATCATAATAATTAAGCCCCAAGTTAAACAAATTCCTGCATAAGTCACTTCTCCTTTGGTTTTCTCAACTATAATTGCTGCACACCCTGTGAATACTATGAAGTATGTTCCAATAAACTCTGCTACTAACTGCAAAAAGAAAAATAGGTCATAAAAATAGACTGCGAAACTAGGAAAATAGGCCAAACTAAGAAAATAGGTCATGATAAGAATAGACTATGAAAATAGGTCTCATGAGCCGGGCCCTGTTGGCCCCATGTGGCTTGGCCTCTGTTTTGACAATTTTGGAGTTTAGACGACACAATGAAAAGTGTGACGTAAAACTTTTGGGGTAAAAGATTTGGAGCAAGTCTTGTATGAGACCGTCTAACCATAAGACAGACTCATACAAGCAACCCAAACATTTTATATTTAAAATAAAATTAATTATGTAAAACTTACACAGTAGATAACTGAATAAAACTGTTTTTTTCATTAATTTTTAAGAAAATAAAAATTAGATCAGCCATATCAAGCCATCTCACGGTGAGAGTTGAGACTGTCTTATTAAAGAATTTGTCAAAGATTTGGGAGTTAATTTGGCAATATTACCTTTTGCAACGAGGTTGCAACAATGAATGAGAGGCCTAAATTAGAAGTTGGGACATTAGTAGGCACATTGGTGATGGTTTGAGCATTTGTGCCGCGGACAGATCCTTCCTCCATTTTCGACAACTCGACATCGTCGACATGGCTAACTTTTGACGACATGATTTAACAGAACAGGTTAAGCTGATGGTTGTAACTTTAAAATATATTACGTGTTTTGTCGTATCGTAAGTAAACAAAAGGATGATTGATTTGAATATTGAATGATGGAAAAATTTGAGTTTTGAAGTGGTATATATACATGTATGAATACATGATAATTTGGGTTAATTATTTATTATTATGATTTTAATACATGATAATTATATGACATTAATGGTGACGATATGAAGAAGTAAAGCTGTGTAATGAAAACTGTTGGTGGTTTTGTAGTTTTAATTAGCTTAAAACTATGATTAATTCCTGTTTTGGGAAAAGCTGTTAAGTCAAGTTGTATATACTTTTTTATTTTTTGGTAGAACATCTGTATATTCTTTGTATATAGATATAGATATATAAAAATACTTATACAATACTCCACTTGATGTATAGATCGTAGGTAAATAAGTTGGTCCCCCTTATTTTTTAATGGAGACCATGAAGTTAGATCATCATTATTATTGTATATGAGTGTATTCTGATCATCGGAACTATGATAAGGGTATGGAAAGAAAGGGGTGGTAACTCATACTATAAAATAAAATACGGTCAAAGAGTTTTTCCGTTCGAGAAAGATCATCAACATTCAAAGAACAGAAATACCAACAAGTAAGCTAGATGAGTATTAGTAGTCTAAATATTAAGAAGTTAGGTATAGCAGGTTAACCATATGAACTATTATAAGGGTCTGGGGAAGAAAGGGGTGGCAACCCATACTATAAGAGAAATACGGTCAAAGAGTTTCTCCGTTCGAGAAAAGATTACCAATAGGCAAAGAACAAAAATACCAGCAAGTAAGCTAGAGAGTATTAGTAGTCTAATATTAATAAGTTAGGTATAACAGATTAAAATAATGAGATAATTAAAAATAAGACAGAATATAAAGGGTAAAAGTAATGGATCGTGTTAATAAACACGTTAGGGTGAACTGTGAAGTAAAATAAAAAAAATGAGACAAATTTATAGGGATAGGAAAGTGTAGACTTTGGTGCATGTGTGATGTGTAATGTGTTAGGTAGGCGTATTTGTGCCAATTTTAACAAATTGCTCGAAATTTTTTATGATTTTATTTATAAGAGTGTGATAATGTTTCAATACATCTTGATCTAAACTTATATTTGTATTTAAAACTTATATTTGTATTTATTAGGATTCAATTTATACTTATATGTAATTCATATATTATTTTAATATTAATAAAAAAACAAATATGAATAATTATTATTTAGGACTATGATATCTCAGGTTGAGCTTTAAAAATAATTGATAAACTATTTATAACAACAAGATGCATCTTCTTTTCAAATGAACATGTTTGCTTAGAATTCCGAAGTTGAGCGTGCTTGGTAAGGTGGGGTTAATCTTATGATGTTGGCCTCCTAAGAAGTTTTCTCAGGTGCACAAATGAAGTTAACTTGCGCTAAAAAGGCATGTGTTGGTCTGTGATGCTAGTCTACACTACAGCCTTCACGGGCAGTCACAAGGCTCGGGTGCTAGACCTATCAGATTTCACAAATGTGAGTCCATATTTGGCTTCAAAATTTTGAGACTCTACTAATTTGGGTTCGAATTTAAATCCACCAAAAATATATCATCTAGGTCCAAGTCTAACCGGACGTGACTAAAACTAGAGCTGTTCATGGGCGGGTAGCGGATCGGGTAGCACCTAAAAATTCTACCCGCAGGCTCAAATATTCAAAAGTCTGTTCGCATTCGCGGGCATATTTTTTTGTCGCTACCCGCCCATTTTTAAAGTCGGCGGGACCCGCGGGTAGGCGGGTATTTTTATATAAAAATTAAAAACATTAATCATATTATAAAGTTAAGTTTTTATAAGAACAAACAAAATATAATACATTATCTAAAATACTCTAAATATATATAAAGTCTCAAAATACTCAATGTATTATAAATATTGAATATAGACGGTGGAGTCGGCTCTTTGTTCGAACTTTAATAGGTTACTGCTTGAGTACTTTGAGGGTTAAAAATATCGAATGTACATAGTAGAATTAAAAACTTTATTAAAGTCTAAAAGAAGTAAACCTTAACTTAGTAGAAGAGTAATAAACTAAAGTTGGAAATGGGTGATGTAGTAATATAGTTTAATAATTAATAAAATTAATTATTTATAAACTAAGCGGGCGAGCGGGTATACCCGCGGGTATTTTTTTGGTGTCGCTACCCGCCCGTTTATCTTGGCGGGCGGGTATTATCCGTCCAAACTTTAAATTTTTTTGAAAAATATTGTCCATATCCGCCCGTTTTTCGAGTCGAATGGGTCGGGTCTGGCGGGTAGCCCGCCCATGACTCATGACCATACAAAATACATGCAAACCTTTGAATTAAAGAAAAAACTAATTAGTAAACACGACTATCACTATTTTTTGATAATGGTAAGCTAAGAGAGTTTAAGTGAAAATCAAATTTAAGAATTTATCTGAAAAATATAGTAATTATTTCTTATTATAGCTAAAACAAAAACTTATTCTCTCATAAACACGGATCACTTATTTCCAATTGTTATAATAGAAACGTTTTTCTTTTATAAGTACTTGAAGAATAAGTACTTTGTTTTCGTTTTTGGTCACATGGAGCTAAAAGTTTTTTTAATAATCCTCTTGAAAATTTATTTTGAGTTTATTCGCCCTACAAAATCTTTTTCTCATATATTAAATAATCAGGACATAGTATTGATAAATGAAGAATTTTAGTATTTTATTAATTGAAATTTGAAAGTCAGCTAGAATTACAAGTACACAATTTAGTAATTTCAATCTACCATGTAATTTATTAAAAAAATTGAATTTTCAAACTCAATTTGAAAATTTTGACTTTTAAAATATTTTAAAAGTTTAAAACTAATAATCTATTGTTGATCCATTAATATTTATTAATTAGTCTTGAGAAGCAGTTTCGTAGAAATGTTTAATTGATGATTGTAGAAATACTTCTAAAAGTACGTACTTTTTCTATTTGTGTTTTGGTTAAAAAAAAATATTATTTGGTATAAAATTTCAATTTGTGTTTTTGTATTAAGAAATATATAAAATAAAATATTTAAATGAGTAAATAGGATGTGATAAGAGATTAAAATATTTGGATGGATATTGAAGCAACAACGTAAATTAGTTTCCAAAGAGAAAACACAACAAATTAAATGACTATAACAAATAAATAAAAAAAGAACTGCTGAGAAATCGTTTTTCGGTGAGACGATATTTAATAAGAAGCTCATTTGCTCAAAGTCTATATTAAATGAGCTATTTAACCTATGTATAAGGTGCATCTCTCGGTGAAATCATCTCATATAAGAATTTAGTAATAGAAAAAATTGCAGCAAAATCAAGACAGTGGAGAGAGTGCAAAATAAGAGTAAATGATGGGTAGGTGTAGGTTTTCTTCTGTTTGGAGGTAAAATCGACCGCTTTTCTCTGTGAGGGGAGTATGTATATGGATTATCCGTCAATTTTCCTTATCCAGACCCTGCTCTCGAGCGGGATATTAGGTTTGATGATGATGATGGGTTATATATGAAGATCATAAAAAAATCTGAAAATAACAAAAAGAAACGAAGAAAATTTGTATTTAGGCTAGTGCATCTTACACTTAGTGTTTTGTTTTCAGAATTTTGAAATTTTCTGGTGTCTTTTAAATTTGCTAAATTATAATATTTTATGTGAGAGCTTTTTAACCATATTATGATAGCATTAAAGGACCAAAATTATAATATTTTATGTGAGAGCTTTTTAACCATATTATGATAGCATTAAAGGACCAAAAGAGTAAGAATTGTGTAATTGTTGTAAAAAAGGTGTGGAAATGAAATTTGAGGTCCAGAAATTAAACATTTAACTACAACCCAATCAATCTCAATAGTTTTAAATTTTAGTAGAATTTTGAATTTTAAATCAGTAATTTCAAATCAAAAACTAATACTTTTTTTTTTGAGTTTCTAATACTTTTTCTTTAATTTTCATAATTTGGCTGAATACCCCACGAATAAGATTAGCAAAGATCTCAATGTTAAAAATATATTTTAAAGCAATAATTAATAATAAAACATATATCCAACATTAGAATATATGCTACCATATTACATTTATTCTAAAATACCTGCAACTAATTGTGAAATATTATATGAGAAAATATCACTATCAGTTGCAAATATAATGAACAAAGAAAGTATATACTACAAATCCCAATAATCATTGCTACATAAGGAATAACATCAATGAGATAAAAAGATATTCTATAGCAATAAAAATAATTAATAATAAAACCAATATACAACAGTAGAATATATACTTACATATTACGTCCGTTCTGAAATACTGAAATACTTGCAATTAATTGTGAAATATTATTTGAAAATATATCATTATCAATTGCAAATATAATGGAATTTATTACAAATCCAAAAAATCATTGCTACATAACTAGAAAAAAATCAATGATAAAATATTGGGTCAACTACGGCTTACATAAAGTACAATCGTTGCTTCTTGCTAGAAATGAGAGAATCGATAGAGCAAAAACTGTTTTTTTCAGGCAAAACCATATCATCGAATCTCATTTAGTCTTACCCTTCTCTCAGCCTACCGTATAATCCAAAAAAAAAAATGGTGCACTAGACTACACTCCACTCATCTTAAGTCTAAACCTTTCGCTACGAAACAAACCTCAAAGCCTGGAGGACTAAAAAGTCGGTCTCATCACATCGATAACTCCTCAACTATGGCCATCAAAGGCATTGCTGCTGTTGCTTCCTCGTAAGGCTGGAAGCGTAAGAAAAGCGAACTATGATTATGAGTTAATGAATGCGAGCTCAGATGAGAAGTAAAGCGATCACATGTAATCTAGAGTAACGTTAAGCTGTTCCTTTTCAAACCGTTAAATGACATGATCACTACGATCAAGCATATCGACCAAAGTCATACGTCTAGAAAACCTTGGTGGTAATCTCAAGTACATTGCATCATCAATCTCAATCGGTAGATGAGTCGCTACAAATACTATTCCACCCTTTTTCCGATGCTCGGAAATGATATGCTCCAAGAGTTTTACCCCGTCATCATCCAATGCAACAGAGGGCTCATCCAACAACCAAATGGGCCTATCGATTGCTAGTAACCTAGCAAGCTGCAATCTTTTTCGTTGGCCCATCGACAACATTCTTGCCTTTTCCTTTGCCAGCTTTCCCAATCCCATTAGCTCCAAAGCTGGTAGAGCTCTCCCTTCTTTTCCCTCGAGGACTTCGAACCATTGCACGTTTTCCAGAACGGTAAATTTCTCCTTGATAGCATCTTTAAGAGAAACCCATCCGAGTTGAAGCTTATATTGATGGAATACACCTGACTGGGTAATATCATGACCGTTCCAAAGGATCTCACCAGCAGAAGGCTTGGAAAAGCCGGCTAACATGCGAAGAAAAGTGCTTTTGCCTGAACCATTGCTGCCTGTCAGCACGAGTGCACCTCCATCATGAATCGACACATTCACATGACGCAAGATTTGTTGGGCATTTCGCATACAAGAAACATTGTTGAGAAGTAAACGAGGAAGTGCGGGTTTCCTTAAAGACATCTGCTAAAATACATTACAATGTACAGAAGTAGAAAGGATGAGCATAGTGTCTGTCATCAGCAAGATACATCATGAAACTCCGCCTCAGGAGGGCTTATGAAAATATCAATTTCGGAATATTTAGAAAGAAAAGTAGAACACTAAACAGCACCAGAGAAACAACAACCGGCATAACAAGATAAAAAAAATGAATCCATTTAGAAGCTATAAGAAACCACAGCCCCCTCCACAACCTTATTCCCAAAATTTAGTACTTCGCCTGATGGCCTCTCCAGATGTGACACCATGATGCACTAACCACCATTTTTCTATGGGCAGGATACACTGGGTACGATGATGCACTAACCACCATTTTTCTATGTGCAGATACACTGGGTATGATGATGATGATGCACTAACCACCATTTCAAAGACACACAGTTCAAGGCTTCTCACCATCACCCTTAATACATTATACTTCTTTCAAAATTTCATCTCTATTCTTCTTCCCTTTCCTTGGCATCATCTTATGAAGAATATCAAGCCACCTAAATTCATGCCAACTGAAAAAATGATGTGAATCCCACATAACCATTACTGATTTCGCCATAGATAAGTATCTATATTAGCCTCTCCCTTCTTTGCCATAATTTTTCCTCAAATAAATTCTCAAACTATGAAACTATCTTGATATTTCAACGGACAGTCATAAATAGATAATTCACTCACACGAATACGAGGGTAATATCGGCAATGGAGAAAGAATTCTCTAAGATTGTTATAGTTTTATGTATATACAATGAAGGGGAGGGAAAGAATTCTCTTGATTTCATCCCTATTTTTTGCAATTTTACTATAATATTTTCTGTTTAGTGCTCACAATACATTCCTAACACCAGAAAACAAAATGTTTCATCGTCCAGACTCTATTCTCACCGATCAAGCAATCTAATGGAGACATAAACAACAACCAGTGACGACCCCTGATCATTAAACACACTCAATTTCTAATCTCAAATGGACGGGCAATCCAAAATTTTCGGCAAAAAACAATCTCCAAATTCAGTTTTCTCATTGTAAAAAGCATTGCCAGCATAAAAAACCCTTTCTCTTAACTTCTCTCTAGAATGAATAGCAAAGAATAGCATACTTTCTAGCTGGCATATGAAAAAAAATCTATAGGATATCCCAATTCCGTATCCGCGGATCTTACATATGCATTATCCAGGATTGTATTCGGATCCAAAACGGGTCCATTTCATGAAATTGGCTATCATCTTTGCCATACTTTCATCATCATCATAAACATACCACAACAGTCAACAATACATGGAAAAACTTCTAATAGTTCCTCCTTTCTATTTAGCAAAATCGAGTAAAAAAATTCCCAAAACCCCTAAAAACAAAAAATATCCAAAATCAAAACCTAAAAATCGAATTCCCAAAATGTAAACCCTAAAAATTAAAAATTTCCTAAATGTGAATTCTAAAAATCAAAAAACCCTAAAAATAAAAAATACCCAAAATCGAAAATCTTGAAAAATAGAGTTATAAAATTGTTTAACCCTAACAAATCCTACATAATAAAAAAATAAAAAAAAGACGAATACATACCGGCGGTCGACGGTGGTTAAGGGAGCAAAGAGAGTGCAGCAAGGATGTAGATATGCGGTGGTTGGAACTGAGAATGAGGGTTTGAGGGAGAAAGTGGAGAAAAATGTCTCATTTTGAGCGAGTAATTGTGTTAGCATATTGGAATGATGACGTAGGTCAGGAAATTTGAATTTTTTGAAATAAAATAAAACGGGTACTCAAATCCACGGATCCGGACTCGGATACTTTTTGAGACCCGGACCCCAAGTCTATCAAAGTAATATGGATCTAAATCTGACCCGAATCCAATGGGTCTAAAATATACTTCCTCTATTCCATATTAGTTGCACAATTTGCTTTTTCACACTCTCCAATATAAGAATTCGATCTTTAATATCTCTAATCATACATATCGAAAAATTATGAAAACTCAAAATTAATAAACTTTAAATCGAGACCATTTAAACAAGATCTCATATGACTATGTTTTAACTTTTAGATTAACGATAATATAAAAGTCAATTTGCTTGATGAATAGTACCGCAGTCAACAATGTTGCAAGTAAAAAAGAACGAAGGAAGTAGGACCCAACCCCATTAAAATGGATTTGGACCAAATCCACGATCCATTGTCCTCTATAGAAATAACAAAAAAAATAAAAATCATCGATGAATAGTACCAAAGAAATGGGACACTTGATCTAAGTACAGGGAGCATTAAGTATGTACAAATATATCAATCACCTTGAAAACTAAGTTTTTAACTTTTATAGATGTCTTAAAAGCAAGTTGTGACGAAAAATCATTATAAAACAACACTTGATCTAACCAATTACCATTCATCAAACAAACTTCTATATACAGATTCAACTCTTTTACAAGAGTGCCACATCTGAGGACTTAACGACCCACTATTTTTCAGACCTAAATTTATTTTTATTTTCATAATGATTAATTAATATGTTAAAATAAGTTATGATAATATTACCTAAAATAAAAACTGATAAGTCATTATATAGATATAATCAATGGAAATAATATCCTCTAATTAATGGTCATCCATTACTTTTGTTAAATTAAATTATTGTATTTACTTGGTCAATTTTAAGGTATCTAAATAATGAATTGTTAATTTAATTTGTTGAATCTTCTTCTTGTTTAATTAATCAAGTTAATTTCACAAATTAAATAATGCTTTAACAAAATGAAAAAAAATTATAGTACATTAATTAATTGTCTATCAAAAATTTGGACAAACATATTTATATGTTAATGTCCTTGTCTATTGACTATTCAATAATTGAGCTTTACACTTACATGCCATTCTTGTCTTGAGATATCATATTAATGATAAATAAATAGTGTAATATTTATAATTGCAAGTAATTTGAAAAGTTAGAGGAAGTTTCAAATTTATTCATGTTAAACCAACATTATATCTATTCAAAGAAAAAACTAGGTAAATTGATATTTTACAGAGAAATAGTTAAATATTTAGAAAGAAAAAACATATTTAATCTATCCACTACCTACTCTCAAATTCCAATTTTGGGCGGTATATGGGCAATGACCATGGCATAAGCCTATAACCATTTGGATAAATATATATAAAAAAAATGTGATATGACGGTCTCACAAGTCCAGTTCATTAAAGTTTAATGCTACTCTTACTCTATATTTTTCTTTATGGGTTGACCTAATTAGAAAAGATCTTTCGAAGAGATCGTCTCAAACAAAAATTTGTGATATGACAAATTGACACTATTACCAAAAATAAAAATTAAACGAATTAAGCCAAATCAAAAAATAAAGGAAAAATTACCTGGAATAATCTAAACTATTCATTGTTTTCCTACAATAATCCCACCTATTGATTAACCATGAGTAATCCCAACTTTGAGGGGTATTTTCCTAGAGTAAACTTGGGTAACCCGATCACCTGCTATAGTAGGTAATTCACCAAAAAAATAAATTAAATATTAATTTAAAATTTAAAAATATTTTTGAAAATTTACAAAAAAAATTCTAAATACTAAAAAAAATCATAAATTTTTTATGAATATTTTTTTAACATTTCTTTCGACATTTTATTTTAATTTATCTTTTTTTTAAAAAGAAAACTTGCTATAGCAAGTCATCCGGTCACGGGTTTACTCTAGGAAAATGTCCCTCATAGTTGGGATTACTCATGGTTAGTTAATATGTAGAATTATTGTAGGAAAATCGTGAATAGTTTGAATTATTCTAGGTAATTTTTCATGTAGAAGTATAAGATAATAAGATCAAGTAAACGGTCAACATAAATATTAGTGTTATTCACAATTATCACTCTAAAAAATACTCCTAGTGCACCTCAAAAATCACAGTTTTGAATTTAAATTGATTGGATAGAAATACTATTATCCAAAACCATTTAATTTTCTATCTCCAATCTCCAATAATGTTCGTTCACCCTATAATGCTCCTTACACTTCTTTCCTTCCTCTTCATCACAACACTAACAAATTCCATTACAACCCCATATAATCCACCCGACCACCTCCTCATCAACTTTGGCGTACCAAAAAATTCTACACAAACCACCGATAACCGCGATGGTAGATGGCAGAGCGATCAAAATTTCATTCTCGCTCCGCTATCTGCCACCATTAACTCCACTGCAAAAGCAGTGGAGGCTACTACAACTCCTTATAACATGGCCTGAATATTTCGGGCCACAACAACATATTCCATACCCGTTACTACTTGGGGTCCAAAACTAGTCCGCCTCTACTTTCCACCCCTATACATATCATACGACATCATAGACACCAAATCATCTTTTCTTTCGCTCACAATTAATGGGTTTAATATTTTAAGCAATTTTAGCGCGTTCGCTGTTATGACTAACTCGAACGTTGCACGCCAACACAACCACGCCCGTAACAAACGGGCTTGTAAGAGAGATTTATATCTCTTTGAACAAAGGAGACGGGCAAAAGCGTCTAAACCTAACTTTCTCACCAAGTAACCCGGATGGGTTCGGGTTCATAAACGGGTTGGAGATTATATCTGTTCCTGACGGGTTGTACGTTAACCGTTCCGGATCCAATATGGTTCCATATCTTACGGGTGGGTCTCTAGATTATTTGATTAACCCGTTTAGTTTTCCGGATTCAATAGCTATGGAAAATATTATCCGGTTGAACGTTGGTGGGTTGATCTTGGATTCGAGTGATGATTCCGAACTTCGCCGGACTTGGTTCGGTAGAGACTATAAATACATGATGTAAGTTCAACAATATTTTCAAAATGCCTAAATTTAAGGCTATTGACTTTTAATTTTCTTTGTTAATAAATTATTCAACGGATAGATAGATAGTATTAGTAAGCACTCTATAAATTGATTATCTCCAAGAATATATATTTCACAAATTCTTGTGAGAGACGATCTTTAAAAGACCATATCTTAATGATTTGACCCATAAAAAAATATGATGTAAGAATACAAAATAATTTTTGATGGACTGGACTTGAAAGACGTCTCTCAAAAATCGGTCTCTCAAAAGACTAACTGTATATAGTTTACTTGATGATTTTGGGTCACCATAGCATGAAATATATTCTTCTAAATTTCCACAAAGCATATATAGAAATTAATTAATTTTGAAGTGTTAAAATTATTAACTACTCTTGTGAGAGATTGTCTCCTAATGAGACGCCTCAAAGTAAGGATTTTATATGCAAATAATTGTATTAATTGGGTTATTTGACCTGTGTATTATGACCATCTCACAGAGAGATCGCCTCAAATAAATTAAATTTGTGAAAATTATTTATTTTCTAAAAAATTTATCAATTACATTAGAAAAAATGCACTGTCCATAACTCTTGATTTATGTGACAATTTCTAATTTCTGTATTCAATTCAAAGGAAAAAAAAAACAATTTCTATGAACTTAAAAGAAAGTAACTTTCAAAGAAATACAATTTTTTATAATATACTTGCATTATTTTTTTAAGTTATATTTCTATATATTTTATACTCATAAATTTGTGCATTATACAGATTTCTATACTTGTAGAAAATATAATCAATCATTATGTGCATTACACGGTAATAAATAATTAGATTTATTTGATATCTTTGACTTGTGTGGAGAATTCGAATGTGTAATTGTGTATACTATTTTACGCACTAGTTTATTTTTTTCATTTGCACTTCAATATTTTTTTACAGTTCAATGTGTTTGTCAAAATTGTTTATATATAGAGCTATAGATGACTAAAAATAAAAGAAATGTAGAAAAATACCATAGAATTTAACTGTAAAACAGAGGAAGTATGGTATATTTTATCTCGTCTCTTTATTTTCATTAGAGGTTAATTACAAGTGTGTTTGTGTATCATGTAATACAAGTCTTTCTTATACTTTGAGTTTATAATTCCACTTTAAAAAATAGATAGACGTACAAGATTTAAACCCTTAACTTAACATGATCTTTTGATATTATATCAAACTAGTATAGAAACTCGTGCAATGTACGAATTTGTTAGTGCGAAATATATAAAAACAATTTCAAATAATAATGTAAGTACTGTATACTATCGTTTTTAAATTTACCAAATTCAAGATTTTTTAAATCAAAACATAATTACTGATGTTTATTTTAATTATTTACCTGATACATAATTTTTTTTTCATTCATCATCATCATCTTACCCAGTGTATCCCGCACATAATTTTTTTTTCATTCAATTGAACATATTAAATTCTAAGTTAACAAAATACAATTGTTATATTATATCATACAAATACTTTACCTAATTTAGTTTCAAACTTAAACAAAACTATTAGATTCTATATTTGATAAATATTTTCATGTCTCTTTAAATGATGACACTTGGAATTTTCCAGGACTTTTATAGTATTGTATGATATGATATGATAATCAATTCAACCAAAAGTTTAATCTATGGTTATTTGATCAATAAAAACAGCAAATACAATTTTGAATTCGGAATAATAGCATTATACTACTTTTATGTATTGAATTATGTATTTATTTATTTATTTTTATTGATTATATTGAGTTGTACCTTAGCATGTGTTGAACACATGGTATTTGGTTTATTTATCGCATTCTTTGCAGTGCTTTTTTTATTTGAATGTCGTTTTGACCGCATCCCTCTTGCCCTATTTTCTGTTGAGGCATGAGTATGATTTATCGGTTTATAGTTAAGCGATTAAACCCTGCCCTAAGCGGAATCTACACGTGTATGATGGTAAACTTGCTTACTAATTTTCGATTAATATTATTTTTATGTTGTTGTACTTGATCAGTAATGGTAATTTCACACTGGTCTACAACGATACCACAAACACAAACTTCAATTAAATAGTTGCAACACCATCCTATACGGCGCCAGAGTAAGTGTACTTGACAATGAGGGGGATGGGACCATATGTTCGACAATTAAAGATAAATCAAAATTTGACATGGTTGTTTGAGGTCGATCTTGGATTTAATTATCTTGTGAGACTCCATTTTTGCGAGTTAGATCGCAAAATCAATAACATTGGCCAAAGAGTTTTCGACGTTAGTATCAACAATCAAATGGGCGCAAATGATATCGATGTATTTGCGCTAACTGGTGGCATTTACATTCCAATGTATCGAGATTTCGTTACGCTCATTGATAGTAGTGTTACCAACAAAGGTAGAGTCAAAACCAGAGGTCTTCTTTCAGTGACACTTACTCCTGACCCTACCGCAGTGTAAGTTAATCATTCGCAACAACGTACCTTGAGTTTCTGATTGAGGTTCAGAATAGATTATATACTCTAACATGGTGCTGCATATTCAACTTTAATTGAGTGGTGATTGAGCTAATAATACACTCTTTTTTAAATTGGTCAATCACTAAAGTATATATACACTTAAATTTTTGGAATATCACAAACAATCTAATTGATCAATTAATAATATAATTTACTTCAAAATTGGCTACACGTATATGCATGATTTTTTTGATATTTTGAAATTCTATAAATCAATGAAATAATTGGCTCTTTAAAATTGAAAATTTATCAAAATAATTTAGTTAAATATTATGCTGGTGAGATTCTGTAATTTTATGTTATATACACTACAAATTTCCGCCAAATTATATCATATAAGGGTAAAAAATAAATATTCAACAAATAATTAAAACCAGCTAATATTTGTTTTCATTAATATAAGCAAGATATTTTTCATTAATGATAAGTAATAATCTTATTATTTGCCGTTTAGACTTTGTCAACCTTTCTAATATCTAATTCTATATAATTGCATCTGTTATTTGTAACTGATTGTGACATATTGTGTGAGAAATTATTACTATCAGTTGCAAGTATATATAATAGAATGGAGGAAGCAGAACCCTAGCCACAACCATATGCATAATAAGCCGGAGCTCCACCAACCACTAGTCTGATCACGCACTTGCCCGCTTCAGGCATAAGTTCAGTTATGCATAAGTTCAGGCCATGTTTGATCTAGTACTAATTGATAGAATATATAACGTACATGTCTTGAGGCTTCAACATTACTTTAAGCTTTTGGTTATAACTCCAAGATGTATATTATATATTCTATCAGTTCATATTATATACAATATAATATCCTAAGATTTTAGCTATCAATTTATGTTTAATATCCTATCACTTTTCAAAATAATTTCCAATTATTACCTAGATTCAATTTACCACTATAATACTATTATAATTTTTGAGATTAGCTTTACTACATGAAAAATATCTATTTGCTACTGTGTTGATCACTTTTGTGATTCCGAAAACCCTAACATGATCATAACCGCTCTAGATATTTAAAAAAAATAATTAGATCAATTCATGTTTAGTTAGTATAATACTCATGTATTCCGTTGAATTTGCTACATCATAATTTCCAATGTAAAGACATTTTGGCTACAAGTATAGAAAAATGCAAGGAAGAAAAAGTTTTACTAAACAAATCTTGGTTGCACATTGCAGGACTTGAACACAATCTAACCAAAATCAGAATCATCTTCGTCTTACTCGGTAAATTCATCATCAACTATACATCTTTGCTCTACGTAAGAAGTTTTAGTTTTCCCTTTCAAATAAAAATATAACCAAAAGTATTCTAATTTATAAGTAAAAATATAATCATATATTATCGTTATGAAGTTGAAATTTTCACATTAAAATTTTAAAATCAATATAATTAGGAAAAATTAAAAGAAAGTTCTAATCTATAGATCTATTTGCAAAAAACTACCTTATGTAATTTTTTTTGCAAAAAACTACCCAATCTAATATATTTCTCAGCAAATGACTACCACTTAACGGAAAATGTTAGTTGATCGTTAAGTTTGAGGGTTTGACCAATTTGAGGGGTTAAGTTGTTTAGGTGGTAGTATCTTATTAGTCCTCGTATTTTTAATTAATTTAATATTAAAAAACATAAATTAACAAAATAAAAATAAAAGATATTTAATGTCATCTTTACCTATGGGATAACTCTTTAGAAAATCCGGTCGAAACAAGTAATTATTCGTTCTATTTTTTCCGATACGTAAACCGAAAAAATATGTAACGACACTTTTACCCAACATAACGATTTTCTCAAAAAAACAGACGTCGCGACATGAGTACAAATGTACAAAAGAATGAACTTGAAAAGTAAAGATTGAAGGAGAATTACAAACTCATTTCGTATGGAGAATTACAAACTCATTTCGTATTTTTCTTTCTTAAAACTCATTTTCTTGCAGCTTGTAGTCTTACCAATAAAGATAGCAAAATTTTCTTTTACATTGTAGGTGTTGTTGTAGGAATCGGAATAGGCATATGCATGTTAATTGTACTAATCCTCATGTACAAAAGAATGAACTTGCTAATAAAGAAAAGTAAAGAAATTGAGACTTTGTTGAAACAATATGGATCCCTTGGTCCAAAGAGGTATATATACTTGCGCAGATTTAAAGAGAATTACAAACTCCTTCAAAATCAAGCTAGGTGAAGGAGGCTATGGTATTGTTTACAAAGGAAAACTACATCGTGGGGATCAAGTGGCGGTGAAAATTCTCAACACATCTTCGAATCGAGATATGGATATGGTGGAATCACTACAACATAAATTGCTTTTAGTGGGATATATTTAGCGACATTTAATTTAAATGTCGCTATTTCATATTTCTTATAGTGTATATAAAGGATTTAGTGACATTTATTAGAGCCTTTAGCGGCATATTAAAAAGTCACACTAAAGCTTTTAGCGACATAGGATCTAGTGACATTTCACACAAATGTCACTATAAACTATAGTGACAATTACATATGTCACTAAAGACCAAATTAAGTGTCCCTAAATCATTTTATGGTGGAACTTAAAATAAAGACTAAGAATTATTATACTAAAAATATGAATCAGTGACATTTTTTTAATGCCGCTAAATCTAATGTCGCAAAAAGCTAAATTTGTTGTAGTGAATTCATCAATGAAGTTGCAAGTATCGGAAACACCAATCATAAAAACACTGTGAAAATCCTAGGCTTTTGTTACGAGGGTTTAAAATGCGCTCTTGTTTATGACTACATGCCTTGCGGATCTCTTGAAAAGTTCACACGTGAGGGCAGAGACGAAAACAATCAACAACTCCCAAGGGAAAGTTTGTTTGAAATCGCTATTGGGATTGCAAGAGGGCTTGAATACTTGCACCAAGGGTGCAATACGAGAATTTTACACTTCGACATTAAGCCCCAAAACATTCTATTAGACGAGAATTATTGCCCCAAGATATCTGATTTTGGTCTTGCTAAGATATGCCCACAAAAGGACAGCATAATATCAATGTCGATGGCCAGAGGAACTATAGGGTACATTGCTCTTGAGGTTTCCATCAAGAGTTTTGGCGGAGTTTCTCACAAATCAGATGTTTATAGTTACGGAATGTTGGTTCTAGAAATGGTTGGATGTCGAAAAAATGTTGATGCGAAAGTGGAACATAGCAGTGAACAGTATTTTCCGCATTGGATATACAAGCAACTCGAGGAAGTCGATGAGATCGATCAAATCGACACCACAAACAACGAGGGATCAGTACTCAAAAGGAAGATGGTCGTTGTGAGTTTATGGTGCATACAAACCAACCCATTGGCCCGACCAAATATGACTCGAGTTGTAGAAATGCTCGAAGGAACACTTGACTTATTGCAAATTCCTCCTATTCCATCTCTAGCTTCTCTTTTAGATCACACCAAAGTTCTACCACTCTGGCTGAAATCTCACTAGGTGGATTTTTTGTATCATCCAATTGATATTCTAATTAGACAATTTAGCTAGGAGTGTTCACCGGTCCAAATCCGAATCGGAAGACCGGAAACTCGAATATGCTAAGACCGGAGACCGGACCAGTTCCATCCGATCCGGGTTTGGACCGGTTAGACCGAAAATAATTTTTTATACCAAAAATAAATTAAAAAATGGAAGATTTAAAAATAATTTAGCAAATTAATTATTATAAAATTAAAATATTTGAATTAAAAAATTATTTTGTGTTGAAAATAAAATATTTAAAGCCCTTTAAATAAGTATATAAATAACAATCATAAATATTATTCACTTTCAAAATCACTTTTATGTGCATCCGGTCCAACCCGGATTTTTCCGGGTTTAGACCGGACCAGACCAGAAACTCCGAATGTCGAATATGTAAAACTCGGAGACTGGACCGGATGCAACCGGTCCGGTCTGGTCTCACCCGGTTCCGGTTCAGTCTCATTTTGCACACCCTAAAAACGGGTCCTCACACGGATCCGGGCTAGGAGACCTTTTGAGACCCGGACCTTGGTTGGTCAAATTAATATGGATCCAAATTAATCTGACCCGAATCCAATGGGACTAAAAATAAGACCCAGCCCCATTAAAATGGATTCGGACCAAATCCACGATTCATTGTCCTCTATAAATTAAAATACAAACTAAAAGTAATTGGTGAATAGTAAAAAAATGGGAAAGTTGCTCTTAATAGGAGGAGCATTAAGTATGTACAAATATACAAATTACTCCAAAACAAATTTTTTTAACTTTATAAAGAGATGTCTTGAAAGCTGATTATCACGACAAAACATTAATAGAATACTTATAACTAGTAATTACAAGACAAGATCATTTACTCATTTCATACCACAAAATTTGGTCAATTGTAGTGTTAATCAATTCTAAGAAAATTTCTCAAACTTTGTCACTTAGCATTAACTCAATTTAGCAAATATCATTTATGTAATTGATAAGGCTTCTTAAGTCATTTTACCAATCTTCCATCATCAAATAGAGTACAAAAATAATGGTTACAAGGTGAGAATTGATTGTTCTTATGACACTTGTGATCAATAACAATTAGCCATGTTCATATAATAGAATATATATTAATATTAATTAATAATAAATAATACTCAATTTGATCTTATTTGTTCTTTCACTTTGAGTTTTTCACAAATATTAAGATAGATAGAATCTTTAGGTTGTAGTGAGTATTATTTTAATTTAATAGTAGTGTGAAATAATGATTGTATTGGAAGTATGAGAGAAAAAATAATTTAATAGTAGTGTGAAGTAATGATTGTATTAGAAGTATGAGAAAGAAAATAATTAAATAGTAGTGTGAAGTAAGGAAAATGAGGTTTTAAGGGGTAAAAGTGAGATGGAAACTTTCCAAAAATAGAAAGTATTCTAAAGTAGAAAAACTTTTGAAACTACCCGTTATAATAAGGTGGAAGAACTAAAAAGAACGGAGGGAGTAAGAGTTGGAGTTATGTATGTAGGGAGTATATATTGATGCTTTCAATTCATGTAAACCTAACACCAAACACCTTCCCTACTAGAAACCATAAAGTTGATCATATCCATGATGTTTGGGATCTTATTACTTCATTTATTTGGGTTTTCTAGTACCTACTAATATGTTCCTTCCATTCAATTCAAACTAAAAAGAAATAAATATGTTGATTCAAATATTACTCTTATGTTACTATTTTTAAAAATATCTATTGTCTCTTTTTAGACATCTGCGATGAAATATTGATAATTCTGATGCAAGAAATATGTTTGAATATATTTCGCATACGAATTCATCTCTAATGCAAAAAAGTAAAGAAAAATATATTATATAATAGATTTATGGCTAATAATAGAAAAGTGTAAAAGTTTAAAGGATTGAAAAATCAAGAAATAAAATGTTGATTATTTTTATAAATTATGTTGGTGATAATTTTTTTGAAGGGTTATGTTGGTGATAAATGATGTTTAATGAATAAGTGAAAATTAAATGATATAAGAGAAGTTTTATATATGAGTGTTAAAAAGTTGCTTTGAAAAGAGTTAGAAGAAAGGAAAAGGAAAAAAAACGTAATTAATAGGATTAATCCTATGTCCATTAATATGTTATGTAAAACTCCAACTAGCTACCCAACATTATTAAAAAGTTATTTTAATATTATTTTTCTACATAAGGCCCCTTAAATTTGGGTGCCCTATGCGATTGAGCATTCCGCACACCCCTAAAACCTCTAGTTAACTTTGTACTTATTGATTATGTTTAATTATATTACATATAAGAAAACCTTCTAACTAAATTTATTTTACTTTGAATATATTAAAAATCTATGCATATATATTATTTAGATGGAATCTAAAATAGCACTCCTAGTCCTATGTATTATGGGCATGGCCGGGGGTGTTCAATGGGTCGGGCCTCGATTTTAAGCCCTTATCCGGCCCGTTTTTAGAAGGGCTTTGTAAGGGCGGGTCGAAAATAAGTCGGGCCAAAAACGGGCTATACTAAAATTAAAATGAAGTGGGCTATAAAAGGGATCAATAAGGGCCGAAAATGGGTCTTTATAAATAGTATAATTAATGTATAATTTAAATATTAAAAATGACAATGTCAATGAAATTATTAATATTTTTTCAATCTAAGTATTATAAATGATAATTTAATTGTTACAAATTGATAAATGGAGATTAAAATAATTTTTATTAGTAAAAAGGAAAATTTTCTCAAAATAATCTCAACTATCACCGTTGGCCAAAAATAATCTCAACTATCAATTATTTTTTAATAATCCCAACTATTCTCATAATTTGTTGAAAACATACCCACATCCCTTTTAACCGGCTACAACAGGTAAATTTTTCACTTTTTTCTTTCTTTTTTGATTAATAGATGAAGGGGAAGGGTTAATTTTGAACAATTAAGTACAAAAAAAGAAAAAAATGTGGAAAAGTTACATGTTCCAACCGGTAACAAGGGGTGGGTATGTTTTCAACAAATTATGAGAATAGTTGGGATTATTAAAAAAATAATTGATAGTTGAGATTATTTTTCGCCAACGGGCGATAGTTGAGATTATTTGTATCAAATTTTCCTAGTAAAAATGAGCCGGGTTGGGCCGAACCGGACTTTGAAAGTCCATATTAATTCTAAAGGACCCTTATCTAACCCGATCCATATTTACTTAAGCCCGACCCGACCCTTATCCGACCTATTAAACATCCCTAATTATGGCATATATTCAACTTGTTAGTTGAAGAAAATAGTGAAACCTTTATTTAAAAAGTATCTTAAGAAGACTTGTATTTTGTATGCATACCCTATTTTCTCAATAACCACTAATAGGAACTTAATGGTGTCATACTTTATTTAAGTGGTGAAAGTGAAACCAACCAAATTCTAATTCAATCACTTCTCTTTCAATTCATATCCTAAAATCTTTTCTCTATATATCTTATATTATATATACCACAATGTCCACAAATAAATGTAAAAAAAAAGTTTATATTCTATCAAAAAAAAAAAAGTAAATAAAAGTTTCTTTCATTTTATTGTCAAAAAAAAAGCTTTTTACATTTTGTTTTTTGAAAAAGCTACATTGATGGACATGTAATTTGTTCAAAGTAACCCCTAAACTTACTACTCACTGCCTTGGTGGGACTTAGAAGCGTATGGAATATCCATGAAAAAAGCCATGTTTCTTCATTCAAAGGAAGTATAGAGGTGTATATTTAGATGTATGGACATATTTTAGTTATGATATATTCAGTAGAGTTTATTTCCATTCTTGTGTGTACCTAAACATTTGACAATCTAAATTAATATTTAGTAGACCTATAAAATTGCTGGTTAGATGGGTTTCGGGTTAGGTCAGGTCAATTTCAATCGAGTTAGTTTTGTAACGGATTACGTCGAGTTCGAGTCAACCCAACAGGCCAATCCATAGCATTAATTTTTCTCCAAAAAAGAGATATATAATAATTGTTTTCCTTAAAAACATTAATTAATAATAAAAAGACCAATATTATATCAAATTTGAAATTTTGACTTAATGTGTAGTGGGTCTCGACTTAAATGATGACGGGGAATTGAAAACGGGTCAAAACAGTTATGTTTAGATTTTGATCGAGTTTGACCTAGTTTTTTCAAATTCTTTTTTGGGTCGGATTATTTTCCGAGTTTTGAGTCAAGGCCCACTAATTTCCAGTCGCGTTTCGGGTCAATTTCAAATCGAATCAAATTTAACATGTCTATGTGTGTGTGCATGTCGAGTTGAATCACACTCGATTTCAGTACACACAAGAGGACGAAAATAATTGAAGAGAAAAAGATGGGATAAAATATGCACTTACCTAGAGGCTTTTTAGCCAGTGTCCTCATAAACTTTCAAACAAAATCATGAAAATCATGAATCATGGTTCACAATACTATGTACTCCTCTTAGTCAAGTTTGTGCCCTTTTTTTCTTGGGTGGGGTTTGTGTAATTCCTCCCCAAATTGTGCAACAAATACCAAAATTTTCTGTTTGCCGACAAAATACACGAACGGATCTCTTGCATAGGTAAGTTTTAACTCACTTATAACCCCAAATCATAGCAATGCTTATACATGACAAAACATTGATGTTTCATGCATTATTGATATTAAGTGGCCCGGGTTTAATACCGTTCAGTTTCCACCCTATCTGTCATAGAGCCAATTCAACCAAATGCTTAAGCCGATAATTACAACTTCGTAATATGTTATATACTCTATCAATTCGCATGTCTCGTACTGTCATACTAAAGTCCTTTAAGCTGAAAGTGTGGATGGAAATTGAATTATAGACATCTGATATCATGTTAAGAAACTATCTCATTAAAAAACTTACGCTAACGATTGTAGACTTGTAGTTTCATGTTATGTTATATACTCTATCACTGTCATTAATAATAGATCGAATGTTTGCAGTGTAATAGTAACATGTGGATCGACTACAATTAGGCTTGAGTTAGTTCGTGTTCGTCTTGTGGCGATGATTCTTGTTGACCACCAAGGGTAGCCTTGATTGTGGAGGGTAAGAATGTCAAGAGTCACTTATATATTTGTCTATGAGCAATTGTGCTCTATATTCAACAATGTCAAAATTCTAAACCCAAAAGTACAGGGTCGGCTATATGAATCAATAAATCAGTCTCAATATTCATCAACAACTGTGCTCTAAACGTGGAACGATCGAGAATTAGCATTACAAGATTTAATAAACAATATTCTTTACAAACAAGAGACTATCAAGGAAAAAGAAAAAGAAAAAAAAAGACCCCTATATTCCAAATTTTCCTAATTCATTCCCCACCACATCCACCAGTCACCTGATACCACTTAACAATGGCCTGGACTGGCATCTCTCATTGTATGCACAGTAGTATAACATTCTCATTAGCCCAAAAGATCGTATCTCACAAAACTCGTCGAGAAAACGACTGGGCAAAAGTTTAAACAAGTTTTCGGAATTTCAAAACGAGGAAATAAAGAGATTGATTAGATTATTATATGATCATTTCGAAGGAACTTGAGATGCACAATTGGCAATCGAAAGATCAGAAGGGGTGCATACGAGAGCCCTTTGTTGCAAATGTCTCAAACTTTGTTCCATACTCACTTGCACCATCTCGGCAAGCATCTTCTTTGCTTTTCCCGATTGTTCCTCACCGTCCATTTGTGAGATGATGGTGCAAACAATGTTCTCCAAAGTATCCGGTTGTAACTCCGACCTTGGATAAGGCGACTCCCTCAACAACCTCAACAACATATGAGCTTTGTTTTGCGACTTTGGAGTTCCTTGTACCGTAAGCTCGAGTAACCCCGGTATAACCCCTTCTCTAAGTATTGGGTCCCGATACTTGCACCGATCGATCTCACACATCGTCAAGAGTGCCCCAACCGCATGTTCTCGACTTTGCAAAGATCCACTTTCTAAGACCTCCACGACAGCAAGCACACCGCCTTCTTCGGAGACTAAAGCATTTCTACCCTCATCGAAATTCACAAGAGA
This sequence comes from Amaranthus cruentus, assembly GCA_019425755.1. Lineage (NCBI taxonomy): Eukaryota > Viridiplantae > Streptophyta > Magnoliopsida > Caryophyllales > Amaranthaceae > Amaranthus > Amaranthus cruentus. The sequence goes on from CM033466.1 coordinate 15,155,837, forward strand.
TTCCAAGAGAGCCGTGCATTTTTCAGCTGTTTTCGAGGATTTCTTGCACGTTTTGAGCAAATCGACAATGAGTGGAATAGGGTCCGTCTCTAAAATCAGAGTAATATTGTTCGCATGGGTAGAAAGATTGTAAAGTGCCATGACAGCATCTACCTTGGCTTGAGGCGTGCCGGTTTCTAGGACATCTACCAGAAGAGGGATCGCCCCGGAAGCAGTAATGGTTGGCTTATTTACCGAAGATGCGGAGAGCGTTAGCAACGAGGCAGTGGCATATTCTTGAAGACTCGTGTTCTCCGATTGGAGAAAACCGATTATCGGATCCAAGGCACCAGCAGCTACTATGCTTATCTTGTTCCTACATAGTAATACATACAAAAACTTCAATCATCAGCCATTACAGAAAATACCCTGTAAAACTTTTAATGTGCACAATAAAACTGACTATAAATCCAAAAAATGATTCAGAACAAGCCAGACATGATTTCAGTAAGAGATCACTTAAAATATACTTTATTAAGTTAATTACATGCTGCCAAAAAATGATTAAGTCCACTGTCACATGATTTACTAATCTGGTCCGTTTTGGGCTATTTTAGGGTCATTTTGAGCAAATTGCGAATTTAAAAAACGAATTACCAGGCGAATTATGTTACACTGTGAGTTTGTGTCTAACCAAAGATTTACAAAGCAATATATTTACAAGTTTCAATCAAACATCCACTAGATGGCTGTCTGAAACATTAAATGTGTACTTGCATATAACCTCTATTACTCGGATTCGAGACTTTAGATCCGACATAGGTACATGTCCGAGTGTCCAACTTGTCTAAATTATAAAGAGGTACAACATTTTGGGTCCGAAATAAAGTGTCCAAGTGTCTAAATCATGTGACACTGGTCGTACCCGTGTCTAATTGTCAAGGATCCTACATGGGCATTTGAGGTAAAATGAAAAGTCCGGGTAACAAATCACATACGCATCAAGTTGATTAGAAAACACAGATGCATGCAATGAGCCCAACTAATATAACTACATAATATTCCGAAATCTGAACTACAGAGTAAATCGCAGTTGCCATAGCTCATAACAAAAAAAAATTTAATCAACAGGTAATCCGTAAGACTACCTTTCTTCACGTTGCATACTAATACCATATCAAGAAACCAACTGAACTGAATGCTTATACTAATGGCTGTAACCCCAGGATATATTACATACTCCATCAGTAACAACATTTACCACAAACGGATTGCTTCGTGTTACTCGAGATCTATGTTAGTTAGAACTTGGGTACTGATGTTGGATACTGGTACATGTCTGAGCATCGGATACGTCTAAATATTCAATTTTACGCCTAAAACAAAACGTGTAAGTGCCATGTAAATGTCCAAGGATCAAGGATCAAGGATCGGACACGGGTACGTAAAGTAAAATTAAAAGTCCCATTACTCGGGATAATTATCATATACACAAATTAAGAACTTCTTGAATCTTAACCAATACTCAAAGTTTATTACAGAAAGGTCAATTTTGCTTTTTAGCAACTGCACAAACACGCAAAGTACTTCAATTAATTGTATTTAATTAGGATAATTATCAGTAAATCTGTATACAGATTAAAAGTTACAAAAATTTATTATCATCCATTTAAAGTTGAACAGAAATTACTTTACAAATTAAATAATTTTCATTTTAGATTTTCTTTTCATCATAAAGAATCCAACCACGTGAAAACATCACATGATAATAAATAAAAGAAAAGAAAAGAATTCAGAATAAATTGATAAATCTGGAAAGAGAAACAGAAAGGGTAGAAGCAACATGAGCTAAAGAATATAGGAATGTAATCCTACTACTCAAGTAAATTTTTTTAAAAAAATTATTCATCACTCTTAAAATATGATATGGAATAATTCCCAATTGTTAAATATCATTTAATATAATTTATTTTAATATAGAGTAAATTTTAAAACAAAACAAACATACATAAATATAACATAGAAGTAGAATATTTTGAGGCGTGATTTAGTGATAGATTCCGAATTATATGCTATTTAAATAATTTAATTAATAATTAATGTTTGGATTTATAAGAAGTTACAAGTATAAATATTTGGTGAAAATAAATATTTTTTAGATATAGAGGTGTTTGGCAAATGACTGATAGCTGGTAGCTGATAACTGATTATAGTGGCTAATTTGACCAGCTGATTTTATTAACTGGTTTGACCAGCTGATTTTGAACCCACTGTTATAAGCAGCTTATTCAAAAACAGCTTATTCGTATCAATAAGTTGTTTCAACCAGCTAATTCACCAAACACTATCTTTAGCTGGTTTGACCACCTGACCCTCTATTTATATCCAAATAAGCTAAAATTGCGCAATAAGCTAATTTGCCAAAAAACCCCATAGAGCAGGCTAAGAGTATGAGAGGGCTAGATGAGATTCGATCTCAGGTACTTGTCTAGAAAAGACGATATTTGCTCTAACTAGAGATGTTCAAAATAGACCCAATGACGCAAAATTTACCCGAACCTGTGACCGAACCCGATCTTACCGACTTCATAATGATTTACAATTATGTAAAAACAATACGGATGCAAAACCCGATTTCAAACCGACCCTAACACCTAACCTGAAATCAATCCGATAACCCGAATCAACACATCTACCTCCAATTGAAACCCGATTCGATTCTCAGTGAAACATAAGTATTAAATGTATAGTTAATTGTATAATTTGAATTGAAATCATATTAAATCGTTATTTTGAATTAAAATCATAAGATAAATCTACTTCTATGTAATCTTCAAAAAAAAAAAAAATCTACTTCTATGTAGGAAGCCGTATATATCATTTCCCGCATTATTTAAAATAAATAAAAATTCTCTGATTTTCAATTTAAAATCGATTTATATTCTTATTAGCGAAATATTATTGGCCGTTCATTAGCAAGATCCTTATATTCATAAAATTTTGCAAAGCAAAACAAAGACAGGAGAATACTTTTCCACCTTAATAATAGTTTATTTTTTTGGATTCTTTGACCAAATTAAGTATATTTAATAACAAAAATATTAACTAAATTTGATTCTTGAGAATAATTTTAGACTAAAATTTGTACATCAACAATTCCATGACTTAGAATATTCTCATCTTTACTACTTCTAAAATTTATCCATAAATAATAAATTAAAGATATTACTATTTAGTATTTACATACAATTTTCAAGCTTAAGTAACATTCACAAGAAAAATCTTTAAAAGTAAATAATTACTCCTATTTTAATTACTACTTAATGAGTAATTAATTTAATAAGGTTATGATTTACCGTTTTTTATCCTTTTATAGAACAACTCGTCCTGTGTGAGATCGAGCCAATATAATTAGCTTATTTTGTAATTAATCACTTTTTAATATACAAAATATACATAGGTCAGCGTACACGATCTCATTTAAGAATTTGTGTTTATACATAAGCCAACCTAATACACAATGATAATAGAGCTTATATGAGCGGGATACACCAACTAACTATAATAATGATGATGATAGTAATTGAAATCAACATAAAAACAAGCCTAATTTCCCCTATTAGTTAATTATCCACAAGAACAAATCAAAGATTTCCCTAATTATAAAAGCAATTTCACCAAATAGAGTTAGACCCACTAAAGTATTCCACTTACTAAAATTAATCAAAAACCTAAATTATCTAACTTTAATCAAAATCCCAAAAAAAAAATGTAAAAATAATACAAAAATTATCTCCTACACCCAGAAACTCCTATCAAGAACCCTAAAAGAAACAATCTTTCACAATTCAAGATAAAACCCAAATCAAAAAGCCTAATCTTTATCAAATTAAGACATAATCCAAATCAAATTAAACAAAAAAAATTAAGAAAAGAAGAAAGAAACTAACTTTTCATCTTTGACAGCGAGATTAAGAAGGGCAAGAAGAGCAGACTCAGTAGAAACCAGTGAGTCAACTCGGAGCATAGAAACGAGTTGTGGAACAGCAGGGGAAAGCTGACGACGACAACGTTGAGAAGTTTTTGTAAGCCGTCTGATCTCTTGGGCTGCTTTGATCTTCAAATTTGGATCGTCTGATTTAATAAAGTCAAGAACTTGATTAACACTAAGGTGGGTTGCTGTTACACTGGATTCCATGGAAGAAACCCCTAAAAAAACTGCCTCTTTTTTTTTCTTTTATAACTTTTTTTGAGATGGGTATTTAAGAAAAATGGGGAATTTAAATGGGTAATTCTTAATTTAGTGAAAAAAAAAGAGGAAATTAAATGGGCAATTAATTTTTAGGAAAAAAAAAGAGGAGAGAGAAAGAAACGTAATGAAGATGAAAGATGAACAAGAGGAAAGCTTTAAGCAAGGATTGAGAGAAATGAAAGAGGAAAAAGAAAGAAAATGAGGGAAATTCTTTCAACGGTTCCCTTGAATGACAGTTGGGGGACTAAGAATTAAAACTAGAGATTTTATAATTTTGTTTGGGGGTTTTTTAAGAGGTCATTTTCTAAGATTGGATCTTTGTATTTGTATTTGGTTTGGTTTGGTTAAGATTAGATTGGTATTTGTATATTTGTATTGGAAGGTGATGGATAATTGGGAAAGGGTGAATAATGAATATACTTTCATAATACTTTCTCCGTTTTTTTAGTTCCACCATTTTCACTTTTTCACACTATTCATCATTTGATATTATTTTGCATAGTGCGGCTATTAAACGAAAAAAAAACCTAATTATGTGAGATTTTGTTTTATTCGTCTCGTCGAATACTTTCATAGTTTCATTATATCAAATTTTAATAATTTTTAGTTGAGTATAATTCTAGATATAAGCAACCCGATAAACGCATTGGACTGCGTAAAAAGGTGTTTGGTTGCAAGTAAAAAAAACGAAGGAAGTAATTGCTATCGAGCATGACATATTGTGTGGAAAAATGTCACAATCAGTAGCAAATATTATGGAACGGAGGAAGTATTAAGGAATTGATATGAGGTTAAGGGGCTATGTTAGTCTTTTGGTCCTTTTGATTTGCTATATCGATGTTTGATAAATTACTTTTTTTCTTTGTTTTTAGTTTTATGTCGATTAGACAGTTAAAAGGGTATGGTAAATAGTTCTTAAGCAAGCTAAAAAATTAGTCTTTGTCTTTTGACTCAATTTTTAATTAATTCCAACAATTAACGTCCAGCAAGTAACAAATAATTACACACCTATGCCTCTCCAAATAACCACATTTGGAGTTTCAATTTTGAGACTTTGAAATTTGGCTAATCAGCCAATATTTTCAGTTATAACTGATCAAATTAGCCAGTAGCACTAGTTGACAGTCATTTTCCAAATAGACACATAAATCTTACAATTTTGGAAAAAAAAAATCTAAAAACAAGGCTTTAAGATTATTGTGTATTCTTTGATCAAATTGGAGCGGTGATGGAGAATCGAGAAGCATATATTGTGCGAAGAACCAAATCACTTTGTGATGAAGGTGAAGCTTGTTGCTGAATCATGCACTATAGAGGATGCTAAGAGGTGTGCAACATTGCATGAGCATTAGATGTTTGGAACCTTGGAGGAAGATTAGGTTAAAGCAAGAAGAGAGCTTCTTGAAGGGTGTCTTGAACAAGATAAGGAGTGCTTTGAACAAGATAAGGAGGTATACAATAGGTGTGCCTTGAACAAGGCAAGGAGCTGGATAAGAGGTACCTTGAACGAGGCAAGACAACAACAACTGGTCACAAAAAGCTACTATAGTGAGTGCTTGTTCGAGCACATAAAGTTCTCATTTGAACACCCCAGTGCAAGCCCAACTTTGCGATTTAAATTCTATTTTGGCTCAAACTTGTGTGGGAACATTTGGACTTTGGGCTATGATTTATTCTAATGTTTTAGGGATGATAAATGTCTCTAAATCAAGTTTTAAAAAATGTTTAGGAGGCTAATACAAGGGAAAGAGAGGTTGAGAGCCTAGAGAGTTTCTCTTGTATTGCATGAGTGATTTCCATTAAAGATGGAAACTATGAGCTTGAGAGATTGTTCGTAAGCATTAGTGAGACTCATTTCATTATTGTATTGATGAATCATTAATGACATATAATTTGTTAGAGGGGTAGGTGTGGAAGACATCATTTATCATTATGTGTGTGCTTTGTTTATCAAAACTTTAATCTTGGTGCATGTTCTTTTTATACTCTATTTTTCTACCTTCTTCTACATCTCTTCTCATCATTGTTGGTCCAAGACCCTTCCCTTTAATTGGTATCAGAATGTATGTGATCTCTATTAAATGTAATATTTTTTAGCTTGACTGCTTGAGAGGTTATTCTTAAGTATTGTCAGTTTTGTTTTATTATTATATTGTTGAATTATCAATGAAATACAATTTAGTTTGAGAGGATAAGTGTCTAAAGACTAAAACACTAATAAGTTATTGTTTTCTTACTTTTATGTATGACATCTCAATGTGTCATGTTACATATAAACTTTTACTTGCTTTGATTAGTGTAGCGGTGTTCAATTAAGGAAAATTTAGGCATAAACTTGCTTAGCTTATACCATGATTTATATTATTTGATTTAAAATTTTATTAATATTGAATTATATAATATATAATACAAAAGAATAGCAACCTAATTGATATATATATATATATATATATATATATATATATATATATATATATATATATGTATGAGTGTTCAACCTATCTTAGATTACTTCCTTCATTTCAGTGACTTAATCACTTTTGGTTTGGGCATGTTTGTCATGACAACTGTTGAAGTCTTAATATCTTTAATCGTGCATAACTAAAAATTATAAAAAGAGATAGAAAAAAAATAAATAAAATCTCATTTTTTAATATCCAAAAAAAGTATTATCTTGAATTGGCCATAGATAGAAACTTCATTGTCAAATAAATTGCAATTTAGCTGACTTTTCATAGGTCTCTTGATTATGTTAATATAAAATCCACCATTAGTCATTCTTTAACAAATAATTAGTATTTCCTCATTCTCTAATCCTACCTAGAGTTGACTGCAGTCTATTCAGTTTTCAACTTGTTTAATTTACTTTAGATCCCTACTTATCTACCTGGGAACATGAATTTTGACCTAATTAGTCTTCATTAAAATTGTATTTATAGTCATTTTATAAAGGTAAAGGACTCGCACAAGGCGGGATTTAGGTGGGGTTTTTTCTTTTTTCTGTAAGATGCGTAAATCATACCCATTCCCCCACGGCGGAAGTAAAGAGAGATAATGCGCGCAATCAAGAAAACCCCAATTAATACCTGCGCCTATTAGGGGTCAAACCCCAAACCTTCCGGTCAACATGCAAATGCTCTATCCATTGAGTCATAAGTGATTTTTTGGTTAATAGTCAATTTATAATCAAACATTAATTGTTTAAAGTTTAATATGTTGCAGATAAAAGGGATGATTCACCAAATCACCTTTTGCTGAGGAAGAAAAGGACTATGTAAGAATCGAATTAAATTTATATTTTTGTATGGAAAAGGAAGAACTATGTAAGAATCGAATTAAATTTAGATCCTTGTATGAAAAAAGATACTTATTCTAACTGAAATAAATTCACATTTGAGATTGAGTTTTGGTATACTTTAAAGAAGATTATAACTCTAAGAATAGAGATTGGTTGGTTATAATCTTATTGTTATTACGTTAGCAACTTAATCTTTGTTGACCTTTTTATAACATATAAATTCAAAATATTTGTCTAAATATTTGTCTAATTTAGAAGTGGAGTATATAAGAATGACAAGCAAATGAAATTTTACGACCCATATCCACTCGCTCTGCGTCCAATTCCCCCTCGCCACACTTTTATCTATTATTTCTTAAATTGAAAAGGATTTAAAGATAATAAGTTTTCTAAAATAGTGGAATCTTAAAATTACTTTCTATTTTTGACTAGCCTTTAAAGAAGAATATAAAATTTAAGCATTTGTTTAAAAAAATATATTCACTATAAAATGACTTCCATCTAAATTAGAAGAAAATATTATAAAATAATGAAACCTATTTTCCTTTTAATTTTTCACTTTAAATTCCTTGTCAAAATAAACTACAAAAGTCTAATAAACTACGTAGTCAACTATTAGCTTCATTTATTATTTGTATGGAATTCCAAATAATATTTGTTTGAAGTCACTCATTATTAAATAAAGAAACTTTCTAATATCCCGCATAAGGCAGGGTCTGAGTGAATTTTTTTTCTTAAAAAATGCGGATAAATTATATCCGTACCCTCAAGGAGAGAGTAATGAAAGATACGCGCAGTCAACAGACCCCTCAATTGATACCTGCGCCCAGTAGGGTCGAACTTCAAACCTTCTGCTCCACATACAGATGCTCTATCCATTGAGCCACAAGTGTTTTCGGTTCACTCATTATTAAATAATTTTTAAAATTTTTAAATCGTAAGTACATTAATAATATTTGTTTAAAGTCACTAATTATTAAATTAAATTAAGAGTTTAAGACGCAATAGGCAAGAAAGTACGTAATTGTTTTAATGAGACATGGAGTTGGCCTATGGCCGTGGAAATAGGATCGAATCTCAGTAGTAGTACTCTATTGTGTGTGGCTTTGGGATTAATTATTGCTTAATTGCATGCTTTATATGCTTATTAATATGTGATTATTTGTGGCTATGAATAATATTTAGTTGTCATATAGGAGAAATTACGTGGTAAGATTCATGATTGCAGCCATCCGGGTATTATTCGAGAGGAGGTTTTCAAGTAGGTTAAAAGGTAAATTTTTACTGAGTTGTAATTAGGTATGCTTTGCTGTATGAGACGAAATGTTGGCCTGGAAGTTACGGAAATGTGTATGCTGAGGTGGATGTGCGAAAACACAATTATGAAGGACATAATAGGAAGCCGAGAGTTTAGAAAGAAATTAGGGGTTGCTCATATTTGTGCAAAGATGCGTAAAAATAAATTGAAATGGTTTGCATGTGTAGAGAAACACATCTGATGCCCTCGTGAGGAGAATTGAAAGCATTATAGCGAAGGGTAAGAAAAGTCGAGAGAGACTTAAAAGAACATGAGAGGAACAAATATAAAATGACTTGCATCACCTACACCTGTTTGAGGACCTGACCACGAATAAGGGTAGTTGGAAGCGTCTTATCCATGTCTTAGACTATTGATACTCCTTCGCTTACTAGTTAGTGTTCTTGTTTTTGTTTTTGCCTTTTTACATATTATTTTTTTTATTCGTTTTTAAATAGTTAATTATTTTTTCTTTATTTATATGTATTTCATTTATTTATATGTTTTTGACAATTAAGGATTTTTCTGAAGATTCATATGTGGATCTTTTTCGAGCCGAGGAACTCTTTAATCGTACTCTTCTTTATGGATAAGAGTTGCAGCTTTTCTTCCCTCGCTAGACCCTGATCATTATTTTCTATGAGCGAGCAACTAGCATTTGTAAATATTGGTGTTAAGAATGTATTTAAAACAAATAAATATTGGAACATATAGTACTGAAGAAATAGAAAATATTGATTATATAAGATTTATATGATTTGACAAATGACATATGTATACATATAATTGGAGATTTGGGGATTTTATCTTATAAAATTTTGCCAAATAAAAGAATATATAACAAATGAGGGTAAAGGCTCTCTAAACTTATTAATCAAAAGAAATCCTCTCACAAACAACAAAATCTCTAATGCTATGTTTGAAAATGATAATTTTATTTGAAAATATAGATTTGACTCAAACTTAATGTCTGGCAAATAAAGAATATACAAATTTAAATTTGAGTCAAATTCACTATGGTTATAAAAGTGATTAAAAATGAGAATTTGAGAATGACTTCTCAAACCTTGTCATTTTTGTCATTTTCAAATTCTACATTAATAAATTTATATTGAAATCTACAATTTAAAATAAAATGTTTGTAACCAAACGTAACCTATGTGATTTTCCTTAAATAAGTCATCATATAATTTAAATCATAACATAATATTTAAAAATAAACCACTACTATATCTTAGGTGAGAGGATGAGAAAAGTGCTTTTATAATTATTTTTTGAGATAGAAAAGTGGTTTCATTTAAAAGAAAAAAATAACTATCAAATATTATTGTAAACTTTTAGCTAAAAATCTCATGATCAACTCAATTACTTCACTAAAAACTTGATCGACGCACCTCAACTATCGTTTTAAAGATAATTACAAAAAGTAGTTTCTCCACTATATTAAATTAATTGTCCTAGTGGACATTTCCCAAAATTACTATAGTATTCTTATTTTATTTCTAAGAAAATATCTAGAGTTTCTCGTTTATAGGGACTATGAGTATGATTTAGGAAAGGAATGAAGACGACATCCAATATCAAATAAAGGAGAATGTGGTCAAAGAGTCCCGACTCAAATTTAATCCTCCGAATAAATTCATCCTACATTTACTTGCAAGTCTGCACCAATTATAATTAACAAATAAATATATATAAAAAAGTAAGCATCCTAAAAAATAGGAGTAAAAAGATGGGAATAGTATTTGAACTATAGCTAGATTTTTGGTTTAATTTGCAAGAGTTGCAATTTCCAAAGAAGATTAGGCTTACTTCCAAAGTGTACCCACACATTTCAATAAGATAGGGAGACCAAACACTATCAAAACCAATGATTTGCTTTCTAGGGGCACAATTTCTCTTCCTCCTCTTGTGCTCCTCTTGTTCAATAAATTATTTTCTTTATTGAATAGTCAAAGAAATAAACCTTTTTGTGCATAATATTTAATCCACAAAAAAAAATTGATTAAAATTAAATTGCTTTTGGTTTATCCTCTTTAAAGAAAAAGTAATGTTGCAAATTGAAAATTAGAAAGGTGTATACTTCTACATAATGCTTCCATTGATTAGGTCACCCATTGCTTTAATTATGAGGTTATTATTTAATTCAGCTACTTTTATCAGATATCGTCTTTTACAAAGACGACCTTAAAATAATAAGTTCATTTTCTTATTTTCTCTTTAATTTGTTAATAATTGAGCTAATAAGCCATATCTACTGTGTCTCTCGGCGATATTGTCTCTCACAACAATTTGTGTATTTATGCTTCATGCAAAATAATATTTTTGTTTACTTAATGAAAAGGTTATAGAATAGCTCTAAACTATATATAAAATAAGCTATTAAAAACCTGATTTATTTTCATTCCTATATTCATAAAAAAACATCTAAATTGTTCAGTGTCCTTCAGATTAAATTTGATACATCAAAGAGAATCATGAAATAGCCTAGTGGTTGAGGATTTTGCCATTCATTTTGATAAAACGGTTCGATACTAACTACTTACAAAAATGATTTATTTTCTCTCGTTGTCCGTATGAATTCTCTAACCTACTTGTAAATCACAAAAAGTGATACTCTCCATATTATTATTTAGGTATGTGGTGCAAATTTTTGCCAATTAGAACAATTATGTATTATTATTATTATTTGATTAAAAATATAGATGTTTAATTGAAAAATACAAATACTTTCTAAATATTTGTATATATACTACATTTTATCAGGTGCACGGTGCACCGTTTTTAGCATTTTATGAGATTTGTAATTATTTATTCTTACCTCCTATTCAGCCTAAATGTCCCATTTAGTTTTTTAGCATTATTCGCTCATCACTCTTAATTTGCGTTTTACTCTTAATTTATACGTTACAACATAGTCATGTGGGATTTTGTTTGATTCATCTCAATTACAAGGATTATTAATATCAGATTTTTATAATTTTTAATTAAGAATAATTTGAGATATTAAGGGTCAAAATATTGTCTCGACAAGTATAAAACTAAACGAGACATTTAGGCTGGATAAGATGGAGTATAACAATTAAGGAATTTTTTGGTGCATAGAATTTTCTAAATGGCGCACGTGATCAGCTAACCAAATCGAACAATCTAAATAGTACTCTTGAATATGTTGATCAATATGACAAATCAATATCTAAAAATGTGATTAGAATTACTCTTTTTTGTTTCCATTTGTTTTTTAAGATTTTCAAAATATGTACTCGAATCTTAAAATCTATAAGTAATACATTTCATAAAAATGTAAATAATAAAACTTTGTACGCTAAAAAAGCTAATAAAATCTCACATAAATATCTTCATCATTATACGTAGTGTATTCCGCTCATAGAAAACTATAATTAGGGTCTGAGAAGGGAAGAACGACGGCAACTCATACCCATAAAGGAGAGTACGATCAAAGAGTCCCTTGGGTCGAGAAAGGCCTTTCAAGTGAGAGAAACCTGCAACTTACAAATAGGTTAAAGAGAATACATACAAATAACTAAAAAAAGGTAAAAGTAAAGAAGAAGGAAAAGAGCGAAAAATAAACCAAACAAAAAATCTCACATAAATATAATACTATATTTATTTATACCAGTGAAAAATCATAAACAAATTTCAATCTCGTTAAAGAGAATATATTATACACAAATTTTTACTTGAGATCGTCTATACAATAGACGTCTTAAGTTTTGGGACTGGCCCAATTGATAAATTAAAAAAAAAACTGATTGGTGGTTTTGTAATTTAAAAGGGAAATATGGGTTGTGCTCTTGAGAGACATCTATAGTATAGACGGTTTCTCAAGAGAGGGTCCGTATATTATATATCAACAATGAAAACATGAAAAAGAAATTAAAGTTTTAAAATTTATTAGGTGAGTTTATCGGCCAATGAGGGCCCAATAACCTCCTTTGGGTACATATATTTTTCTATGTCCTTTTCAATTTTAAAGAAAGTGTCCCAAATAAATTAGGGATTGCAAATTCGTTTCTTGCTGTTGAAGTGATTTTATTTCAAGACTTTGCTCTTTTTGTAAGACTGTCCAATTATATTCATGTGATATTCTAACCCTATTATATATATATATATATATTCCTTTTTTTTTTAAAAAAAAATGATCATTGTCAAGGAACCAACTTAATCAAAAGTTTTTAATCTAATGGTTAAAGCCCCAACATATGTTATAGAAAAAGTAACAAATTTAAACGGGCAGATGATAGTTTCTAACTAAGAGGGTTTGCATGCCATTGAATATGAACTGCTTACTTCTTTATCTTTTTGAAATTGCTAATATTAACGAAATATTATGAAATAAAATATACAATCGCAAAGCAACAAAATTATATTGACTAGTATAAATTGACTTATCAACTTCTTGTTGTCAACATTTGATTGGATTAACGGCAATCATTTAATTTTTTGTATCTTTTTAGATTAGATGACATACTAGTTTCCTTTAATTTCGAGAAGCCCATATGGTGATATGGATATCATTTTGGGGAACAATTATGAATTTATGTATAGTCTTTTCTATAACTTAATCTTTATCATTTAAATCATGATAAAGATTGAGGAGCGTGTGATTTTTGAAATTATGTTGATGAATAGTTTTCTTGGCATTTAGCCAAAATAACCTATTTGTTTTTTCTAATTCAAATTTTGGTTGTTTAAAAATTGAATGAATTAGAGACTTTTACAATAATAAAATCAATTTTGAAAATTGGATTTTGCATTAGTTGTAGCATGTATAGTACTTTCTCTAGAAATGATATATGGAGTTCAATTCTATATATTTCAATTTAGTTTCAACTTTTGAACGTATCTATTATTATATATTTAAATTAAATGTAGCTAAATGTATCTCACTGAAAACAAATAGTGTTGTAGTGTGTCTTCATCATAACCCAACCAATATAACATATATGCGGATATGGCCACTTTAATTGGTTGAAATAGATTTGTGAACTAGCCTTATGGTTGAGGGTTTTTCCTTTCAACATTGCGACAAAGAGTTCGATTTCACCTATATGGTTCCTCGAACCTACCTTCGAATTTTTCTAAAAAAAGAGTTATTCTTGTGAGAGACCATCTCTTGGTAGATGACTTCAAACTAAAAGCTAATATTCTCATAATAGATACTAGACAGACTAATTAACATATGTATAAGGCAGATCTCTTAATCTTTTTTGAGTCGGGGGACTCCTTTTGGTCGTGCTTTTCTTTATGGGTATGAGTTGCCGCCGTCCTTCCCTCCCCATACCCTGTCTATAGTTTTTTATGAATGGAATACACTGGGTAGAATAATGATGATGATGATAAGGCGGATCTCTCAATAAGACGTCTCATACAACAATTTATAAAAAAACCTCGTCTAAATTTTGCTTTCAAATATACGAATTGCAATTTGTTTTGGGCTTTTTCCTAAGAGAAATACGTGAACGGACCAAAAGTCATAAAAGCTTTGTCTTTTAATGTATGGGCCGGGCCCAATTACTAAAGGACTTCATATGTTAGATAAGTCGTCTTCTATACTTTTAGGGTTTTACTGATCCATAAATACACTACGTGCACACAAATAATTTGCTGACTGGTCCAACCGTTTTTTATAGTATAGACGTCTCTAAAGAGCCCAACTCATATCTCCCTTTTAACTTATAAAATTACCAATCAGTTTTTTTTTAATCTATAAATTGGGCCAGCTCCAAAACTTAAGACGTCTATAGAGACGTTTATTGTATAGACGGTCTCTAGTAAGAATTTGTGATGATTCTATTAAGGGTCGTTTTTGGGCTAGTTCTAAGGTGTAACCGTTTATGGTCCAACTTATGAAGGGGCACAAAATGATTAATCCTTATTATTAAAAATTTGTTCTTTAATTATATTTTTGTACCTGATCATTATATGATCTTAAATACATTTATTTGACATTGATGTAATAGAAAAATAAAAATTATATGATGCAAAGTTGAACAAAAATCGAAATTTTACTTATACAAAGGGTCCTTTTTGGTTTTTGCCTAGGGCCCAAAATTTATTAGGAACGACACTAATTCTATTTTCAGTTTTTCTTGCATGAGATCAAACGTTCTTAAAATAACATGCATATATTCTCATATTTGTGTTATCTTATATATGAAACGGATCTCACAGCGAAATTGCATCATACAACAATATGCGTTTCCACTCCAACTTCTAGCATTTTAATCTAATTTGTCTATTTTTTGAGGTCCTAAATGAGTATAAATATTTGGATGCCTATTTTATATATAGTTTTGATGTATTTGTTATGAAAAAAATATATGTCTTGAATTTATGTTAAAAGAAGAGAATAATTATTAATGTACATACAAAATTATTTATCCATCCCATCAATTTTGCAATTAGAAATGCAATTAGAAACTAAGATTATGAGATAAAATATTGATTTGTTGACAAATTTTGAATTGTGGCAGAATTAGAGAGATGATAATAACACGAATGTTATAACAAATTGAAAAGGATGAATTAAGGGATTATATATATTTTTTTAATAATTCTCCAGTTTGATCATTAGACAGTCTTAAATTGAGTTGAATAAGTTAATTAAATTAATTAAAACATCCATTTTTACACCTAAAATACTCACATATAATTATTTAAAGTTTAACACATTATTTTATATGTTATGATTGACAGTTTAAATATTAAAGCATTTATTATTTTGAATTTAAGCTCCTTATATGAACCGATATATTAGCAAAATAGGAAAGGAAAATAGATAATACGTCTTGTGTACCCTTTGCTTACAAATGGAATTGGAAAGCTTTAATGGATAATATAATTTCTTCATTTCTTGTGTTATCAATTAAAGTTTTACATGACTAATAGATTGGACGGATTAGACAATTAATATGATTATCACTTTAAAGAACGACACTTTAAAATGTTTTAAAATTAGATAGAAGTATATGTGAATGTGGTGTTAAGTATGATTAATAAGGATTAAAATGTAGTTTTTGATTGATTTCGTAGTAAGTAACAGAGTGTGAATTCCGAGCTTTAAATATAAACTTAGATTTTGGTTGATGTCCCAAATATGTTATATAATCTGACACCCTCAACGTTGTATTTACAATCCTAACCCGAAATACTCTCACAAGACTCACACTACTTCCATAGCCGACCCTATGCTTTCGGGTTTATGACAAAGGAGTATCAACTTGACACATGACGCTACCGGTCATCAGATTACCCACTTTTACTCCTCATATTTTTTCTCTCTGATTTTTAAACACTTTAATTTGCCGATTTAACTCATTATAATAGAAATTTAACTATATATATTGGACAGAATATTATAATATAATTTATCATTTCATTTTTGGGACAGATCCCATCTACACACTTCTAGGAAAAAAGAAATATATATTTTCCGACCATATTAATTAATAAAATCCAGAATAACGTCATTAAATTCACTAATCAATCTGTTCCAAAATTGAATTTTCCAAGGGCATTTTGCATGAATATTAACACTAACAGTGTTTTTACTGTTAAGCCTGTCGCTTGTTAATTTTCTCCTAATTTCCACGTGCTTCCAAGAGTTGACCACTATACATTAGACACGTGTAAGATGTCTGTTTGTGCAACGTTCCCCATGCATCCCCACACACGTGACGTTATTCCTTTGCTTCTTAAATTTAACATAATTCAATGATTATTTTTGGATCAATCTTATTTAGAATATGATAAAGTATAATTCAATCTAATTAAAAATTACACACAGGATGGATGGTTATGAGCTCAAAATCCTATTGAATCCGTTTTACTTTTAGTGTTCCTATTTTAAAGTTTGGATCCAATTTTTTTTTTTGAGACTCTAGTTATGATACCATGATAGAATTGGTAGATATTCATATTAGAGTATATAACAAATCTTAGGGCTCAACTATCAGCTTAAGCTTTTGGTTGAATTGGTTCATTGACATAGTACCAGAGCTATCGTGATTCGTGACAATGGGCTGTCATGTGAGGGGGCATGTTAGAGTATATAACATATCTTAGAGCCTTTAGTATCTGCTTAATCTTTTAATTGAGTTGATTCCTTGACAGAATCTGGGTCCAGAAAAATAGATGGGTCTAGGCTAAACTAATTGGTTGATTAAGATAATAAGAAGTGTTTGACAAATAATTTTTTTTTTTTTACTTTTTATTAGCTATTAGGATTTTTTGTTGGTTGGTCACTCACACCGACAAAAATTGAATAACCTACAAATAATTATTACCACATACAACATTCTTATCTTCTTTGATAAGGTTATGATCTACTTTTTCCAATCGTTTTGAGATGCTGATATAATTACTATGAGTATACTATACTGATTAAGATTATTATGATTTCTGTAACAATTGGCTTATACACTATTGGCTTAACGTACCATTCACAAAAAAGTCAACACCACTAATTGGTCAACTAAATCAACCGAATCAACCAACAATCAACCACCAAAGGCAATATTATATACTAGATTATTAGTAGTCATAGTTTTGCCTACAAATACATATATACTCCCTCCGTTTCATTTAATTTGCAGCATTTTCTATTTGGATCCGTCCCACTTAATTTGCATCATTTATATTTTTGTGGGTGATGACCTACTACTTTTTTTAATCTCATTCATATATTTTTCCTCTATTTTAATTTCTTTCACATAATTCATTCTCTCTCTTCATTTATTACGATATTCTTAAAAAATTCTCTTTTTCTCTATGATGCAAATTAAAAGGGACGGAGGGAGTATGAGTTTATACTATATGATTTTTCCTTGTCTCTCGCGATTTGTAACTTCCAATCAACATTTAATTTTGATAAATTCTTTCTCTATCTAACGTGTGGAAGGTGATCAAGAATCAAGATTATGTGCCCTAAATAAAATCTTATTAGTACTGATTTACTGATTACATACAAATTAAATCAAGATTAAGCTAATTGGTTAATCTCTTCCTAGGTTCATCACCCCCCTTTTGGTTTTGTGTGGACATTTACCACATGGAACAACTCATTCAAGATTATATTGTTCATACATAATCTTTTAACAATTGATCATGTATACCTATTGAGTTTTGACTAGTAAAAGTAGAGATTATCATATATACTCCCTATGAATCATTTTAGATGTCCCATTTGGGTTTTTACGGTTATTAAGGTTGGTGTGAGGTCCATTAAAAAGGTGATAGTTGGGTATTTTAATTGATTAAATTAATTGTAAAGGTGGTAGTTATGTATTGGGAGTAGTAAAAGTGGGGGTATTTAGGTAAAAAAAGATAGACAAAAAAGGAAATAGGACAGTTGATATGAATTTGCCAAATAAGAAAATGAGATAACTAAAAAGATTCAGAGGCAGTATAATTTAATTATTAACATACATAATTACTTTTTTTCATAATATACAATAGTAATACGTAGTTTTTTTAGCTTAAATTTATTAGTATGTTGATCACAATGATGTTTGACTTGAAATCTACGTGTAAATAAAATCAAAAAAGTTACATATGTGTAATTATATTGTATATTAAAGAAATTACAACAATGAATATTAAAATTGAAACAATGTTAACAAAGATTTAACAATAATGAACTATAACGATTTGACATAGTTACAATAATGTGAACACTCCTTGTAAATGTAAGAGTAAGGCTACTTTTATTTCATTCTTATCTTCTAGTTTTTAAGACTTCTTACTAATTTATTATTTCTTTCACTTTGTAACTTTATTGTACATAAATAATGACATATTGTGAAGAATAATATAAATATTGGTAGGAAGAAGAGTATATTATATTATAAGACTAAATTAGATGAAAGGACTATAATGTTGTTTTAACCAACAAATAATAAACGATAGTTGATTGATTTAGTTGGTTTAACTAGCATACATTGTACTTCAAAATAGCCGATTCATAACAATAAGTTATTTTAACCAACTATTTTATTAAATATTAATTTAAAATGGTTTAACTACCCAACTATCTATAAGCTGAAATTGTCCGATAAACTATTTAAAAAAAACACAGCTCCTATCACCTATGTCCAAAACCCTTGATGTAATTGTAAGATAATACTCAAAAGGTTAGTGAATAAATGATTAATTAGCTTATGGTCTTAAACCATAGGGTAACTTATCTTTTAAGGAGTTGTTAGGTAGATCTAAAGTTCTAAAGTAAAGTCTCTGGTAACCTCTTCTGCTCCCCTGTGTTTAAGGAGAATGAAACCTCTTGTTATTTCTTTGATGTACCTTAACTGTCTTTATTTTTTGTTATAATATATATGTTGCTTTATTTTATAAAAAAAAAAAAACTAAAGTGAGCATGGGGGTTGTACTTGTACTTTCAAGTGTGTTATCTTAACCGGCCAATTAGAATATAGGGTTGGACTACTAACCTAATTAGCTAACGTTAGCCAAAGGGGGAACTACCGACCGCAAGTAGTGGTGACACACGTCTAGGGTTAGAGTTTTTAATTTGACTCTTATGGTGTTGATTCAAAGATATTTCTACTAATTAATTAATTAATTAATTAATTAATTAATTAATTAACATGTTACACACGCAAACTACTTCTTATGTATTCCTAACACCGCCTCGATCTGGGCTCGGATATGAATAGGTTATGATCAGGGTCATTTGATTAATATTTTGTTAATGTTGAATTTTCTAATATAAAAACATTAGAACTGACAACAATCTGATATTCTGACTTGATAGAATTTAGAAAATGGGTCTGAGCAACCCAAATAAGGAGGAGAAGAAGTAGTCCACTCATAAACCCAAAGAAGGTTCACTACTAAAACCAATTGGTAATAGTAGGAGTTACTCCTTGAATATATAAAGTGATGCATACTCTTCTCTTTCTCCGATGTGGGACAACTCACATGTGGGTAACACATGGGCACTTCAACACCAAAAGTTTAAGCTTTTGGTTGAGTTGGTTCCTTGACATGGTATCAGAAGCCAGGGTGACAAGAGGTCACAGGTTCGAATCTCAACCACCCCTCATTTAAAGTGGAATATTTAGCGCCATGTATGAGGAGGGCATGTGCTACTTCCACACTTCTAGCCCAAAGGGCTCTCGTGTGAGGGGCGTGTTAGAGTATATAACATATCCTGGAGCCCGAACCATCAGCTTAAGCTTTTGGTTGAGTTGGTTCCTTGACATGATTTAGCACACATATATAAAAGTGAATGTTTAGCTCACCCTATACTTATATCTTTAATTCGCCTTGTTGTACTTATTCTTTGGATTAGTGAAAATTATACAATAGACTGTACACGTACTATGCATATTATAATAATTTCAACGGTGTAATTTGTTAAAATTAATGAAATAAAATTCTAAAAAATAAATTTTCTTCTTTTATTAATTTCAAGTAATTTATAATTTTTTGGAGGTTTAAAGTATAATCAAGTACTTTCCAAATTTTTTGATGTTTTATAAAAAAAAATTGATGTATTTATTTTCATAAAGCTGATAAATGAATAAATTAATTTTTGTATTATAAAATCCGATGTTCATCATATTAATTTTAAATGAAGAAGTAAAATCTATGTTAATTCAAAAAAAAGGTAAATATGTATTAGAAAGATGCATGGATGCAGTAACTAGTAAGTTGACATATACACTTTTGTTTTTATAATAATAATAATAATAATAATAATAATAATAATAATAATAATAAAAGGTGTGGGTGCATTCAAAAAGGCGTGGGTGCTCAGCTTGTTGCTCGACCCCCACCAATTTCTTGTAAAATCTTCTTCTATGAAATGATTTACGTTTTATAGTAATAATAATAATCATAATAATAATAGTAATAATAATAAAAATAAAAAAATCAATTTTTTGAAAAATCTACAATTATGTACTTTAGGGATGATGACATTGTGTCACCATTACAGTATTTGATTGCATCTGTTGAAGTGTATATATGAATAATTACAAACAATAATTAGGTGATTGGCTTTAGGGTTAGCATATTTAGCCACTTGACCCAAGTTTATTATTAGGAGTTAAGGTCATATTAATTATATTAATTAGGTTTAATTTTAATGTTAATTTGATTTATTATGTGATGTCCCACGTGCAACGACTCAACTGTATGGATTCCTCTAATTATAAACATCTTGACCTGTAGGGGTGTTTAAAATAGATTCGATGATTTGATATTCACCCGAACATGTAATTGAATCTAATATGACCTGACGTTAAAAATGGATTATCAATTATGTAAAAACAATCAAAGACTCAAGACCTGATTTAAAACCGTCTTAAAGCATCTGATCTGATTTCACCCGGTAATTCGAATGAACACCTCTATTGATCTAATTAATTATGAAAAGCAAATTTAAATCAAAAAAGACAAATAAATTCAGTAATTAAAACAATTCAACCAAAAAATAAAAAAAAAATCTATATTACCACATTTTAGATGATCAATTTTCATGAAATACAACCCTTTTATTTATCCAAGGAAAAATCAAACCGAATTGAAAGGATGAAACTAGGTGCGTGCTCCTATCCTTTGAAATGGTAATATATGATTGAATATATAAATATATTCTAAAACTCTAATCTGTTTTTAATTGAATTTTGATTGAAACGGTTCTTTATTACGAAATTAAAAACTGAACAGACACTAAAATTATCAATTTAAGTTAATGGAAGTCAGTGTTGTTACTGATCATTTTTGGGCCTTAGGCTCAGAAATCGATGTGACGAATGGGTACAAGTTTGTTTCTTATTGAGTGGAATATTCAACACTAGATGCATGAAGATCCATTGTTGCACCTCCTTTTACCCCAAACATATTTTGTGTGAAGGGCGCGTAATATATATAAGATATATTACATATTTAAGGACTTTAACCATCAAATTAAAATTTTGGTTAATTTGATTCGTTGACACCTAAAAAAGAAATTATCTATTATTCTCTTTGAGATCGTAATATTTTCTCTTAAAAGCTCTAACATAAATTTTACCCCAGGCTCTCACCTTCTAGGGGTAAAATTGACCGTTTTCTTCTAGTATTCCCTTTCAAGGGAGTACGGGTATGAATTGTCCGTCACATTCCCTCACTCAGACTTTGTTTTTTGAGCGGAATATTAGATTGTTGATGATGATGATTAAAATCTCGATGGAACATAAGAATATTATTATTTTAGTTGACAATACCATTCAAGACTTGGTGGGTGATGACGTTATACGTGTTTCCCGTTAGATCTATGTCTCGACTTTTTGAGTTCATTATTTTTTAATCAAACTTTTCATATTAATTGCATCTCAAATTGAGATTGACCCTTGATTTTATTGCAATGTTATCTTTTAATCTTACATGTTTCCGCGTACATGACCATCCAATGAAGTTATACACTACTCTAATCTCTTCTCAATCCCATTTATTAATCAAATATTCTGGTAAGAGACGGTATCTATGAGAGACCATCTCTAAGGCCTATAAAGAAAAATGTAGAGTAAAGATAGATATTAAGCTTTAATGGGCTGGGCGTGAAAGACGTCTTTCAGAAAGATGGTCTCTCAGGAGACTAGCTGTTTACTAATATATTTTCACTACAAACAATATTTTTTTTCTCTAACAAAGCCGCTGAAAATCCTGATAGTATTTTATAAATCGTTGACATAATTAGAGAAATTTATCTCAAATTATTAACATTGTTAGCTCTTTTACTTATGAACGAATAATACAAACTTTTGATTAACCTTGAATAATATCAACTTTGGGGGCTTTTCCTAGAATGATACCAACTTAAGTTTATTAACTAATTTACTAAATTTTTTTGTCATATAATCACACATAGTTTGATTTTTAACATATTAGGTATATTGTAGGAAAATACCCCCATAAGTTGGTATTATTCATGGTTAATCAAAAGTTGGTATTATTGTAGGGAAATAAGCAAAAAGTTGTATTATTCCTGGTAATTTTTCCTAATATTAAATCTCATTCATACTATTAAACTTTTTTTTTTGAAATAATACTATTAAACTTTATTGAATATTATTAAGCTATTATTAATTATAGCCCATTCATTTAATTAAGATCCAAATTAAAAGAAAAGGAAAAGTGTGATGAGAAAAAAAAAATAAAAAATTTATCCTACACATAATTTAATAGCTAATTGATTCTCTAACTTTTCCGATTAATTGGGTATCCCTAATTATTATATTTGATTATCATAAGTTTTAATGATTGAGTAGGTTTTGTCTTTAATTTGTTGACTATTGAGGAAGCTAAGTATACTAAAAAAATTAGTACTAAAAAATTGTCTCAACTCTCTAGTATTAGTACAAATCAATTGAGATTCCAAATTCACCAATGATGTCACAAAATTTCTAATTCCATATACAATTTTGTTTGTACTTCCATACTCAACAATTCGTGCTCCCAAGTATATTTAGTTTGTCTTTTTTGGTTATGTGCAACAATTAATTATACTCCCTAGTCCCTCTCTTTTTATTTCACAGATTCTTATATGAGACAGTCTCACCGTGAGATATACCCCTATCATCATCATCTTACCCAGTGTATCCCGCTTATAGAAAAATTATGGACAAGCTCTGGGGAGGAAATGACGACATCAACTCATACCCCCGAAGGAGAGTGCGACCAAAGGAGTTCCCCGGCTCGAGAGAGATAAAGAGAAGTATCTGCACGGAAAAGCTAAATTAAATGCTTAAAAATAAAATGAATAAGAGACATACCCCTATGCTTGGGTTAAATAGTTAAAAAATAAAAACTTTTAGTATCATGGGTCGTTTGTATGGATTTGTTTCACGGTGAGACGGTGTCATACAAAAGGGGTGTTTTCCTTTTTTTTTTACAAATTGAAATTTTACACATTTTTTCAACCCAAATGGCATCAAATATTATTTATTAATTATTATTTATTCCGATAAATCATCACACTTAATAGAATCTTGTTTTTTATTATTTTTCTTTTTGTTTCTTCTTACATTTTAAATGATGAGAAGAATAAAAAAGATCAGATGGATCTACACAACTTATAGTCCGAATTATTTAATTAAAAATTTTATTTATAATATTAGAATGTTAACCTATAGTATTAGAACTTAGAAGTAACATAAAAAAATAATACCAAATTGGTTCAGCACACATAGTGCAATGATGAGTGTTATCCTATAATAGTGTCATGAATTAGCCCATACATGATAGAACAAATGGTTTCAACCGAGTATTATTTTATGGTACTTTTAGAAATTGTTTAGAAATTGATGAATTAATGAGTTATAGATTTAAATTAAAAATCTAAAAAAGGTAAATAAGAAAATTTTATTTTAACGTTACGAGCTTGAAACCTATTAATATTACAATCCTACTACTCCAAATTGTAATTATCGTAGAATCGTGGGATTATAGAATTGTGTTTTGATCACAATGTAAAATGTTGTTCCTGTTTTGAATATAAAACTTACTACTAATATTACATCATCACTATCATAATTATCATATCCAGTGTATCCTGCTCATAAAAAACTATGATCATGGTCTGAAAAGTAAAAAACTTACTAATATTACAATATCGTTAAATGGCTTCTACGTTGGGGGGATTTGAAGTCAGATATATGCAAACTTACCCTAGTTAGTAATAACAAAGAGATTGTTTTATTATAAAAACACACATTATTTATATTTACAACTTGACACTACATAATTTAAGTGAAAGATAATAATGACATTAAATTGATTAATAAATTAATTATATTACCCTCAATCATCACTTTTTGATCAAAAAGGACAACTATATTATGTTGGCTTAGAAATGTAATGTGTACCACTACATTTATTTAAAATTATAAAGCATGAACTAACACCTTGAATAATTATCATTTTAGTCAATTGGTCATCCACAAGATTACCCATTAATCATTTTATCAATATTGAATTACATCACAAATAATCTATGAAATGATTAATTGTCCTTTAATTATCAAGCAAAAGAATGATTAAGGGATTGAGATGATGATGACATAATGAAACAAAAGATTGACTTAGCTGTTCTTGCACATGAGCCCATAAGTTGAGTGTGCCAAGCTTGTGTTTACTTGTCAATGAAGGGAATATAGCTCCTACTCATAGACCATTGTAATGGCAAAATTGATTTTAAAGGTTCGAACTTTGCCTCATTTGCTTCTAAAGGTTCGAACTTTCGTTTATCCTGGAAAGGTTCGAACTTTGGGGGTCATCTTCATTTAAAGGTTTTTATGGGTTTTTTTGGGTTGATTTTGGATTGATTATGGGTTTTTATGGGTTTTTCTGGGTTGATTCTTGGTTGATTATGGGTTTTTTACCCATAAAAACCCATAATCAATCCAAAATCAACCCAAAAAAACCCACAAAAACCTTTAAATGAAGATGGCCCCCAAAGTTCGAACCTTTCCAGGATAAACGAAAGTTCGAACCTTTAGAAGCAAATGAGGGAAAGTTCGAACCTTTAAAATTAATTTTTCCCATTGTAATTTAATATAACAAGAATAGAATTTACAATTAAGTAATGTGTAATTTAAGGCAAGTACATCCCAATTAGTTTCACATTGGGAAAGTAAGAAAGATTTGACAAGCATATAAATGATCTAACTTCTATGAAGTCTTTTACCAAGGTTTTCAAAAATAAATCTGTATATGTTAGTTTAAAAAAGGACAATATCGTGCTAATACGAAGCATTTACTGGTACTCTCAACTATTGGTAACAGAGCCAAAGGTTCAATTGGGGGAAAACAGTGTACAATATAAAGCAACACCATGAGCAACGTATTGGATTGCTAGAGCACTTGTGTGAGCGGGTTCTCAGTGTGATCTCTTAATGGGAGAATCTAGTTTTGGTGACTTATTCGAGATTAAGCTTTTTGACAAAATGGTCAGGGTTCCGTGGTGAAGTGGCGGTGTAGGTATGTAGATCAATTTTATCATTAAAAGAGAGGAAACAAGTGATGTGATATTTGGTGTAACGTAATAAATGTTGAATGTACATTCAAGTCACATATTAGAAAAATAAAAAATACTTGAAACATAAAATGGAGCAAATTAATTATGTAAAACTAGATCTTAAGTAGGATGTTGATAATGGTAGGATCGTATAATCCTACCATAATCAAGAATATGGTCGTAACACAATTCTAGGATCTTATGATTCAACGATCACATTCTACAAGGATAGTCTCAGTCATAAAAAATTCTTATATTCTAGCTTTGTCATTACGATTACGAAAATCCATGTACGTACTAATTCGTACTTCATAAATGATTATTAAACATATTTCTTTATCAATTAAAAGATGAACTCAAATAAATCTCTTTATAACTCAAAACTTTAAGGATGAACAAAAATAAACAAATATAACTGATAATCAATTATCCTATAACATATCTGTAGGATCGTACGATCCTATTCTTCAGTTCCTACTGATTTCGATCCTACCCATTATCAATCATAGGTAGGGTTCTGATTCTAAAAACCTTGGTCTGAAAAGAAAATAATTAAAATCACTGAAAGTAAAACCTAATGGTCAGCTTATTATATATTTTTTTAAAATATTATAAGTAGGCATTAAAAATTATGTAAGTAGAAATTTAAGATATTGAAAGTATGCATTAAGGATACGGTAAGTAAGCATTAAGAAGTAGCCATTAATCTTAAATAGGCTGGACCTAAGATACGTCTATTAAAGAGACGTTTTCTCAAGAGACTAGGTGTAACATATATTACCATTTTTGATGTTACTTCTTTTTCCATATACATTTTTTCCATCTTTTAACCATTTACACAATTGTTTTCTGATTATCCTAACAATTTAACCAACATCCCATTCATTTAGTTAAAAACCAAAAGAAAATTTGCCACACTCTCCTTTTGGCCGCGCTCTCTTTTATGGGAATGAGTTGTCGTCATCTTTCTCTCTTTAGACCCTGTCCATTATTTTCAATGAGCGAAATACACTGGATAGGATGATAATGATGATAATATTTAAATGTCAATTATTTTTGAATAACCAGAATTCTTTTCATTTTGTAAACCCCATCATGTACCTAATCAAAGAAAATTTTTGCAAAGTGGTTAGCCATGTGATTCCCAATTAACGTAACACGAGCCTTGTCTTGGTCCCCCATCTTTCATTGAAACCCGAAGCTTCTACCTATTCTTTTACAAATTTGAACACTTGTCCTCCTAAAATTAAAATTATTTTTCTTAATATTAATATGTTATTGATCTCAATAATATATTTTTCTTGATTAATATAAAGTATTCTATCATATAATTTGAATATAATATCAATTTGATTTATTTATTATGCACTAATAATAATAGTTAGTTTTATTATGCCAAAACTAAACGAGATTTTGAAGGAAAAAAAAAAATTTAAATAATTAAAACCTCGGAATATGTTATATACTCTAATAATAACACAAATTATAATCAAAGAAATCAATACAAATATTATATATTTGTCTTGAATTTTTTGATATCTACTTATAATTTGTGTTATTATTAAAATATCTAACACATCTTAAGATTTTAATTATCAACTTAAACTTTTAATTGAGTTTATTTCTTGACAGTATTAGTTAAAAAAAAATTCTGCCTTACTCGTCCAAGTCAAGCAACCCAATGCTCTGAACAATTCAAGTTGGTTCGTTATCGTGCATGCATGCACATACAATCAAATTAACTTATAAGATGTCAAAAATTTATTCATTTTGAATTGCTACTTTTTAAATTCGGCAAGTTGCTAAATGTATATATGTACTACTTGCTAATTAGCTAAATACTTATTGTACTTCTAATTGAAAATCCATTTTTGTTTTAGTACACTACAATATAATTTGCTTTTAGCAGTATATATTTAGCGACATTTAATTTAAATGTCAGTATTTTAAATTTCTAGTAATATAAACAGTGGAATTATTAACATTTATTAGATCCTTTAGCAGTATAACAAAAAATATATTGTATTAACAATTACCTATGCCACTAAAAGGTAAATAAAGTGTCACTAAATCACTTTATATAGTAGAACTTAAAATAAAAATCAACAATTATTACACTAAAAATATATATATCAGAAGTATTTTTTTAATGCCACTAAATCTAATATTGCGAAAAGTTAAATTTATTAAAAAATTGTACTTTTAATCAGCATCATTCTTGCGAATATTATGTACTTGTTATCAATTTAATCGAGAAAATTTCACTTCAGTAAGCTCCATTAGGCATTAAAGACTGGCAATACTTGTTAAATCCCTACAGATATCGCTATCTTCTCTAATTCCTTTTTTTTTAATTCCCTTTTTAATTGGAGTAGTTATTCATTTATTATATTAATTAGTGGGGACCAAATGCTCCATGCAAATGTAATAAATCATCATCATAAATGATCAATCAGGGTCCGAGGAGGGAAGAACGACGACAACCCATACCTATAAAGTAGAGTGTGATCAAAAAGTTTACCGGCTCGAGACATGTAATAAATATAAAGTATTATTTATGTCACTCACGAAGTAAAAATATGCAATATATCCTCATAATATTTATTTAGAGGTTTTGTATGCTCGGATACCTTACACATGTCCAAAATGACCACAATTTTATATTATACTATTGATATTGATTAAATAAAAAAATCGAGTCTTGTCTCAATTAAAACATGAGTAGTAATACTTTATTCAGTAAAGACCTGGGCTAATTCGATACTTGATCCTCCATCCCTTGGCCCTCCCCTTTCATTGGTCTACTTTGTATTGCTCCCTCCGTTTCCTAATATCATTTTTATTTAGAATATTTTATTTTAGAGAGAGAAATTTGATTAAGATTTTTAAAACATATAGATGATAAAATATATTCATGAGAGATCTTATTATATTAATTTTATAATATACTTTTTTACTATATATTTTTTATAATTTTTTATGATGCGTATTTAGAAATATTAAAACTGAAAGTTTACTTTGAAAACTATGCAAAAAGTAAATGGGAAGAACATCAGGAAACAGGGGAGTAAATGATTAGAAGAAAATTTCTAAATTACTATTCAAATATGCATTTATTATCAAGTAATCAAAATTAGAGATGCATTTTAAAATGGTTTTAAATAATTATTGATCCAATCTGTATTAATTTCAGGGGTTTTATGATTAATACACAGTTATATCTAGTGAAATAGTGAAATAATTAAATTAATTAATTGTTTTGAAATATTAAGATCAAGTCAACAGGAATATCCTAAAGATATGCTCTTATACCTTCATAATTACCAGTATCTTTGTAATTAACAAATAATTTTTAATATAAATTTCTGTAAATGGCATCATAATTATTATTGCCAGTCACTAATTCAATATATGGCTAAAGTCCACTTTCTTGTTTTGCAAATTGTTTGAGATATACAGACACTTACAGATATGTTCAAAAGGAATTATTATTGGCAAATTGAGACAGTGTCTTTAAAAGACCATTTCTAATTAGATTGACCCATTAGGAAAAATGTAAAGTAAATATAGACAATAAACTTTAATGGATTGGACCTGAGAGACGTCTCTCAGAAAGACGGTCTCTCAGGAGACTGCCTGTTATTATTTGTCTGCGAGACGGTTTTCTTGAGATCAGAGAACATATTTAAATGAGCCAGTTTATTATATAGTTTTTGAAATATTATAAGTAGGCACAAAAAATAATGTAAGTAGACATTTAAAATATTGTAAGTAGGCATTACGGATATGATAAGTAGGCATTAAGGATAATGTAACTAAGCATTAAATATACGATAAGTAGGCATTAAGTTTTAATGGGTTGGGCCTGAGAGACGTCTCTCAAAGGGATAGTCTCTGAAGAGACTAGCTGTTATTTGGTACTCTCTTCTATTCAGATTAAATGCGACATTTTTTTAGCTTTATTTATTAATTATCTTTAGCTTGTATTTTATTTTTAATCAATAAGTTGTTATAAGATAGTTAAGTAAGATATTGCTTGATTTGTCTCAATGTAAATTTTTGTTATTTCAACTTTTATTATTTTTAGTTGAGCATAATTAAAAATATTTATGATTAAAATTGTGCATTAGGAAATGTATAAACTTGAAATGGATATTTGATTAGAATAAGAGAAAGTAATATTTTTATTAAAAAATGTAACAAGTTTGGCTCAAGCAGATTTAGACTTGAGAGAGTATGGAATCTGTTTCTGAGCCGAAAGTCTCTTTGGCCGCGGTTCATCTCTTTTATCCTTATCATAATTTCTATGAGTGGAATACACTGGGTAAGGTGATGATGATGACTAATGAGAATACATAGTGTGTAATGAAGTAGATCATCGTTTGGCCCGATCATTGATGTTATCTTTTTGAATTCTCGTGATTAGTAAAATTGTCTAAAGGGTGTGCGACGCCATATGTCGTTGCTAGATCTTTGATAAAGTTTAGATAGATGGTGGTGTAACATCCCGACCCAACGTACCACCGGTGACTACCCATGCAGACTGTAGACTGGCTTCATAGACCAACACAAGTCTTTCCACGCACTTTGACCTCACTCGTGCGCACCCAGGAAAACTTCCTAGGAGATCACCCATCCTAAAATTGCTCCCCACCAAACACGCTTAACTGTAGAGTTCTTAGCAAATGGCCTCTCATAAAATTTTCGAATTCTCGTGATTCGTAAAATTTTCCAAAGGGCGATGCCATGTGTCATTGCTAGATCTCTGTATTTTTTAGTGTTAAACAAACTTAAACTTAAGAGGGTAATTTTTATTTCAATTTTTTTATTTTTATAAACATATTTTTTAGGAGTGTGGTTTACATATAATCTTAACACATGTGGGTGACTCAGCTAATAATTTTGATTAAATCATTTACGAGTATTATGCAGAATGTTCCTAATGCCAAATAAGGCTATTAGCCCCATTCTTGGTTGTACAGCTATACATTATTTAATTAAGAGAGAATTATTTAAGCAAAATTGCCCAATTACTATATATTAAATTAATTGAAGCTCAACTTTCAAGTACTTATTTATAAAATAATTAAGAAGTGATGTTCGATTGCCTAAAAATAAAAATTAATAAATAGATGCCTTCAACTTGATTTCTAGAATGCTGACAATTTCAGAAAAAAAAATTAAGATTTTCTTATAACACAGGACAAAATATTTAGAAGTCCAAAAATATGGAGCATTTATTGATTTTACACTTTAATTGAATAAAAAATTCAAAATGATATTTTATATGGGAAAAAATAGTAAGCCATTTATCGAGATAGGGTGAAAATTCAGTTTGTGATTGATTGATTATATATTTTAATTAATTTAGTTCATACAAATTACATGTGATAAAAAAACCCTAATTTACAAATAATCATTTTCTAGACTAAAGAAAACATTTGAATAAAAAAATCGTATTTGTAAGCTAAGAGATAAACAATGACATTTACTAACTCCATCCTTCAAAACTAAATTTGGTTTGAATTTTGAGTCATTAGCTAAAATTAATCCAAACATGATTTATTTTATTTTTTATAATTTTTTATTTTAATCATATTACTTATTCGATTCAGATTGATTTAATTTATAATATATCTAAATAATTTTCACCC
This sequence comes from Amaranthus cruentus, assembly GCA_019425755.1. Taxonomy (NCBI): domain Eukaryota; kingdom Viridiplantae; phylum Streptophyta; class Magnoliopsida; order Caryophyllales; family Amaranthaceae; genus Amaranthus; species Amaranthus cruentus. The sequence goes on from CM033466.1 coordinate 15,187,358, forward strand.
CATTTAAATCTACTTAGAAAAAGTGAATGACAAAACTATATATCAATTAACTTCACTAGTTATTCAAAACTAACCAAAAAAAATTCCAGCAAGTCTGCTGAGAGACGCCTCTCAGGCCCAATCTCTTAGAGTTTAATTCTTACTCATATTCTATATTTTCTTTTATGGGTCATCCAATTAGAGTTGGTCTCTCAAAAAGACCGTCTCTCACAAGAATTTGTGAAAAAATTTTGCTCAAATTAAAATTTGGTTAATTAACTCGGACTCTAATAAAAATTTTAGTTTCCTTGACTCTTAACATCATTCTAGGTTTCTTTTCGTATTGCAAAACAAGTACAGAAAATAATATGAATAGAAAAAAGATATTTTACCAAAATCGTTACATAAAAAGTTTAAAATATAACAATTCAAATAAAACCAAATACCAAATTATAAGACTTACATTAAGGAAAACGGAAGTAAAATATTGTGTCTTTTTCTTAATATTTCCTTATTTATACTTAAATCACCTTATTCTATTCTTTTTTTTTTGGGCAATAAAAAGCTCTTTCATTTACTAGAAAATAACACAAATACATCAAGGCATGAAAACTCAATCTTCCTTATTTACATCAGTGTGGAAACGAGGTTCACCTTCTTCTATGAAGAGTTTCATCATCCTACTCATCATGAACTATATAATGAGCTATATGTTTTAGGCCTTGCTTTCCTTATTCTATTCTTTAAATGGAAACCTACACAATATTTTAATGTGAACCAAGTTCATACAAAACTTTTATGAAATGTTGTATAAGAGAGATCATGTGAACTTAGTATATTAAAAGTTGTACGTAAATCTTAATATAGTATACTATATTTAGATTATTAATGTACAACATTTAGTAGATTAATTGTAATAATGTGCTAGTGGAGTGGAGAGTAAAAAATATGAGTTAATGAATCGGAGAATAGCCGAGTAATTTAGCAAAATAGAGAGTGAACAATGGCACGTAAACAAAATGAAAACTCTTGCCTAAAAAATATACCAAGGGGGAATGATTATTGTTTAATATATAAAAAAAATAACATATCTCAAACTAAAAGTGCAAATTGAGGGTATAAATTGTTATTAACTTGTATAAATGTATTTAAAAGTGCTTGCAAAAAACTTAAATGATCAAATGACATAATTAAAGTATGAATTTAAAGGAATTTAATTAAGTTTGGGACTAACTAAGTCATAATTAGGGCGATTTGGTTAAAAATCCTATTAATATTAAATTGTGTAACATATAAAATAAAAAATACAGGTAGGTTAGTCCTATACCGTGCACAAATGTAGAATTGAGTATTCGATATACAAGTTCTAATCAGTTCCTCTTGTATGACACCGTCTCACCATGAGACTGACTCATATAACTACTCTATTCCTAATTGATTACTTTAAAATTATAAATAATTATTTAAACACACTAAATGTACATGGATCAGACTAGTAAAGATGATTTCATCATGAAACTATCTCATTTAAAAATTTGTGTATTTTTTTAAAATCTCTCATGGCTAGAAGAATCTAGTAGGAGACTACGTGCGTCCATATTCATCAAAGTGCATGGAGATCACAAGTCAAAAGACTTAAAGATGAAGACAAAAAGAATTAATTTTGCAGATTTTTTTTTGGAATCTCCTTATTGAATATGCACTAAATCTCAAACTTACAAGAGTTTGAAATTTTGTCATTACATATTTATTTTACATGAAGATAAGTTAAAAATATAATTAATTATTTAAACAAAAAAGGAAATACAAACAAATAAACATTTGACATTTTGTCTCCTACATGGAATCTAGGCCTAAAGTTCCTAAACTCCTCCAAGAAGTAGTGATTACCTAGATTTTTTTTATTATATTGAGTAAGTGAGAATCGAATTTGAGAATTGAATTTAAGATCTTTTCAGAAAAGTAGTATTTGCTCGAACAAAATCTGATTTTCTTACCTAGGTTTTTGTTACTAAGTTAAGTAATTAATTTGTCTGAGAACTTTGTCTCTATGACTTCATATTCGTTTAATATTATTTGAATTCCTTTTGTCTCTTCTTATCTTCTTTGATCTTCTTCGTCCTCTTACTTCAATCTATTGTAAAATTTGTCTCTTTTACTCATCGTTCAATTTTACTTTGTGCTTGTACATGGTGTCGATCTTTCTGACGATCGTTGAGCGGAAAGAATTGCATCAATGGCTTCCTTTACTTGAGAAATATCAGGAGCTTTTCCACCGGCTGCCGGCCAAAATTCATCGGTTGCCAATACCTAATAATTGACATTCGTAAATGAGTTAATTAATAGAATGAAAAAGATAAATTATTAGTTCTGTATATCAAAATTTTTGTTGATCCACCCTCAAAAATTAGAAAAATGTAATTATTATGGGTTAAATAACCAGTAAATTATTGATCTATACGTTTATAAGATATAATATTTATTGATCTCGCTAATAACATAGAACAAATTCAACCTTCAATATTTTTTACTCGCTCACGTAAAATCTTTATTGTGATATTGATATGAATAAATCTTAACTTGACCTATAATTTGGGTTAGCATAGTTAGGGGCTTAGTGCTAACCCTAGTTAGTGTTAATCCAATCATAGAACTATTTTAATATACATGATATAGAGTTTGAACTTTATCAGCAAGGTCACTCTGTCACTTTTGATCTAATCGTTGTTTTTACTAACTCGTGTTCAGAATAATCATGGATGAATCTTATTACCTTAACTTGCAATTGAAGGAATTTGACATAACCAATAGCTTTCTCTAACATGGTCACCAAATCAACCTGTAAATGTTTTAGATTAGAAACTACACATATATGCACATAAAAATAATAAACTATAAATTAGGGTTTATTATATGATGATATATACATACCTTGGAACCATTGGGAACAAGATCTTGGAGTATTTTTAGCCTTTCACTGATTCTTTCTCGTCGATTCTGAATTCAAATATACATCCACACATTTAGTACTAAATTTATGTAAAATCATTGAATATGATTTGAATTTCATGATCGAATTAAGTGTCGAGAAAACAAGTCAACCAAAAACTTAAGTCGATGGTTGTAGGTCTGTTATATATGTACTCTATCAAGTCCTTTCATATGAGAGTTGTTTGGGCTATAAGTGTAGATGCAACATACACAGGTCTTCTTCAAACTCAATACTAAATTTTCCAGTTAAAATGAGAGGGGCGAGATTCAAATTCATGATTATTCATTATGTTGACTTCTGATACGATGAAAAAAATAGTTTACCTTGGCAGCAATACTTTGAGGATCCTTAGAAGTTGAGGGCTTGGATTTTGCAGGCTTTTTTGTGGAATTATTTGTGCACTGTTTCTTAGAAGCTTGCATGTTATCTTCCTCCTACAAAATTAACCATTACAATTTAATTAGTTAAAATAATTAAATAAAACTTTTAGTCAACAATATTTTTTCATTTCACTAACTACTAGGCAAACATGGACATCTGAAATTAATTCACCAAGAAAATTTAATGCACTAGGGATTAATTAAAATTGAATCTATGTTCTTGAGCATCATAATTACCAAAGATCTATGTCTATGTATGCTAATTAATATGTAGCATAATAATTAATGAAGAATATATACACACTAAATCATGCATTTAATTTACTTATAACATACTCTCTTTGTTTAATTCTTTTAATGAATTTATCGAGATTTTTCATTTAGCAGAATTTATAGTCAAAATCTGACTCTAAAATCGATCTGAATATATATTTCAAACAAGAATAGCAAAACAGAACGGAGTGAGTATACCATATGTGGTCTCTTATGGAAGGATGTTTGTGGAGTTTCGGATTCTTGAGGAGGATCGACAATAGCTTCAGCGAACAACCATTCGTTAGCTTCATCTTGGTAGCCACCAATACTTGTTTGTAAACAATTAACCTCTTCCAAAAGGCGCATATTTGAACCACAATTCTTCATCAATTTAAGGTGATCATGGCTCATAGCACTACTACAACTACTACCTTCCCAAATTGGAAAGGATGAATGATGATCATTATTAGGGTAATTAGAATTATTAGTTGCTTGATCATCTTGTTGGAAGCTAAGTAAAGATCCATTACCATGCATAAAGCTTTCATAACTAGCTTTGAAGTTAATTAAGGAGTGGGCTTCTTCATGAGGATGATAGTTTGAAGTGTGAGGATGATGGATAACAAAGCCATTATTGCTTGAATTTGCACTACTTGAACTAGAAAGGGGTGGAGAAGGGCTTAAAACTTGACTATTGTTCATCATCTTATTACTATTAGGGCTTTCTAGACTATCAACATCTTGTTGTTGTTTTTGGTTATAATCATCAAACCCATAAGGGGAGATGTGAGGGAATTGAAGCGACGAACCGCCTTCTAACATACTTCCATAGAATGAACAAGTGGGTGTTTGATGATCTTTTGCAAGGGCCATAGGTAGAAAAACTAGCTAACAAGAAGAAGATTTAGTATTAGTTTAGGTTTTAGTTTAGGTGATGTTTTGTGAGTATTTAGCTATCTAGGGTTTGGATTTAAGCCTAAAAACAAGCTAGAAGATACTAGCAAGCAATAAGTATGAGATGAAGGACACAACTTAACTTATTTGTAGGGAACTAAAAGATGGATGTACTTATACTAAGGGAAAGATGATGACTTTGGTACTTTGTGAGGGGATATTTTTTAATTCTTTAATAATGATGTGTGGCTTTGAAGAGTTAAAATAATAGGAGGTTTATACAAAGTATAACTTCTACTTAATTTTTTTTATTTTGGAAAAAGTAATAATCTCTCCTATTCATCTTAAGTGTCCCACTTACTTTATGCACTCTATTCAATGCACTTTTTCGATCCTTAAGATATCGAGTTATATATAATTAAAAATTATAAAAAATTGATATTAATAATCTTTACATCAAAACGAATCAAATAAGATCCAACATGACTATGTTTTAACTTATAGATTAATAATAAAATGCAATGTAAGAGTGACAAAGAACAGTGTCCCAAAAGTAAATGGGACACCTAAGGTGAATAGGAGGGAGTATTAATTATGTAATATCAATATATAAAAAAATGTTACATTTGATTAATTTAATTACTCAATAACAATGTTAATGTCTTAATTCCAATATATAGACTGAATATATAAATTAAAATAAATTACTAATATGTACCATATAAATCAACACATAAGATGATCAAAAAAAAGATTTAATATAAAATCGACTACATAAATAAACACATAAGATCATCGGTACGTGGTAATATATTAGCCTTTTCCATTCAACCTTATCCAACGTTATAACATCTTACAAACCTACTTAATACTACCATAACCTTATTTACCCTTTCCATCCAAGTTATTTTGAGCCTCGCGAATTATCTATCCAACCAAAAAACTTAATTAATTAATATAAATAGCTATAACTACTTTTTTATCCTATACATATATATATTTTTTTGTCTCATTGAATTTGAACCATATGAATTAAAAATATGTCAAAAAACCAACACAACCAATATATAGTTTAAGCTGACGAGAATATGTTATATACTCTAACACGCATTTTCAAACGAGAGCCCTTTGGGCAAGAAGTGTAGATGCAACACAAACTCTTCTCATACCTGACGCTGAATATTCAACTCAGAAGCCAACCCTAGGTTTTTTGGGGCCCGGGGTGAAAGATTATTTATGAGCCCCTAAACTATTGAATACATAGAAAAGTTCGAATCTAATCACTAATTGAAAACTAAAATTTTTGAGGGGCCCTGGGCCTAGGCACGCCTTGCCCTTGCTTAGGACCGACCCTAATTCAACTTAAAATGAGAAGTAATTGAAATTCGAACTCGTGACCTCTTCTAACTAGCTCTAATACTATTTTTTTTTTAGAGTGTAATTAATTGTTAGTATGTGAATGTATACCTTGGGATTGTTAGCTGGCAGATGAAGAAAGAGAGAAAAAGAGTAAAAGTAACGTAAACAACGGCGGATCTTTCGGTATCCCCACGTCTTAAAGAGATTCCTCTAAACATAAAAGGTTTAATACTCTCAGTTTTCTTTTCTTTTCTTTTTTTTTTTTTTAATTTTTTTTTTTAAATTTTTTTTAAGTTTAATACTCTCAGTTTCAGCAACTGATCAATTTTTGTAAGTCTGTTTCCTACCTAGTTTCCTGATCTTTTTTGATTTTACAACTATTTAATTCACGTGCTTATCTATTTTTTTTATTCAATTTGCTATTTTTATATTAATTTGGTATAATTTTTTTCATTCTTATTCACTAATTTGTATACCTAACTTTTTGTGTGTACTTTAAGTACGTAGTAAAAGACAGTTCACCTACATTAATGTATTTATATGCTAAATATTGCCCGTGCGATGTACGGTTTTATTAAATTTTTCGATATAAATTACATTAATTTATATAAAGTATTATAACTATTTATAAGACAATTTAAAATCAAATTTAACACAAAATATGTAAAATTATTTTATAAAATTTTAAACAAAAAAAATATATTTAAGTAACAAACTTTATAAATAACAAAATATCCTAAAAAAAAGTTTAACCATCTCAATATCCAATACACTAAATAATACACATTTAATAAATAAAATAAAAAAATTTTTATAAATAATTGAAAAAAAAGAAATAATGTGTATGATTTTCTAATACATTAAATGATGTGAGTTATAAAGTCAAAGATAAAAAAAGTAGTCATAAAACAATGACATCATCATTGAGTGTTGGAGGGAAAATATTTGTTGAGGTTATGACACGTAAACAATTTTAAATAATAATGATGTCAGTAGAGTTTTGTTTTAGTAATAGTAGTAGTTAAAGATTGGTGCAGTTATGTTGGAGAGGTAAGTTAGTACTCGCTACATCATATATTGTTGGTTATGTTTTAAAAATATTTTACATATATAGCGATGTAAATAAAACTTTGTATAGATATAAAAAAGTTAAATAGCGTTAGAGTATATAACATATATTTTTGGCCTTTAACCATTAACTTAAATTTTTGGTTGAGTTGATCCCTTGACATGAACCTTAACCATTAGAATTAAAAACGGGTCGTGTTAGAGTATATGACATAATTTGGGCCTAAAACATCGGCTTAAGCTTTTGGTTGAGTTGTTTGTTTGACAAATAGTCATTTAGGATCTTGTTAAATTTGTTTCGATAAATAAAATTTGATCAATATATATTTTTGTCTAAAAAGGTACTTTTTTGTTTATCAATGATTGGGTTTCAACCATCTCGAACTATATTCATTAAAAAAGTCAAATATAATCAATATAAAACCAGATAAAGTAGTACCTTTATGTTTTCATTGATAGGGTTTCAACCATCTCTGATAAAAAGCGTAAAATTGATGGTTGAAAGTTGAATTAACCCTTGTTATGCTATATTTTGTATTACGCTACCTCAAGTGAGAATCATTTATGTTAGATATGTAACCCTATATAGTTTTTCACATTGACTTCTAATTCCATATACGTTAAGAAATTTTCTTATCAAAAATTTAAATTATTGGTTGAACCATAAAATATGATATATGTATATGGGTCTTTTTTTAAAAAAAGAGCCTGAAAATGAAAACATACTCAGTTTCTAACAGTATTTTTTTGATTTATTGACACCAATTTAAAGAAAGAGATCAGATGGGTAATAATTTAAATTTCATTCACGCTTTATTTCATTGAAAAACTACCTAGAATATTTCAATCTATTTATGATTTTCCTATAATAATTCCACCTATTGATTAACTATGAATAATCCCAACTTTGAGGGGTATTTTTCTAGAGTAAATCCGGTGACCGGATGACTTGCTATACACTAGTAGAATTAACGTCATTTGCTACTATACAAATGTGCTTATTTGCTGCTCAATTTCGGATTGCGGCAAATGGAGGGGCAGCAAATAACCAAAAGCTTTTTGCTGTTAATTAAAGAACCACAGCAAATAAAAATTATTATATGCGAAGAGAATCAAAGTAAATAGATTAGTAATAGCAGTGTAAAGTTTTTCAACTGAGAAAGAAAAAGAACTTGACGTGGGTGACTTGTGTTATAGCTTTTTGCTATTGTTCAATAAAAAATAACAATAAGATTTTTTATTTGCTATTAATGTTTAAATATAGTAGCAAAAAATATTTTTTTGCTGTGAAATAATCAAAACAGTAGCAATAATTTACATTATTTGCTATGTTTGAGATTTAAGTAGCAAATAAATAGCAGCAAATTAGATTTATTCTACTAGCGATAGCAAGTTTTATTTGTAAAAAAAAGATAAATTAAAACAAAATGTCGAAAAAAATGTTAAAAAATGTTCATAAAAAATTTATGATTTATTTATTACTTAAATTTTTTATGTAAATTTTCAAAATATTTCTTTAATTTTAAATTAATATTTATTTTATTTTTTTGGTGAATTACCTACTATAGCAGGTAATCGGGTTACTCAAGTTTACTCTAGGCAAATACCCCTTAAAGTTGGGATTATTCATGCATGATTAATCAATAGGTGAGATTATTATAGAAAAATAAGGTTGAATTATTATTGAAGATAATTTTTCCTTATTTCATTATGTTGATGATTTAATTACGATTTACGAGTGTATTGGTTCTTCTTGTGAGAAGATGTTGGTTTATATACTTAGATATAGTCATTATTATGGTTTTTATCTTTATTATCTAATGAAATACGTCCTATTTTTTTTATGATAATAAAGGCTTTAAATATATTAGAGATAAGAAAAGTACGTACTATGTTAGAATCTAAAACATAACATTAAAAATATTCTAAGATTGCATGCCTCATTTACAAAGTCATTGTACATGCATTTTGTACATATAGGATTGTACTCCTAGTCTTCTATACATCATCATCATCATCCTACCCATTGTATCCCCGCTCATATAAAAACTATGAATAGAGTCTGAGGAGGAAAAGACAGCGACAATTCAAACCCTTGAAAAAGAGCGCAATCAAATGAGTCCTCCGGTTCGAGAAAGATAAAGAGAAGCATCTGCACGGAAAAGTTAAATTAAATGCTTAAAATAAAATATATAAATAAAAACAAATAAAAAGAAAAGAATACTACCAATAAAAATAATAGAGATTGTACTCCTACACATTTAATACAAATTGATACACGCAATTAGCCAATTTGACATACGCTTTAAATTTTTATATGGTATCAAAAGTAGGTTTGATTAATTTTCGTATACTTAGGGCATGCTTGGATTGAGTTTAAATATATAAGGGGGGAAATAAAGTCAAACTAATGAAATAAAAGTAAATAGAAATGCATTTGAAGTAGTTGAGATAGTTGTGGAAATGGTAAAATGAACATAAAATAAAAATAATGAAGGAAAAAGAAGATAATTTCCCCTATTATGGAGGTAATACATTCCTCCACCCTCCCTTAGCATAAATATTTACCCCACAAAATTGAGAGCTCCTTTCATTTTTCATTACTTTGCAATCATTCTTCCACCTCTACAACAATCAAAGTTCACTAATTTCTCATTTATCAACTACATTTTCTTACTTTGACTTTTTTTCCTTCCTTAAATATTTACACCCAATACAAGCATGCCCTTATTTGTGATGTTCCTTGCGTTAAATGGTGTTTGGACACTTTTTTTTCGATTTTGGGGTAAGGATAATTTCCTACAGTTTAGAAGAGGAAAATGATCTTCCTCACAGGAAAAAATCCAACCAATAACCTAGTGTAAGGATGGAATGAAAAAATTTCAACCATTACCACTCCATAATTCACGACTTTTTTGTTTTAGGTGTTTATAAATATCAAGAAACCAATTCAATAGAAAATTTATGTTTGATGGTTGAAACCCCAAGACATTGCAGTTTATAGTTTGTCGTCGTTGCATGGTGTGAGTTATTGTTTTTGTGGGTAAAGATTTATGTTGTGCTAATTCTTTGTTTGTTAGCGATATTACGCTTTAATTAAGTGCATTGACATGTATACCAAACCATTTCAGACACATTGAATTGGAGGGAATGACTGCGAAATGTTGTTTTTTTCTTTCCTAATATAAGGTCTAAATTTCCTGATACGGTACATTCTTTTATACTCTCTTTGTCTTTTTTAGCGCGCGCCCTATGAATTTACTATATTTATGTTTGGGTCCTGACCAGGGCCGGTCCTAGATATTTGGGGGCCCGAGGCGAAATTCCACATTGGGGCCCTTTTCCTTTGCAATTTATAACTTATATGGACCTTTTACAATCACTAATTTTGGTTTTTTGACATAGGACCCTAGGCGACGGCCCTTCTTGCCCATCCTTAGGACCGGCCCTGGTCCTGACTCATACATAGATACGCATTTAAATTATATTTCATCATATCACATAAGTCCTTCCACTTTCCTAAAACTCACACTCTAATCCATTATATTTATTTTCTTAATTAATTTACTTAAATTTTATCTTTATAACAAATAATGCCAGCGATAGAGGGAGTAAATAATCATTTAACTAAATACATAAAAGCTTTAGCATTCATTGTTTATAATAATAATTAACTAATTATAGAAACACTTATAAAAATCATCTTCATCAAAAACATAAAGGGGTGTTTGGCAAATTAATTTATTGAACAATTTTAGCTTATTTGGATATAAATAGAGGGTTGGGCGGTCAAACCAGCTAAAGATAGTGTTTGGTGAATTAGTTGGTTGAAACAACTTACTGATACGAATAAGCTATTTTTGAACAAGTTGCTTATAGCAACGAGTTCAAAATCAGCTGGTCAAACCAGTTAATAAAATCAGTTGGTCAAATCAACCACTATAATCAGCTAACAGCTATCAGCTATCAGCTATCAGCTATTTGCCGAACACCCTCAAAATGTTGGATTTTTAGTAGAAATTAAAAGATAATTAAGATACATGAATGTGTATTAGCAATTTAGATGATAGCCATGAATCATGAGGTTTGGTTAATGACTAGTGAGCACATGTTTAGCTACCCAAAACGACATGAAATATCAAAGTAGCAGTAGTACATCAAATTAAGAAGATCTAATACAACGTATAGGGGACCAATTTATTGCTCACATTGAAACATGAGCACTTACCCTGTCTCAAGGAAATTATGCCTCTTTCCTTTAATTAATTTTTTTTTATAATCCTATTTTCTTTACAACAAATACTTTGCTAATTTCAACAAATTCAAATATACATATATTTAAATAACTTCTCGATTGTAGATGTCGATTCAGAATTCTAATCATAAAAGGGCCACAATACTTGCTTTATATCAGGGGCGATTCTGAGCCGTGTGAGATGCCTAACCGCACAGGCAGTGGCGGATCCAGAATTCGGAGTCCTAGAGGGCACAACTAACGGACGAAATTTTAGCGTCGTAATGGGCTGCTTGTAATGGGCTCGTCTCACAGTGAGATGGTCTCATACAAGACTTGCTAAAATTTTAAACACGAAATACCATAGGAAAAATGGGACAAAATAAATAAATAAGACAAAATTACTAAAATGAGTAAGTATTTATTATCAAAAGACTTTAATATTAATTTATATTTTTACACTTACCAATAGAAAAGTCCACTTTAAATTATTTTTAAAAAAACGCCTAGGGACATGTGTCCCCGCGTGCTCAAACATACATCCGCCACTGCGCACAGGGCCTCTGAATCTAAAGGGCCTCATATTAAAAAATTATTGTAGAATAGCATATTATTGTAGTAGAGTAGTTGATAAGAGTTTTACTTAATGTATCAATGGTCATATGTGCAAAACATATTGATTACATTTTTCTCTCCTTTTTTATCTCTTTTCAAAACAACTCTTAACCTTCCACTATTTTTTCTTGTCTTATTTAATGTTTACACATTCATCAAATATCAATTATCACTAACTTTATATATAAAAATAATTAATTTGTTTTTAATTTTTCAACCTTTCAAACTTTTACTCTTTTTATTATTATTCATCAATTTATTACTACTTTTTTCTCTTTCATTTTAACATTAGAGAAGAAAGTTTAATCTTTAACAACTTAATTTATGTTTAAGAAATATAAATTGTATTGAATTTTTTATTTTGTTAAAAAAAATTTTAATTATAAAGGGCCCCAATTTTAAAAATTTATAAATAATAAACAGGGCCTCGAAATTGTTCCCCTGCTTTATATGCAGATGTTGACTATTATTTCTTTTAGCTTTTTATATATATATATTGTATTATTATTAGGTATACATATTACCGGACCATAGTACCTTTAATAAGTTCCTTTGTAAATTCATACTGCTCAGTCGAATTTAAAAAAAATGAGTGTTTGATTCAGTAAATTTTCGTAAAAATTTGTAATGAAATTTACTTTTTAACAGAAAATGTAATTGATAGTTGTATATGTAAATTTTATAGTTAATTTGAGTAAAAAATCTAGAGTGGAATATTAGGGATGAAAGAAAGGGAGTAAAGTTGATTTCGTCCCAATTTTCTTAAGAAAATATATAAAGCGAATAAGCGATTGAATAAAAAATGACATTTTCAATATCTCGCACAAGGCAAGATCCGAGTGGGGGTTTTCTTTTTCTTAAAGAATGCGGACTAAATCATATCCATACCCCAAGGAGAGAGTAAAGAGATATGCGCGCATTGAATATATTTTTCAAAAAAATATCTCCCACTAAAAAACCCTCTAAAGAGTAATGTAAATAAGAGACATAACTAAACTAAGTTGACCTTTGCAAACATGGACAAGTTCAATAACTAGGACAATTGTTTGTTTGGAAGTAATACCCATACCTAAACTCATAACTTGCCCACAAGAAATAAGGAAAATTGCCAACTAATTTAATAAATTAATTTATCAACTAGTACAAGTGTTTGTTTATTTTGAAGTTTTGTTCCATACCTAAACTCATAACTTGCCCAAGGCAAAACCCCTTTTCATGTCTAAAAAAAGTATATGGTTTAGTATTAGTAACTTGCATTATTTGTTCTATCTAAACAATAACATTTCAATTATCGTCTTGTATAGTTGTATTGCTAGCTTGTCATTTGTTTAGATTTGCTTTCGCCTTTTCAGGTCTTTTTCGAGTTGAGGAACTCTTAAGTCACGTCCACCTTAATAGATATGATTTATCGTATTTCATCCTTTTTCGAACCCTAACCATAATAATTTATATGAGCAGAATATATCGTGCATGACGGTAATTATAGTCATAGGGAGCTATTCCATGTAAGTTAAATTATGGGTAAGTCCATGCATTGTCTATGCAAACATGACTTTAAAACTCTATTATATATTAAATCTTGAGTTTGCCATGCACTATTGTCTATGATCTCAAAGGTGTGTAGGTCATAAGTCTACAATACAAATTTTCTCGAGAATAAATAGCATGCTTTACATTAAAAAACTCAAAAATGAGTTTAAGTAGATTAAGACTATAATTACACTAGCAATACCGTAATTTTAAAGAGAATAAGATTATAATTAATTCAACAAACATAAATAAGGAATGCCAAAATTCGAATACGCTAAACGTAACCACCTCATTGATGTTTCGCCACTAAACTTTATATATATATATATATATATATATATATATATATATATATATATATATAATATATATATATATATATATATATATATATATATATATATATATATATATAGGGGAAAGATCCAATGAGAAGGGTAAGAAGGACTTTACACCCTTGATTTCATTAGAATAAAAAAATCAAATAAAAATCCTTCTCATCCTTCTCATTTTAAAATCCTTCTTATTTGATTCTATATATATATATATATTATATTATATGTGTGTGTATGTTATAGTTGCCAAAAATAAATTTATGTTGCTCCTTAATTTTGCATTAATTTATACAACATCATAGAATTATAGAATTATATGGTGAAGAAGCCAATATGTTCAAATAGATACTCCTACAACAATCACAATAACTTATTCCATGAAACATTTTCCAATGCTAATATAAATCATTTCTTAAAGTTATAGATCCAAAATTTCTCTATATAATCAAAAACAAAATAAAGAAAAATCCTCCTAGAGCCACTAGCTAAATTCAGACATATTAATTGAGTAAATAAAGGACCATATTAATAAAAAATCTTAATTGAAGATTGTAGCAATTATGAACCATATCAGAACAAAAGTCTTCATCTTCATTTTAAAATTAAATTTTACTAATTTCAATCACAAATATTAATTTTTTTAATTTAGATGGCAAAATCCAATCACATACAAAAATTAATAATTAAATGAATAAATTAGTGAGTAATAAAGAGGGTGCTAACATCTAAGAGAGGTGGTTGTACTTTGTGCTTAGGCATGTTGGCTCTTTGTTAAATATCGAGGCTGTTTAATGTTTGCATCAAACATTTGCTTGTTTTTGCTAAAACTCAACAATTTAAATGACATTTGTATACACTTGTCCTAAAAAATCGAGTTTGTCTTATTTAGAGTATGTATTACTTTTTCATGAGAAATCTGAATTAATTAATTTTTTCTATTTATATGATAGCAACCTACTTATATGAAATGTCAGTGGTAACAAAACTTTAAAAAAATTCAACATAATAGCATTGTAACGTTGTATTTCAAGCCACAGTAATATTAATAGGCTAAAAACATTTAATTGGTATCTTAGAGATATTCTATATGGTAGTAACATACTTTTATGAAACGTCAGTGGTAGCAAATTTTTACTATAAAATAATAATAAAAATAATACTATGTTGATCTTTTGTTACAAGTTGTAAATACTATGCTCATCTTTTGTTGTTACTTATTCCCTTGTGACTCGTTGCTATTCATATCATATCCATCTTTCTTTTCCATAATACCGAGTCTTAGCTAAATATATATAATAATATGCCCTAATAAATTATTAATTATCACTAGTTAGTCGATTGAGGGTCTGAGAGGATTGAATGACGACATATCATATCCTTATCAATAAACAAAGAGGTTGCGGTTGTACATTATGCATGTCAAAGAGTAAGACAGAGCAAGACAACACAAATAGCCATGACAATTAATGTAAACTAAACAAAAGACAATCATAAAAGCACAAATCAATATTATGACGACAAAGATAATTACTGATGATTTAAGACACGATTTCAACGTATACCATTTATAATTAAACCACTTATAATTAAACACTATTTACCATTTATTACTTGTACATTATTTGCATGCACGAAAATAAAATTTTAAAAACCGATTTTTCCCGTTCACCACTTAATAATATATTCCTCAAACAATAGGCATATTCACCTATGATATACTTATTATATATAATGTATAAGGTTTAATTATTAAGACTTTGCATCAATATATTTAGGAATATACTTGTAGTTATCCTTATATGTGCGCTCCTATAATATAATGGGATTTCTTTTAGAAAACTATAAACTAGATAAGTTAATTAAATAATTATGACAAATATATGATATATCAAATATATACTTTTTTTTTATTTATTTATTGAATTGCAGAATAGGCTAGGAAAGGAGAAGATCATGTGAGAATCGATTTGATATTCAAATTTATACTTTTGATAATATTGAAACTGCTAGGTAGTCGTACAATTTTCTGCAAATATTTAAATATATATTTTACCTAGATGTGTAAAAACAGTATTTTATCTTAGATTACAGACCATAGATAATCAACTTATTTATTTTTGCTATATTTTTAATTTGGGAGGTTTAATTTCTTGTATATCTCAATGTTAGAGTATATAACATACTAGTATAAAAACTTCGTGCAATGCACGAAATTCTAATAATGAAGATATACAAATATATTTAAAGGTATGTAATAATAAACATACTGATGATACTATATAATAAAGATGAAGTAATCATATCTTCAAAAAAAAGAGATGAAGTAATCATTAAAAATGGTAAATTACTTCATTTAATTCATTTTTAAAAGGGTTAAAAATGACATGCTGGTTAATTTTATTTGTCATGTAAGCAAAAATCAACCAATAAAACCTTTCCATTTAATGAGGCTAAATAAAGATGACACGTGGAATTTTCCAGTCTTTTTAATATATTGTATGATGATTGCAAGATTATATAGGCTCAACACATTCCTTTATATGAGTCACTTAGACTAGAAATGTGAATGCTGCACATGCCCATCTCATATTTAGGCAGGAAATATTCTCTTTAAATGAAAGATGAATAAGATGACCCATAACCTCTTATCAGGTTATAGCCGATAATATAAAAATTGGCCCAATTAGAAGTTGTTGTCTTTTGTCCTTTTCACCTATTTACTATCCACTAACTTTACAAAGTGACAAATTCTAAATCAAGCTATATATTTTAGTAGAATAAGTGAGTGTATTAAAAAACGAAGAAGCTAGAGAAGAAGTCTTCTATCAGTTGATTTAGAGGTGTTTAAAACATATCTGATAATTCGAAATTTATCCAACGTTGTAACTGAATCCGATTTAATCTGACTTTAAAAATGATTTACAATTATGTAAAAAAAAGTAGGCACACAAAACTCAATATCAAACCGATCCAAACACCTAACCCGAAAATCACCCAATGACCCAAATGAAAACCAGTAGTTGATTCTTATTAACCCTTCTCTTTTGTCCTATTGTCCTAATCTTATGATTGCAACATAATTATCCTTTTGTAGACAAAAATAATGTTCTTATTAAGTTGACTTTGTTATGAATAAGTAAAAATTAAAGTAGACAAAGGGCAAAATTAGCAATAGTGGACATATTTAGTTCTAGATTAGTATATGTTTTGAGTAGTTTTCAAACATTGTGGGCGGATATATTCATATTTTTGGGCCCTCGTATTTGAGGGTATCCTCCTAGTATGGTCCTCATAGAATTGTTTTATTTTAACGAATTATTTTAGTTTAACTCATTTTTTTAAGGAAATATTTCTATTAATTTCTCATAAATAAAAACGACAATTAAAACCCTAAATCAAAAGCTAAGGCACGTCGGGGACAGTCGCTAATGACAACAATATAATATTGCAAATGGAATATTGATTATAATTTATGAAGATAAAAAAAGATATAGACAACATAGTATTTTTGACGTGTAATTTGGTGTTTAATTCAAAATTTAATTCTTTTTTACGTTGTTTATATGATCCAATTAAAATTATAAACATTCGCTTTTGTCCTTAAAACACTCACTTTGTAGCTATGACACATCTTTTTGAACATTACAAATTCTTAAATGAGACGGTTATATGGTGAGTCCGTCTCTCGCTGAGACAACTTCAAACAAGGAGTCATTAAACCCACATATGAGACACGTCTCTCGGTTTGACCGTCTCATACAACAATTTGTGTTAAATATTCAAACAGCTCGTCTTGTATGAGGCGATCTCACCATAAGACGGGCTCATATAATTAACTCATTTCTAAATTTGATCATTTTAAAATTATAAGTGATCACCTTATCACACAAAATGTATATTGGTCAACCCAATAGAGACGGTCTCACCATAAAATCGTCTCATTATGAATTTATGTATTAGCGAAGGCTGGCGTGAGTGCTCAGACATTGTCATTGTAACCGGAAGCCCAATAATCTGACGGACCAACCCAAAACAAAATTACTTGGGCCAAAACCCATTAGTTCTGATTTCTAGTTAACCAATACCTCTTCTATTGTTCTTACTTTAGACCGTCTTTTGTAAAGACGACTCTCAAAAGCCCAGTCCAATTCTAAATATGTATTGTTACAACTCTAAATATAGATTTGGACTGGAGTTTTGAAATTCATCTTTACAAAAGACGGTATCTCAAGAGAAGACCTGTAATCATGAAGATAAAGTACTTCATCAAGAACATAATTTATTCCACCAAATTTGTAAGCTTTGGAGTACTTAATAACTTTTTTGTTTGTACAAAGAGGTAATGGAAAAATGTTGTAGATTGGATTTGATATTAGATTACGAAGTCTTTATGATATTCACGTCTCACTATTAACGTTTATGTTTTAGGTTGAATGAACTAATAAGATGAGCTGAACTGAAATCAAAATAAATTAATAGTGTTGAGTTAGATAGTTAAATTCTTTTCTCAAAGTTTGCTTATAAGACTCGTTTGCTCATGTAACAATTTACTTTCGTTCTAATCTATGTCGAGTATATAATTCTCATGTTCCTTTGAGAAAGCATCATTTAATTGATCTCTTACATATTCAAGTAAATTGGTGTTTTTCTAGAGAGACATAGTGAGTAATATGATAAGTTCTAGTCTTGGTTCTATTCAAGTAGCTACTTTTGAATTGATTAATTAGTAATCAGATCAATTAGGAAAGATTGTTACATTTGCTAGTTAGTTCAGTGTTTATTTAATTTAAGGTCGATTTATTATGTGACATCAAAAATTATGTCAAATTTAATTCTTACTAAAAAAAAAGTTATTTCTTTCACTACGTTTACATATATAGAGATCCTACGGCGTACCTTAAAAAATAATAACTTAATTGCACACCAAAATAGAGCAAGACTCATTTTGTGCAAGGACTTAAGTTCTAACGTCTAAAGGATTATACATTATACATGTACTCTATTTTTCTTTGTGAAAGGCATTGCATTGGTAAATAGAAATCCCCAAATCGAGAGCTAGGGTTTTATCAAAAAATATCAATTTCCCAACAAAAACCCACACTCTTCTATAACAATTTCTTCACATAAATCCCCAAAATTTACTGGGATTTTTCCATTGGAGTGATAGCATCATGCTCAAAGAATCTAAGCGTCGTTACAACTTCAATCGATCTCCATCACCACCAAAAGCATCGAAAAAACGTCACCAAAGTTATGGGAGAAGCTCTCAATATCAAAATCAGGATGTGGGTAATCGTTCGATTTTTATTTCATATCACGAAACCCCAAATTTATCCCCTAAAATCAAATCAATTTGTGAAATTATTGCAAAAACTCTACCTTCATCAGTTGAAAAATGTTTAGATGATAATGGAATTAGAGTTACACATGAGGATGTAGAACAAGTTTTGAAATTGTCTTATAATTATCCTGCTTGTGCTGTGAAGTTCTTTAAATGGGCAGGTTACAAATTAAATGATAGGCATAGTCCTTATGCTTGGAATCTATTAGTAGATATGCTAGGGAAGAATTCATTGTATGATGCTATGTGGGATGCAATTAAGTCCATGAAGGAAGAAGGGTTTCTTTCACTTTCAACATTTGCATCGGTTTTTAGTAGTTATGTCGTAGGGAATCGAGTCGAGGAAGCGTTTATGTCTTTCGAGGTTATGGATCAATATGGTGTACCTAGGGACATTGTGTCTTTGAATTCACTTTTGAGTGCAATTTGTAGGGAGGGGAAGACCGAAAAGGCGGACGAGTTTTTAAGGATTGCGAAGAATAAGATTAGGCCGGATAGTGATTCGTTTGCGATATTGTTAGAAGGGTGGGAGAATGAAGGGAATATAGAATGTGCTAGGCAAACTTTTGGTGAGATGGTTATGGAGATTGGTTGGGACCCGAATAATGTGCCCGCATATGATTCGTTTTTGTGCACATTGATCAATTCTCGGAGTGGATTTCATGACGCGTTTGAGTTTTTGATGACTATGAAGGAGAGGAGGTGTTCTCCCGGGATTAGGTTTTTCGGGATTGCTTTGGACGAGTGTGTGAGGAAAAGCGATGCTCGAGGAGCTGCATTGCTATGGGATGCAATGACGGTGAGGAGTGAGTTTAGACCTGACTCGCGAATGTACAATATGATGATCTCTTTGCATACTCGGCTAGCAAATAAAGATATAGCTATAAGGTATTTGGATGAGATGATATACGATGGCGTTTTCCCTGATGCAAAGAGTTATAATACTTTGCTCGAGTTCTTTCTTAAGACTCGAAAGCTTTACGAGGCTTCATCTATATTTACCGAGATGGTAAAGAACGAGTGTTTGCCAACCGAAGCAAATTGTATTGCGACTGTTAGGCTATTCATGGATTCCGGAGATCCTTACATGGCTATTAAGGTTTGGAAATTCATGGTTGAGAATTGTTATTCGGAGTTGGAAGAGACCGGGAATTTTTTGATTTCAAAACTCGGTGAATGCAACCGAGTTCAAGAGGCGGTTAAGTATGCCGAAGACATGATTGATCGTAAGATAAAGTTGAGTTCTACAAACTTGAGAAAACTGAAGCAAAAGCTTGTTAAGGTTGGAAAGGGTTCTGTTCATGATGAACTGTTAAAAAAGTGGAGGCTTCGATAGGCTTTTCTCGCCTCCACGGGTCTTATTGGCAGCAAACTCCTTATCATTTTTGATAAGGGTACCGTTCATTTGTTGTTTGAGACCTGATTATAGTTTCTATGAGCGGAATATAGGAATATACTTGATAGTTGGTATAATGTTGGTATAATGATGATGATTCGATTTCTTGCAATATGGTTCAAAACCATCAAATCATTGCCAATCATTTTTTTGACATGAATGCCCGATTTTGTTGATGATACAAAGGCGGTAATGAGAATGAGTTTTAGTGTTCATTTTGATGAAATTTGCAATCTCATAATAAAGAGCTCATCCTCAAACATCTTGTTCATTAGAAATTTTCATTACCACCAAAGAGCATCTTATCAAGTGAGAAATTGTGAATGATTTTGTAAAAATAGAATGAATTATACTTCCTCCGTTCCAATTTACCTGCAATATTTGTTTTTTACACGCAGTCCAATGTACTAATTCAATCTTTAATATCTCTTACTATATATAATAAGAAATTATAAAAATTTGTAATTCATAATCTTTGTAATGAGACGTATCAAACAAGATTTCACTTGACTATATTTAACTTATAGATTAAAAACAAATCACAAATTAACCAATGTTGCGAATAATTTGGAACTTATAAATTTTGTCTAGTAATTTTTCTAGCTAAGTTATAGTATTTTACTTAATAATCATTCCTATATCCTAATACCCACAAGTCCATAACCAAACGTTTAAAATTATAATATTTTTGGCTTATTTATTATCAAAATCATTGGAATTTATCATAAGAATTTGTTGATGTGTTTGTTGTTTTATCCTCCATTCCAACCTTCAAATCGGAATAATTGAGCTTGAACTTTTGTTGGAAAACTACTGTTTTATATAGCATAATTTAAATTGATAAAACAACAAAGCTGGAATAGCTCAGTTGGTTAGAGCGTGTGGCTGTTAACCACAAGGTCGGAGGTTCAAGCCCTCCTTCTAGCGTTAATTTTGTATTTTTGCTCTTGTGCTTTATTTAACAAAAAAGGAACAAAAAAGGAAAAAATCGTGAGCGGCAGGATTCGATAATTTTTATTAGTCCTCTCTTGTGAGACTGTTTTTAGTATAGACGTATCTCAAGAGTCCAACTCATATCTTACTTTTAACTTACAAAACCATTAATTAGTTTTTTTTTTAATTTATAAATTGAGTCAGCCTCAAAACTTAAGACGTCTATTGTATAGACGGTAATAGTCAGTCTCAAGTAAAAATTTGTATAATTTTAAATGCATCATATTGAATGTCAATTTCTTATGTATTTGGATTATAATTTTTTTGAGTGATGTTTTTGCATTATAATTTAAATAATATGTAAATAGAATACAACAAACTACTCAACGTTTCATTATGTAGATTATATTTCACTTTTTACATGATTTTCAATATCTTTAGAATGTTTTATATGAAATTATAAAATGTACTTTATATATTATTCATATTAATACAAATCTAATAAAACTATACATGAATATATGTTAATTTTTATGTATCCACAAATAATAATATTTAAGTTTTTATTTTATTTAAATAAAATATTACAAACAGAAGGAAATAATAAATTTTGAACTTTTATTGATCCAAAAATCAAGAAGCAAACCATTAAATTCATTCACATATGCCAATATTTACCACAACATGGCTCTTAAATAAGGGCAGGTTTTATGATGAAGGAACGGTGAAGGCAAGGGATTTGTGATTGTTATGGGAATGTAAATTGGGTGACAAATAGTAAAAATAGTAAAAATAAATAATAAATCATTCTTATTTGAGATCGTCTATACAATAGACATCTCAAGTTTTTGGCTGAATAAAAATATGTAGGTTTTATTAAAAATATTATGTCAATATCGTGGGAATGTTACTCAATCCACTGTGTTTCTCTACACAAATTTTTTCATTATTGTTGAATACTACTTTTTCAATTATCAATTTTTTATAATTATTAAATTGGGTGACAAATTCTTTTTTTCAAAATGTGCCTTCTCATTTTTTTACAAGATTTTTCGTATCAGCACTGAAACCCAGTTACTATTTTTTCAACCAGTTGTGGATAAAAATATATTTTGCAAAGAAAAAAAAAATAAAAAAAATAAATAGATAATCATAAACCTTTAGTTATCAATATACAAATTCTATTAAATTTTCAATAACATTCTCATCATTTTAAATTTTACTAATTTTTTTTTCCAAAAATAAAGTTCTTTGGAATAAATAATAATTTGAGTGACAAAAACTCACTATTTGACTCTCTTTTCATCGTGGAGTAAATCATTCATATGATATGTAAAAGATTTCATTGGATTTAAAAGATTTATAATGCCATGTGCAATTTAATTCCACATGTATAAAAAAAATCATACAATGCCATATGAATCTTAGAGTATATATGAATATAAATACTTGTGGATTTTAGCGATTGTAATGATCCAAGTTAAGGTTGTTTACTTGTTTCTTCACATAATGGAGTTGAATATGAGCTTTTAGGCTAAATTATTAGGAGCCAATTTAGAATATAATATAATATATAATAATTATGTCAATATTTAAATTAAGGAATTAATTTTAGGATAAATTACCGTGAACAAAACAACATTATATTAATTTCTCTAGAATACTACCAATTATTGATTAATCATGAATAATACCAACTTAAAGAGGTGTTTTCCTAGAAAATCCCTAACATGTTAAAAATCAAACTATGGGTGATTGTAAGACAAAAAAAAAATAGTAAATTAGTTAATAAACTAAAATTGGTATTATTCTAGATTTCTAGGACAATAACCCCTAAGTTGTATTATTCATGGTTAATCAATAGTTGATATTATTCAAGGAAAATTAACAAAAGATTGTATTATATACGGTAATGTTTTCTTAATTTTATTATTATTTTTTTATTGTGATATATAATTAAACATTAATATAATTTTTAACTAGATGATATGGTATATAATTTTCACCGACTCGAGTCTAAATACTATGGTATGGTGTTGGATTATAATAAAATTATAATATTATATTTTTAAATTATATGTAAACCTAATAATTATTGTGATTTGTGACAACTCATCATGCTTAGATCAAAGACTTCTGATACTGATTAATGATCTCACCATTTATTTTTATTTATTTTTTGGTAATGAAAATGCATGGAAGTGCATGATGCATTGATGATCCATTAATATTAAGGACAATAATTTGCATCTTGTGGCTCCTATTTGTTACGATCTATAACCTTATTATTAAATATTTTCAAAATTATTTTATAAATTTCGTACTTCCTCCTATTTAGCCTAAATGTCTCATTTAGTTTTTTCACACTTGTCGAGGCAACATTCTATCCCTTAATATCTTAAATTATTCCTATTTAAAAATTATAAAAATTTAATATTAATAATCCTTGTATTGAAACGAATCAAACAAGATCTCACATGACTATATTTTAACTTATAAATTAAGAATAAAATACAAATTAAGAGTGATGAGTAAATAGTGCGAAAAAAGAAAATGAGAGATTTAAGCTGAATAAGAGGTAGTATAATATCTTTTAACTAAATTTGGAATATAATATTGATATATTGACTTAAGATATGATGTCTCAACTTTTATTTTTATTAAAATAAAATACAATTAAGTAAGCTCTCCCTTAAGTGCAAGAGGAATATTGACCCCATCATTAGAGGACATAGGTCCCATTTAACTACTACATGGTCCATCGTCTATTTTATTAGCTTATCTTTAACTTGATTGTTTTTGTTAATTTAGATGGGCCACCATGGGATGATACAGTAAAACTGTAAAATTTTCATATCTACCATCCACTTGTTATTAATGACAAATAAATTTTTAACTCACACGTTGCTCATCAGGGTATATCATCATCATTCTATCTAATATATCCTGCTCATAAAAAACTATGAACAAACGTTGAAGAGGGAAAAACGGCGGCAACATATTGTAAATACTTAAATCAGTCAGTGTACATCATAAGATGACTAATTTAAAACTTCAATAAAATACATTTTTGGGATAATGAGACTCGACTCTCTTGGCCCTTTATTAACCTTCGTCATTGGGGTATTTTAATTGATTAAATTAATTGTAAAAGTGATAGTTGGAGTATTGTAAGTAGTAAAAGTGGGGATATTTTTGTCTTTAATTGTGTGAATAAGAGGTATTTAGGTAAAGAAAGACTGACAAAAAAGAAAATGTGATAATTGATATAAGTTTGTCAAATAAGGAAATGTGATAACTAAATTAGTTCGGAGGGAGTAATATATTCGAATAGATTTTGGTCTATTTGATTTGTGGGGTCAAATTTTATTTTTAATTTAATTTTAGTCATATTTTTTGATATCAACATAATAATATTTATAGATAAGTTTGAGAAGTACGTTTGTGTAAATTAATTACACATCATTTAGTATATATATATATAATAATAATAATAATAATAATAATAATAATAATAATAATAATAATAATAATAATAATAATAATAATAGTTTTCAGAAAAAATTAACCATTGAACTAACATTTTCGGTTGATCTCACATAAATCCCACTCATTGAAAAGTCCAAAACAAGATTTATTAGGTTTTCGATATTAATTAAATATTAGTTGATATTATTACTGTATTTAATTTCGTTTACTTAAGAGTACTTGTATTTACTAGATCTCAAAATTATAAAAAATGTATGATAAACTAGGGACTCTTTGTCCGTACTCTCCTATATGGGTATGAGCTGCCGTCTATCTTCTCTCCCCAGATCCTGACTATAATTTGTCTATGAGCGTAATATATTGGGTATGATAATGGAGCGTAATATATTGGGTATGATAATGATGATAAACTGGTTTTCAATAATTATTGCGTAACTTTGATCACAGCCTACATATTACGTTCCTAATCAAATATTAATGACATAATAAATCAAGAAACCAACTTGATTATGACGGGTACTCATGCAAGGATAATGTAGGTTATTCAATGTCTTTCCCTATCATATCAACTTTAGCATGCTATAATTTCTTAATTGGAATACATTTACCAAATACTCTTAACATACTGATTTGCGTTACACAATAATATCAAAGTCTTAATTCAATATATAAATTGGTTATTTAAAACCAAACAAAATAACATATTATCAGATTGTTTGCACCAGCTCGTTATTTTAGTTCGCTCTAATCATGAAAGATCGTTTCTCACAAAACTTATAACATTGAATTAGATGAGCTCTCTAGCTACTTGATTAAAGGGGTGTTAGGTTTGTTAAAAAAACATTCTTTTTTGGAAAAATTACCGTGAATAATACAAATTTTCACTGATTTCCCTATAATAATACGAACTTTCGATTAACGTTGAATAATACCAATTTTGATGTGGATTTACCTCTAGCATCCTTAACTTGTTGGTAACCTACAATTGTAGGTCAATTTGCCAAAAAATAAAGGAAAATACAAAAAACTAAATTAAAAATGCAATTAAAAAAAGAAAAAAAGTAAGAAAATTAATTCCCAATCCTCTCCTATTTTTTTTTAGTGCATTTTT
The DNA here is from genome assembly GCA_019425755.1 of Amaranthus cruentus. Lineage (NCBI taxonomy): Eukaryota > Viridiplantae > Streptophyta > Magnoliopsida > Caryophyllales > Amaranthaceae > Amaranthus > Amaranthus cruentus. Next base: position 15,213,269 of record CM033466.1, read on the forward strand.
TATTTTCTTACTTTTTTTATTGCATTTAATTTTATTTTTTTGTATTTTCCTTTTTTTTTTGTCAAGTTGATCTACAATTGTAGGTTACCAACAAGTTAAGGCTGATATAGGGAAATCCACATTAAAGTTGGTATTATTCAGGGTTAATCGAAAGTTCGTATTATTGTAGGAAAATCAGTAAAAGTTCGTATTATTCACGATAATTTTTTTTTATTGATTGTTATGAGTATTTACACTCAAAGGAAGAAAAAGAAAATGAAAAACAATAGAAAAATAGAGCCAAACAAGAACATACACAACAATAAACTAAGCAAAGTACGTAATTTAATAGTACATTAAGGTACCCTTCCAAAAAAAGTTAATTATTTATATTTCTTAATTATATTTAACAACTAAAAAAATCAGTCGCAAATTTGTATTTCTTAAAAGCATACAAGAATTCTAAGGGAGTCTCTCAAGAAAGACACATAAAAAACATGCACTCTCGTGATAGAAATTTTGTTAGAGTAAATTCGGTGATCGAATGACTTTCTATAATAAGTGTTATTATTTTTTTAAAATAGGTAAATTAAAATAAAATGTCGGAAAAAATATTTAAAAAATGTTCAAAAAAAATTAATGAATTTTTTTTATTAATTAGAATTTTTTATGTAAATTTTCAAATTTTTTCCATAATTTTAAATTAATTTTTAATTTTCTTTTTTGGTGAATTACCTACTATAGTAGGTCATCGGATTACCTAAGTTTACCCTAGGTAAATACCCTTTAAAGTTGGGATTATTCATGGTTAATCAATAGGTGAGATTATTATAAGAAAATCATGAAAAAGTTGGATTATTCTAGGTAATTTTTCCAAAATTTTAAAATATTAAGGTTTAGTTTATTGATTTATTTAATTGTTAAATACTCACACATCTTAGACTTTAGTTCTCTAATATCTCTTGCCTAGCTTGTTTAAAAATTTGTCCAAAATCCACCATGCATGTGCAATTTGGTTAAATTGTCTCAATATCCCGTTTTCAAATAAGTAAAATAATGTTTTTTGATTTTAGTATTCTCTAACATAATTCTCTAAAACTTAAATTATATGGAGTATTTTATGTTATAATTTCAATATTGTAATTTGTAATATACTACTTCCTCCGTTCCGAAATATTTGCTACATTTTGTTTTTGAGCACTATTTATCGTTTAAGTTTATTTTATATATTGCGGTTAATATGTAAGTAATAATATACTTCCTCCGTTCCAAAATACTTGCAACACTTACCTTATTTGGCTGTTTCACAATACTTGTACCATTATTATATTTGGCAAAAAATAATCTTATTTTATTATCACTTTATTCTTACCCCACATATTACCATCAATCATATATCATCTCATTAATCATTTAATATACCCACAACCAATACCTACCTTCCATTAATTAATTTTTTATTTCAATTATTTTATTATCACTTTATTCCTACTTCACATATTACCATCAATCATATATCATCAGACCTGATGTGACAGCCCTTAATTCTTGTGCCAAGAGGGTGTGGTGCAACTAAAACAGAACGGAGGAAGTAGTCAATTGGGATCTTGTTTGAATCGTCTAATCGCATACTTTCATAATATAAATTTTTTATAATTTTTAAATGTGTATAATTCGACATATAAATAAACAAAATAGTATATTAAATTGCGTAAAAAAAATAAACGTAGCAAGTATTATGGAACGGTGGAATTATAAATTATCTCGATAACGTGACTTTTTGATCTGTCCCTCATGTTTGCACTTTCCTTTCAAGACAGAGATATTTAAACAATCTCACTTTCATTTAAAAGTTCTAATCACACTTAATTAAATCTCTACACTTAACTAATTAGGTGGAAACTTGGACATCTCAACAATGTTGTTTTTTTTATTATTATTTTAGCTAGGCAGGCAGAAAGAAATAACTGAGATACATACTCCACTAAAACAAAACACGCTTGCATCATTACCTTTCAAAATTGCTTACGTGTCGCTTTTACATTAAAAATTTTCCCTCCTAAATTAAATAATGATGTCATTGTTATTATGATCTTTAACTTTCAACTTTTTTATTTTGAATATATTATTTTTCTTATTAATTTTTTTTTTACTTTTTGGGTCAAATCATATTTAATGTATTAGCAAACTATATATTATATTTTATTTATTTTAATTATTTATAAAAAAAAATTTCAATTTTTTTTGTTAGATGAATATTATTTAGTGTATTGGATATTTTGATATAGTTAAAACATACTATACTTTAACTAGGATTTGTTTTTGTTATTTATTTATACTCAAAAAAATTGATAAAACCGTGCATCATGGGCACTAAATCTAGTTCGAAATAAAATGAAACCCAATTCTCACATCCTGTTGAAGTGCCCATGTGTTACCCACATGTGAGTTGTCCCACATCGAAGAAAGAGAAGAGTATGCATCACTTTATATATTCAAGGAGTAACTCCTACTATTACCAATTGGTTTTAGTAGTGAACCTTCTTTGGGTTTATGAGTGGACTACTTCTTCTCCTCCTTATTTGGATTACCCAGACTCATTTTCTAAATTCTATCACATCCCAACAACGTTTATTTTCCTTTTATGCCGCTAAATTTTGCACTCTTAGCTTTTTGTTAGCATGGTGAAATTTAGAGCACTATTTTGCAAGGGTTGTCACATTAGCCAAATCACAAAAAAAATATATAAATAGTTAAATATTTTATTTTTCTAATATTATTAAACTCACAAGATGTACATAGCACTTTGTAAACAAAAAATATACTCTATGTAATTCACATCCAAGAGAAAATTGTTATCTTTTAAGAAAAAGATGTATAATAGTAATAAATGAATAAAAAGAATGAATTGTTTGGATGAAATTAAAAGAGAATTAAAATATATAGATGAGATTAAAAGAACGTGGTGGGTCATTGTCCAAAAATAGCAATACTGCTAATTAAGTGGAAAGTACCAAAATAGATAATGCAGCAAATTAAGTGATACTTCCTCCGTTCCATTTTACTTGCAACACTTACCGATTTTGGAAGTTTTATATTATTTGCAACATTACTATTTTTGGCAAAAATAATATATTTATTTTATCTCACTTTATTCCTACCTCACATATCACCATCAATCATACATTATCCCATTAATTATTTAATATATACCCACAACTCACAACCACTATCTAATTATAATAATTTTTATTATTTCTACCCCACATATTATCAATCATATAGTATCCCTACTTTTACCATACTGATTTGACAATTCTTAAAAAATGTGCCAAACTCCTATGGTGCAACTAAAACAGAACTGAGGAAGTACAAAGGAGTACTCAATTAATTAACAAAAAAATATTTTTAAAAAATTAACAAAAAGTAAGCATATTATTTGATGTAAGGGGATAAAAGTATGCAAATAAAAAGGGTGATATATAAAGAAATTAGCCAGCCTCCTGAGATACCGTCTCTTTGAAAGACACCTCTCCAGCCCAATCTATTATAGCTTAATTCCTACTCTTACGAAGTATTATTTTATGGGCTGACCCAATCAGGGATATATTCTTTTGTGATGTGATGTGAGGTTGCTAAAGATTGGAGAATGAAAAGGTGTCGGATGGTCACCAAACTACTAATCAATAATCATTCTTGTTTCATTTGGTACTTATTTCCCTATTATTAAATGGTAATCATATCCCAATTACAAATCACCCATATCTTCATAACATCTCACATCTTTTTTTAATATAAGTAAATATTTGAAATTTCCCTAAATCTACTCTAATTATCTAACATGATATTAATAGCGAATGTGATAAAAAATTACGAGTTAAAATTTTATAAGCTCTTTTGAAATATTTAAAAGTTAGATAAAAGGCGTGTCAGAGTATATAATCTATCAAATAATTGAACTTTAACAATCATTTTAAACTTTTAATTGATTTTTTATTTGATTGAGTTTGTATTATAATTTATAGGTATTAGTGGAAATTCCTTTTGATAAAGATCATTTTATTTGAAATTTTCATATTCGTATATAATTTAGTATCTAGGTAAGGGTTTTTATGCTTATCATATATTATGAATTTCAATTATCAGTTTAATTAATTGAGCTTTTAATTGAATCGATCTCATAAAAATTATTTAGTTCACCTATAATTTCTTATTTGAAATTCATACTAGAGGTATTAGTGGAAATTCTTTTTACCAAAGATTATTGTATTTGAAACTTTCATAATTGTTATTTTTAAACGGTCAGTCTCCTGAAGGCAGTCTCTTTGAGAGACACCTTTTAGGTCCAGCCCAATGTAGCTTAATTCTTACCCTTACTTTATATTACATTTTATAGACCGACTCAATTAGAGATGGTCTTTCAAAGAGACCGTCTCTCACAAGAATTTGTGATTTTTAAATGCTAGCTATAGCATTTTGATCTTATTAGAAGTTTTCTGAATTTATTAACTATCACACGAGTGAAACTAAATAATTGTATTGTTAGGTATAATTGATTTATGTAGTTTTGAGAATGATAAATAGAGAACTTAAAAATTTGAACCATTTGGATTGATGAATGATTTTATCATAAATTTTATAAAATATTCCCAAATATTAAAAATATATCAAATGTTAATGTGCAATCTTTAGGTTACATATAGAAAAGAGCCTAATTTTTAATACAAACATTGGTAAAAAAAATCAACATTAATGTAGGACAAAGTAAAAAATATTGTAGTAAAATTTTAATTTTTTTTGACATATTCAACATATTTTTTATTTAATCAACTAATTATTAGTTTACTTCCTTTCTTTACTTCAAGCAAGATTCTTATTAATAAAATATGTTTAAGAAAAGGACATTTGAGCTCAATAATGCTCAAATGATAATTTTAAGTACAATGTTACTATAATAACCCAATTTGATAAGTTAGTATACTAATTAATGAAATAAGGGAAATAAATTAAATACTCCAATATTTCACCATTTTTTAACGATAAATTATTAACCCATTTTTATTCAAATTCAATTAAGAATTTATAATTAAATTTAAACCATTTTTATCCAATATAAACTAGTTACTAGTTATTATAGAAGTATAGGAATACTTATGTTTATAGCTCCACATAAACTCCTACTAATATTCAAAATTAAACGACTAATTCTCTTCATGTATTAAATATACGATACGTAACCAACAAAATGAACAGATGAGGTAATATTTAGATTTGTATCAATCTTAAATGATCTTATTAATTGTCGTTATCATCTTATCCAACATATCCCCACTTATAAGAACTATGATAAGGGTCTGAAGAGGGAAGTAATAAGGCGACAACCCATACCCATAAGGAGAATGCGGCAAGAGTCCATCGACTTAAGAAAGATCATTATAAAAATCCTCAGAAAAAGAGGTTTTTGCAATGAAAAGGATCGAATAAAACTGAATCCACAAGTCTGCACCTAAACACACAAGCTTGACCCTTAATTAAAACAACTATCAAATGACCTTATTGATACTAATTATTCCTAAATTTGTTAGCTTGGCCTTCTTGACAATATTTAATCTTATTTCAGCTACTTATGTGAGAGACCGTCTCTCAAAGAGAAGACATCAAAACAAGAAGCCCACATTATTATTTTCTCTTAAATTTGTGTAAATCGGTTTATTTAGCCCATATTTCTAATGCGTCTTTTGGAGAAACTGTCTCTCACAACAATTTGTGATCTTATTTTCTAAAAAAAACTTCTAGAAACTATACCAAAATGACTTATCCTTTGATATGCCCTAATTATATATTCTTAATCCAAACAATCTATTTCACATTTCTCACATAAATGCACAATTAACATTAATCCCCCTTTACCAAAAAATTGATCAATGATCACCCAATGAACCCCTTTTATTCTTTGCATTTCCCCTCTTCCTTTGGAGTTCTTTCTCACTACCATCCAAATAATGCCCCTAGTAGGTGATTCTTGTCTTCATTAGCTTCAACATCAAGCATCTTCAACAGCCCACCCTTCTCATTTAATTATATTTATTTATATATAGCATCATTTCCTAATTTATCAATTTATTGATTCACTCAAATGTTACCTTCTATAGGGTACATCAACACTACCTTATTTCGATGCCATAAATGACTTCAACCTACACAGATATTAGGAGAGTTAGATGTACGCAAGCTGGTACTTATTAGCGATAATAAAGAAATTTTTTTCTATTTACATATGTAGTAAATATCATTTACAACTTCACGTAAATAAAAAGGTGCCCATAATTTAATATAGAAAAGAATTTCCAGAATATCTCATCTGTTGTCCATATGCTACGAATAATCTCTACTATTGATTATTTCTAAATATGGCACATTTATGATTTAATTGAATATTGTAAGTATCTACTGCCAAACAGGAGTAGTAATAAACAATGAAAAAGCATAAAGAGGAAGAACACGTGAGTGTAACGACTAGTAAATACCCTATAATAACCGGTTGAAATGTGATAAAAGCTATTGTCAATAAAAAATATACAAAAGTTGAATTATTTAGAAATAATTAATAATAGAGATTATTCTCAACAGATGAACAATAAATGAGATTATTCATGATAATTTTTGATTTTATACTTCTATAATATAAATTTTACCTTTAATGGAGTAATTTTTATTTATTTGATTTTCCATATATTAATCACTTGACAAATTCCCCATACTTTCATTCCCCATTTCTCTTCTCTTTTTTCCCAAAAGTTAATGTATTATCTCCCTCTCTTTCAAGTAAAGTAGCTAACTTTCTTCTTTCTTCTTTATTTTCAGTCCTTTTTGTTTCTGGGATTTTGTGTGTTTGTCATAATTCTTCTTGAGATCTACAATAATGGGTATTTCCCAATGTAATTACACTGAAACTAAAAAGAAAAACCCACTTGAAGAAACTCAAAAAACCCAATTAAATTCTCATTCTTTAACACCTACTTATAATGATCATGATAAAGATGATGATAAAGATGATTACTTTGATAATCACAATGAGTTAAAGTTCAAATCTTTACTAATGAAAATGATTTGGGATTTTGGGTTTGGTTGTTTTGTACCATCTAATTACACAAAAGAAGAAAAAAGTGTCAAAAATGGTGGGAAAATTGGCCACAATTTAGAGCATAATAAGGCATGGTTACTTGCAGAATCAGGTGGAGATTTGGCAAATAATGGAGAACCTCATTCAGTTCATTCATCTTTTAGGTTCAGTATTTGCTCTCAAGTTGAGATTGATTCAATGAAAACGTCAAATTTAGCACCTTCTACTACCATTTTAATGGTGAATTTGGATAATAATGTGGGTGATGATGATATCTCAAATGAGCTTAAATGGAGAAGGATTGAATCATTGGAGAAGAATATTTCTCTTGTTGCTAATAGTTTGATCAGGTTTAGTTATGGTGAAATTGTTTCTGCTACCCGCAATTTCTCTGAAGGTACTTTCATGGCTCCCCTGCCTTTTTTCCAATCCTTGATTCTTTTTTTCTTTCTAATATGTAAAGGAAATTAATGGAATTTGAGCTTTTTGGTTTTTCTTAGTTGTAACATTGTAGGAGTCTCACCCTCCTCCTTTAGGGGTATGGGTTGTAGTCTTCGTTCCCTTTTTATACTCTGATCATAGTTCCTACGAGCGAGATACAGGTTATGATGATGATATTAGTTGTAATGTTGATGGCTAAAGTCATAACTTTTTTTTGATTGGTTAAATGTTGTTTGATATCAATGGTTAAAGTTCTATGTAGTTTTGAAAATTGGGTATGGTCTCAGTTGAAAAATGTATCACTTTTATCATGTAAGGTCCTAGATTCGATTTTTACCGGTGGTCCCCTATACTCGGCCTACCTTGTACCACTTTGGATTGATTATAGTCATTTTTGGTAAATTCTTAATACTTGGTTTAATTCTCATAAACTCAATTTTTTGATTGATTTAAGTGTAGTTTTCTTTGGATTGACAAAAATCATTTGGGTGGTTGCTAATTTTTGTTTAAATTTCATAAAACTATGTCTTTGTATGTTAATGTATTTTATATAAGATGGATGAATCATAAATGGGTTATTTTATTTTATCCATTGCCCAATTATGGAATTGATTTTGGTTTGTATTTGGAATTGGAATTGATTATAGGTAGAGTTTTGGGCAGAGGTGCACTAAGTTATGTGTTTAGAGGTAGAGTTGGAATTTTAAGAACAACAGTTGCAATTAAGAGGTTAGATAAAGAAGATAAAGAGTCTCCAAAGGCATTTTGTAGAGAATTGATGATAGCAAGTTCTCTTCAACATCCAAACATTGTACCTTTGTTGGGATTTTGTATTGATCCTGAGGAAGGCTTGTTTTTGGTCTACAAATATGTGTCTAGTGGAAGCTTGGAGCGCCATTTGCACGGTATAGCTTTGTTTTTGTCATCAGAATTTCATCTTGATTGTGTCAAATTGGTGTTAGATTATATAACATATCTTAAAGCTTCAACCATCAGCTTAAGCTTTTGGTTGAGTTGGTTCATTGACATGGTATCAGAGCCAGCATGACAAGATGTCCGAGTTCGAATCTCAACCACCCCTCATTTAAAATAAAATATTTAGTGTCAGGCATGAGAAGGGCATTTGTTGCATCCACACTTCTATCTCAAAGGTCTCTCGTGTGAGGGGCGTGTTAGAGTATATAACATATCTTGGGGCTTCAACCGTTCCTTGACAATTGAAGTGGTATTTCCAACATGTTATGAATTTGCAGGAAAGAAGAGGGGAATGAAGGGTTTCGCATCGCTTTCGTGGTCTGCAAGGTATAAAGTTGCTGTAGGTATCGGAGAAGCAATTGCATATCTACACAATGGAACCGAAAAATGTATTGTTCATAGAGATATAAAGCCATCCAATATTCTTCTTTCCTCCAAGAAAAGGCCTAAGGTAAATTGCCGATTCACTTTTTTCAGGTTTTTTTTATGTTTTAATTTGATTGAACATATGATAAGATTAGTGTCACATGATTCGCTAATCATATAACGAATCCCAAATCAAAAAAAAGAGAATTATTGCCGGATTTAGGTTGTTTTAAGCATTTTGAATGAATTGCGAATTCAAAAGGCGACCTAACTAGCAAATTATGTTTCACCGGATAAGACTTCTTTATTGAAATTTGTAATTTTTGTAGTTGTGTGATTTTGGATTAGCTACATGGACTCCAGCACCATCCGTCCCTTTCCTTTGCAAGACCGTGAAAGGAACATTTGGGTATGGATTGCAAAACGTTTATTTGTCAATTTTGTTCGAGGTTGGAACCTTGTTTTTAGTACTGATGAATCTTGATTTTGCAGATACTTGGCTCCTGAATACTTTCAGCACGGGAAGGTATCAGATAAAACTGATGTCTACGCCTTTGGAGTCGTCCTTTTAGAGCTTATAACAGGCCGAAAGCCAATCGAAGCAACTAGGCCACCCGGAGAGGAGAATTTGGTTCAATGGGTATGTTATCACTTTCTAATCCGAGGACCTCGTCTTCTTATAGTTACTAATCTTTGATTAAGGTCTTTAGACGCCAAGCATTAACTTTAGCAATGCGAGAATTATGGGTCGGCCTGGTTTTGGAGGTTTTTCCTTTCACTCTTGTGGATAAGGGTTTGATTCTCACCGCATACAGAAAGGATTACTTTCTCCTTCCCCTGGCCTCGTTTTGCTTTCGTTGGACCCTTCTAAAAGGGCTAAACCCTTGGTAGCTTACTAGCTTCTTGGTTAATATCAAGTGGTCCTTTTCATTTTCATTACAAGTGTGTGCACCAAGAGGGTTATAGCATTAACTCTACTATGGCCACCAAACTGAATTTTCACTCTCAAAAAATTGATAGTTACCCCCCACCATTAGGGAAAGTATTAAGTCAACTAACACCAACAACCTGTACTGATGAATAAATTAGTTTGACCAAGAGTCCTTGGTTCATTGAACCTGATAATATCCTAGCACCCACCATCGGTTTAAGCTTTTGATTGATTCGATTTATAGGTATCAGAAGCCAACGTGTCAAAAGGGCACAAATTCTCTTGATTTAATCATGGCTAGTTTAGATATCTAATACCGTTTAAAGAAGTATTTTAGCGTGTGAACTACGAACTTTGTTGTGATCGAATTCTTGGTTCAAAACTCACATGATTCTTATTTATCCGTCTTACCTTAAAATATAGCTTTTGGAGAAAACTTAAGCGTCAAGCACTAGGAATTAGGAACCTATTGTGTTCCTATGAAGAAATTCTACTGCCAAGAAGCTAATTTTTTTCATAAGATGACATTATATGATTCTCACCGTCTTTTCTTGTTTTATGCAATCGGCATACATGATCTATACGACAACCTTGGGAATCTCTCATAACAAACCTAAGATAGTTGGGCTAGTATGCATCCGTAGTCATGTAATCAAAGTCACATGATTCACTAATCTATGGTCAGTTTTGGTCTATTCTTGGACAAATTTGAGCAAATCGCGAATTCTAAAAGCAAATTAGCCAGCGAATTATATAACGCTACATGTAATAGACTCGTACCTATGGAAGTTGAGGCCATTATTTTTGGAATGAGTCGTTAACTTAAACTCAAAATGTTTTCAACGATTGTATCTTCCATTGCAGGCTAAGCCACTCATGGACAAAGGAGACTCGGCATTAGACGGTTTGCTCGACCCACGAGCAAAATTTACTCCTAAAAGCTCAAAACTGATAACCCGAATGGTTCGTGCTGCATCTGCGTGTGTGAACACCGAAGAATCCAGCAGGCCGGGCATTAATGAAGCCATCATTCTGCTAAGAGGAGAAAGCTGCCTTGTAAAGGGTAAGGCTGGTTTCGGTAGTAGAAATAGCTATGCTCCTCCGATACTACAACGAACAAAAAGCGAAATGAATAGTCATTTCGCTTTGGCTATGCTTGGAGTTACCGAACTGGATGATGATGATTTCTTGTATGGTCGATGACAATGATCACTTCTTTCGTTTGGGTGGGTGTTGATTCTTTTCTCGCTAAACGTTGTGGCTTGTCGTGTTTTAATCGACTATGGGAATTTGCCTGGTTCGTTTGCATAAGATGGTGATCGGAGTCAGGGATGTCGAAGTTTGTATAGATGTAGGATCGTTGTGTACATATCCTCGAATATTTCGCTCCAAAGAGATGGAGCTTCTTGTTAGAAGGTATATTGGAGGAACTAAGAAACTCAACATATAGTGAAAATTTGTCCAGAAATTCAGAGTGATTGATCAATTTTTATTGTTGACAATAAAAATTCTTTGTTACTCCTCTCATGTTAGCTATAAATTACATGTCTTTCAATATTTGATGAGGTACATTTGTGAGTTATCATCTCTCAATCAAACGACCTTAAACAATGAGTCTATGTTCTCATGATATATATGAGATGGACTATTTAGCCTATGTATGAGGTACGTTTCTCGGTATTACTGTCTCATATATTACTGTCTCATATGACAATTTGTGATATTTGATTGCGTGAATTCATAAAGAAATTTGCATTAGTTTAGTTGTCAATTCAGATCTAGGGTCAAAAATTCAAATCATAACGTGGGTTTGAAAAGTTAGACTATAGTTATATCGTAGGAGTTAAAATTCATATCAGAGATGGAAATTTCCAAAGTCAAAGTGTCATGGCTTGCCCTAATAGAGGTGTTCAATGGGGTGCGTCGAGTCAACTGGGATAATTTCTTAACGGTTGGATCGAGCCATATCACATTATTTTTATATTGGTTCGGGCCTAAGGTTCATTTGACCCGCTCCAACCCGACTCATTTAACGGGATTTTAGTGGCCCCCAACCCATTGAACACCTCTAGGCCCTAGCGACCTCACATTCCGCAAACTCTCAAGTTTTAGTATACCCAAATCAAAAGAACAAAATATAAACAAAAGTACGATAGATCAATTCTTTAGTTTTTCAAATCAGAATTGACGACAATTCTCTTCTTATACATCTAAAACTCATAATATTTACTAGTAAAAGTTTATCGAAAACAATATCTTTATTATCACAAAGTAACGTTACATACATCTATAATCCATCAAACTCTGTACGTCACTTAATGACATCCAGGTAAAAATAATCATTCTCCAAATCTAATGGAAAATGAGTGCATATATTCCATAAAAAATTACAAAAATAATGCACCATGACATATTTCCTACAAACAACAAGAATCAAACACAATTTCATGCACAAAAATTGAAATAAATATAAGAAACTAATCAAATCTAAAAGATTTTAGCAACATCTTTAATCAATCCACGATTTGCACCAGCAAAATCAGTAAATTCTTCAAATGAAATAAAACCATCACCATCAGTATCAATTTCAGCCATCATTCTAACGATTTCTTCCGACGTAACAGATCCAAGTGTTTTCAAGGCGTCGCCGAGTTCCGTCGACGATATTTTTCCGTCGCCATTTGTGTCGAATCGTTTGAAGATTCTCTCCCTATCGGCAATTTCTTGGGGTGTATCTTCAGCTGCCATTTTTTTTTTTTTTTAGTTTTTGGATTTTTAAAATTGAATGTGTTTTTGAGGTTTAAATAATGGTTTTTTGGGGGAAATATTGAGGTTTTCCTTTGTTTTTGGAGGGTAAAATTTTGCTTATTGATCGGAGCGCCTTAGAGTTAAAAATGAGGTTTGAATTAAAAGATTTTCTTTGATTGGTATTGAATTTTAGTAGAATAAGTTTTAAATAGTATTTTTTATATTTTGTGATTTTAAAATTTTGTCTCCGTTAAAAAAGTAAATTAGAATTAATTCGCGTAATAAATAAACAGACTTAAAATGAACATATTCTTTAGCCTTTAGGTGAAGGAGAAGTAATGAGACGACATGCGACAAAAAAATGTTGGATAAATTAAGGTCAATTGATATAGTAAGAGATTTAAAAGGTTAATTTGTGGATAAATTAAAGGTCAATTGATATAGTAAGAGATGTAAAAGGTTAATTTGTTATATCAATTAAAAGTATAAAAAAAGGAAAAAGTAATTAAAAACATTTAAGTAGTATTTTGTAAATTATTAATAATTATTGAACTAAGGGTACTTAGTATTCTCTTCATTCCCTGAAAAGCCTACTTCAAATTGCGTAATATAGCGAATTCAAGAGAACCGAGTAATAAATAATCTTGATTTCTCGTTTTTTCTTGGTTAAGGCAATTGAGTCAATCACTGTATGATCTCTTTGAGAAAACTAGTTTTCATTACATCAAAATAAAGGTACAAACGTTCGTTTCTTGAGCGCCTAAGGCTCAATTTTCGCTCATGACCTAAAATATTTGAGAAGACACAAATCTCTCAAATGAAGGCGCGGTGCGAATTTATTAATGAAAATCATTACATGGCTACAAAAATGAGGAACCTTACATTACCATCAATCCAGCATAAGCTACAGATTTCATCAGTGCAGCTTAAGCTACAGATTTCATCAGTGCACTCAACACCGCTTCTCGAGTTGGCAAAGCAGGAATTGCACCTCGTTCTGTGACCGTCAATGCACCACACGCATTGGCGAATCGGAGTGCATCTCTTAAGCGATCCTCCTCCTGCATAACCGCAAAAGATTGTACACTAAACTTAATAATCATCGCAGCTCGTATTACTTCCAAAGAAACCTTGAAATATACTTATTTTCACCGAGTTTTTGTCAAGCTTTACTCTCTAGGCGGGAACCTAGATCAGGGCCAGCTAATGTTACTGGGATAATGGGATGTTGTAGTAGTTTAAGCATACAGAACGCCAAAAAAAAATGTACATTAGTATGTCTCCTATGTCTTTTACTTCAAATTTGCTAATTTAGACCGGTAAAATAGGGTACGGTCTCAGATCCTTGCCCATTCCTATAGCCGACTGAGCCAGGGTGATTTTTCCTCTTATAGATCAAGCTACTCCGGCTCGTATTCTAGGACGAAAAGAATGACAACTGGTACAGAAACGTTACCTGAATCAAGTTCGTGTGAGAAGCTAGTTGGGATAGAATTCCCGCAACAAAGGCATCCCCTGCACCGGTGGTATCTACAGCATCTACCTTCAAACCCTCGATTCTTCCGCTAAAATCCTGCAAACAAATCACATACGAATATACATCTTCAGGTTTTCCTTCATTTTCCATTTAATCTCCTTTATTTGGACATGAACGATTTTCCTGATGTCACGGAAGTGTTCAAAGTTCAAACACAGTTTGACTGATGTCAAGGAACCAACTCAACCAAAACCTTAAGCTAATCCTTGACATAAGAGTCACGTGTTTGAAACCACCACTCCTCGTTTTAAGTGATATATTTAACATTATGTATGAGGAAGACATGTGTTGCATCCAGAGTTCTATCTTAAAGGGCTCTTGTGTAAAGGGGTGCGATAGAGTTTATTAACATTATTTGCGGTTTCAACCATCAACTTACGTTTGGTTGAGTTGGTTCCTTGACAATAAGCTTTAGGAAAATCCACCGATATATAAAAAATAAAAAAAAAAAGACGCATGACCAAGAAATTGACTTACCTTAGTGTAATACCGGCAGCCATCTGCTCCCTCGGTCACAAGCAGTAATTTAAGGTTCGGATGGTAAAGTTTGCGCACAACATTATCGTCGTAAGGATCTTCTCCTTGAGTCAAAAATGTAATTTCTTCTTCACTTATCTATACCCAAATGAACAGTCAGCCAATTTTCCACATTTTATCTATCAAATTAAGATGATTTGAGTACAATTACACAAAAGGAAGTATAAGCATGATGATAATGGTTAGCCTCAAACCTTGATGATGTCGGCAGTATCCCAAATGCTAAGGATTCCTTCACGAGCACTCTCCGCTGATGGCCATAATGGAAGCCTTAAGTTGGGATCATACGAGAGAAGAACACCAGCATCTTTTGCAGCATTAGCCGCAGCAATGTGAGCAGACTTGCATGGCTCAGTGATTAAGCTTATGGACCCGTAATGAAAAATCTTCGCCTGTCAAAGCATTCAATAGTCAACAAATACCATAATTTTCGACGTGTGCGCATTTTCTGTTTGAGGCCTCCTATTATTTTGTATCAAAAACCTCTTACCACCGGATTTATATCATACTCTCGAGAATATTATGTATTGCTTAAAATTTGAGGCTCCTTGTTTTCAAGGCTGCGGTTGGACATGTTGCATATGCTCAGACCTATGTTACTCGGACTCTTGATTTTGCTTCACGTACCCGTGTCCGATCCTTCGTCCTCAGACATTGGTATGGCACTTAGACACTTCATCTTAGGCGTAAAATTGAATATTTATATGTATCCGACACTTGGACACGTACCGGTATCCAACATCGGTACCCGAGTCCAAGTAACATAGGCCCAGACCACCCCGGCTAAACATCTCAAACTCTTTGCTTTCCGTACATGAATTCAAAAGTTAACTACAACTTCTCAGAAAGTTAGCAAATCTAAATTACCTTCCTGATGAGATCGAAATCGAGCTCAGATTCCTGAAGCAACATGTCAGCACTAGGATTACGATAGAACATAAATTCACGTTCACCATCCTTCCTCAACGTTACAAATGCTAAAGCAGTTCGAGCGCCTGGATCAAAACGCATCCCTTCATTGTTCACATTATTCTCCTTAAGAATATCAGCCAGCATGTAGCCGAACTCATCTTCACCAACCTGCGAGTATAGATAGATTAACGCAACTAAAACATTGATGATCCTAAAAGCAGATAAATTTTCCAGGTTTTACAATCATTACAAACGAAACGGCTCCAAATGACAGTACGTACAAGCAGAACAGATCAAGTAGCTCTATACATTTTCTGTTTCTGAAAATCAGAGGCGTCACAACTCACAAGTTTCTAATTGAATCCGCTTTATGATTCATTTCAACTTACAAGAACATACAAGTTCTAACATATATCGGGGCCTCCGACATTGAGAGTTGAAGCCTCAGGAAATGTTACATACTTTATCACGAATTTGCAACGTCACACGAGAGCCTTGTGGGCTAGAATGCAGCACATGCCTCCGTATCATCATCATTCCCAGTGTGTCCTAGGAAATTATGATCAGGGTCTGGGGAGGGAAAGAAGGGGCAACTCATACCCATAAAGGAAAGCGCGCCTATAGAGTCCCTCGGCTCGAAAAAAACATGCCTACGTATACACGGTGCTAAATATTCCACTTGAGAGTATATAACATATATTGAAATTTCGGACCTCACCCATTAGAGCTAAAGATATTAAGGTCCCGAAATATGTCATATACTCTATCATATCATCAAATGCACCACGGATACAGATTTATGGTTTATGGTTTCACACGTATACAAGATTTAAGCATCGGAGATTGCTATATAAATGTATTCCGAGTAATAACAATCACACTTGCCTAAAGATTGCGAAATTTCACAACCAGGTATTAGTTTAACTTGCTGAAACATAAGCTACTTAGTTCGCCTTTTGGATTCGTGATTCGCTGAAAATGGGTATAGCCTAAAATGGACCATAATTCGCTTCTTACGATTCGCGAAATCGCAAGACAATTAGCGAAACATGTGACACTGGTTTAAGTTATGTATGGAAAATACTCATTTAGCTAAAAAGCAAGATGAAGCCAGAAACGAAATGAATAAACAGCCAAGTGCAAGTATAAGGGCAGTGATAAACACGAAAAAACGAAGCTCAGCAGCCAAAGAAGAAAGGAAAGAAAGCGAGTGTGGAACGGATCAGCCATTGACTATTGTTACCTTGCCAATAAACGCAGATGAGCCGCCAAGACGAGCAATTCCGACAGCAACATTGGCAGGGGCACCACCAGGAGCCTTTTTAAATGCCGGTGCTTCAGCCAAGGAAATCCCACTTGTTGTAGGAACAAAATCAATAAGCATTTCCCCAAAGCAAACCACAAGTGAATCATTTGCTTCAAGTGGCCCATTATTACCAGCTTCTGCTCGAGCTACAAAAGGTGTTTTCGAGATTCGATAATAGAAGGGTTAATATCGATTACATCTCATCGAGATCATATCCCATAAAGGGGATCAAAGCATACAAGATCAAGCATTCCATATTGCATCGAATACACACTTCATTTACAAGACAGAAAACGCGGAGCTAACATGAGAACCTATTAATCACTACAAGAACAACGTACACCAGCACTCTACTACCCCAATGTGGCTCTATTCGATGCGGGGTTTAAAGGATTTTTGGATGTACGCAACTTTACCCTTGTTAATGGTAACAAAAAGGTTGATTTTGACTGACCCTTCATCAAAAACTTAATTTAAATTTTGTTTCTTTTCAGCTTTTAAGTCGTCCATCCAACGAAACATACATACACAAAACAAATGACATCTACCCTTTTCATTGTCCTTGCGGTTCTCCACAATCCACACACACACGCACATAACACATTCCTTTACCCCCATACATACATATATATATATATATATATATATATATATATATATATATATATATATATATATATATATATATATATATATATATATATATATATATATATATATATTATATATATATATATATATATATATATATATATAATATATATTATATATATATATATATATATATATATATATATATATATATATATTCCTTACTTAACTTAGAGATCACATTAAACATCATCTTCATATCTAGAGATCATTACTTTCGCCTAATTGTACCAAAATCACGTAATGGAATATGTCGATAAAGAGAAATTTTTGATCAATTGTTTCTTCAATTGGTAACGATTAATCATTATTTCAATGATCCCATGTCCAAACTTAGTTAGTATACCAATACTACATGTAATAGCTATCAACTTCAGATCACTTCAAATGCAATACATTGGCTTAATGGTCGGATGTACGCAACTTAACTAAAAATGAGGGTGAATCAAAGATGATAGTGTAAAATGAGTCGAACACTTATCTATCTACATATGTAGTATCAACCAACCTGCCCTTTTTCTGTGTATAGTAATAGGGTTCTCAATCCAATGAATGTGGTCGTGGGCTAAGCAAACCCAACCCTAGATTCTCCCTTGGAGACGTTGTTTCAAATTGACCCTTGATCCATCATTTGCGAAATAAAAAGAACACATGATTTGATTTGGCTTTCTACTCTAGTTGCTTAGCAATTAACATAAATAAAAATTAGGGTTTTGTGCAAAAAAAACCCATTTTTTAAATTCCAATTCTGAAAGCAAAAATCAACCCTAAAACAATTTCTTGATCCACACTACTTCCAAATAAAACCTTTTTATCTGGTTCCTTTATTAGTTTATTTTGTAAAATATCAATAATTGCACCTTTACATCATCTAAACTTTTTCAAAAAGGGAAAATAAATCATCTTCCTTAACTAATTCCATGCTATACTTAACTAATATAACTGTCACCATGACTTCACAGAATAAACGAGCATCAAAAACTTAATATTAAAAATAATAATAATAACCCAATTAAATCTAAATATAACTAAGATGAGGCAATACCTTTCAATGTACAACGACGGCCGGAATCAATCAAAGCGCCGGGAAATTCTCGCCGGCAAAATATGGAAGCGCCGGGAAATTTAGAGGGTGTACAAAAATCAGACTTTGATGAGAGGGGAGTGAACTGAAAAGGGGATAAAAACATAGCCATTTTTTTATTTAATTGAATTTAATTAATTTAATTTATACTTAAAATAACTAAAATAAAATTGTAAAAATGTAAGTATATTCTTATTTTAAATATGATAGTGATGTAGCTTACTCAAAGATTGGAATTTTTTTATTTTGGGAAATTTTATTTTGGGGAAATTTATTTAGGAAAATCTTTAATCTGATGAGAGCTTGAATTTATGAAAGTTTTTTGAGTTGATAAAGAAAGCTTTGTTTGAAGATGAAAAGAGAGAATTATTTCTTTCAAAAAAAAAAAAAAGAGAGAGAATTATTCGTGTTGATTTGTTCGTCCGAGTGGGGAAACAAAATTCTGGCTAAGGTTTTTTGGAATTTCTTTTTTCTTTTTCTTTTTTATTCGCCATTTAATAGATTAAGGACGTAAAAATAGTTTAACATTGAAATAATTCAAATTTATTAGTTTTAAAAAACAAATGCTCATTATTCAATTAGCTAGTCTCTTGAGAGACCGTCTATTTGAGAAACGTATCTCAAGTCCAGGCTCCAGCCCATTAAAAGATTGATGCCTACTTATCGTATTTTTAATGTTTACTTATGTATCTTTAATGCCTACTTTCAATATCTTAAATGTCTACTTACATCATTATTAATGTATGCTTCCAATATTTTAAAAAATATAAAATGAGTTGGTCCAATTATAAATGGTCTCTCACAAGAATTTGTGTTATTCGATACTATATGCAACTAGTCTCTTGAGGGATGTATCACAGGCCCAGCCCGTTAAAGATTAATGTCTATTTATTGTGTTCTTAATGCTTACTTATATTATCCATAATGCTTGCTTAATCTTTAATGTCTACTTTCAATATCTAAAATGTCTACTTAATCATTCTTAATGCCTACTTATAATATTTTAAAAAATATATAATGGATCGGCCCAATTAGAGATAATCTCTAAAATAAACCGTCTCTCACAAGAATTTGTGTACTATATGTCCTCTCCAATTTGCATCAAAGAGAAAGTGGCTAAGTTTTTAAAAGATGGTAATAAATGAAGAAAGAGAATGAATTGTGTAGATGAAATTAAAAGAGGGTTAAAATGTATGAATGATATTAAAAGAATATGGTGGACCATTGTCAAAAAATAGAAATACTGCAAATTAAGTGGAACAAACAAAAATGAAAAATAATGCAAACTTAATGGGACGGAGGGAGTAAGCTTCTAATCTTCTATTTAATACTTGGAAAAAAGGCCAACACATAAATAATATAACCAAGACATAGAACAAGTATTTTATAGTACCTTGAGATATCCTTCCCTAAAATCAACTAATTTGTACTTCATTTCTTAGTAAAATTTCAATATATACACACACTATCAAATAAGTCTCTTTAGACAACAAAATCAACTGATCTTAAAGGTTCAACTCAACGAACTTTCATTTTGGCTCATTTTAACCAATTTGAACCTCTCTAAACTTTCCTTGCTCTTCTTAACTCATTGATGCACAAGCATCCTTTTTTGCTCTCATCTACACATTTTTTATTATTTTCTCTCTTATTACGTAATTTAAATATTCTCATCAATTCTGAATATTCGTGTCAGTTACAGATGTACCAATTTGATGGGCATTGAGGGATATAATGCTAGATTTAATTGTAATTTTATTTAAAAAAAATAAAAGCACTTGTGGCTCAATGGATAGAGCATCTGCATGTGGAGGAGAAGGTTTGAGGTTCGATCCCTATTGAACGTAGGTATCAATTGGGGGGTTTCTTGACCGCGCGCATCTCTCTTTACTCCCTCATTGGAGGAACGGGTATGATTTGTCCGCATCTTTCAAGAAAAATAAAAACTCCCACCTGAACCTTACCTTGTGCGGGATATTAAAAGTTTCCTTTTACTATCCTCTCCTTTGTTGGGGTATCCACTATCCAGTATCATCTTATGTATTATCAAAAAAAGTATCAACCTAGGTAAATTGGGCCCAGAAAGTAGATCTGTGTCATACTAAAAGCTAACATGGGCCCTATAAACAACTCTCTCAAAGGCCCATTCTCTTTATTCATATTTGAAATTGACAAACTATCATTATGAGTGTATACTTCTCATTTTTATGGAAACTATCAAAAATTAGGTTCACTTGATTTACATATAGTTCCAAATTCATTGCTTTCTCATTTTTAATCTATCTAGTGGAATAGTCTAGTCTTAATGTAGAATTGGTAAAAGGTTGAAGACTTTCACCTTAAACTCTACCAAACCAATTAGGTTAAAGAAAAGTAAAATATTCTTTTCTAAGATAGTTTTTTAATTGAGAGAATCTAGCCTAGGTCTACCTAGATCATGATCCGAATATTTTTTTAAAGTTCAATTAATATGTGTAACGTATAAGGCTATAATATAGAAGAATGATAATCAAGTCAGTTTAATACATATGTAAAGATAAGTGTTCAGTTCACCTTATACTAATATTTTGAATTCGCCCCTACTTTAAAAGAAGGTGAAAAACTAGAAATTGAATACTATTTTTAATGGGGAAATGGAAAGTGCTTTTGTATCAATCTACTAAATCAAAATGTACAAAGTTTATAGTCATATTTTTATAAATGATAATGGATATCTCATATGTATATCTTAAGGAGCATATGATATATGGTAATCATTAAAATTGATTTTCTTATTAACAAATAAATAGACTAAAGGTAAAAAGGTAATCCCACACATGGCCGGGTCCGAGGGGTTTTCTTTTTCTTAAAACATGCGGAAAAATCATACCCGTACTCCCAAGGAGGGAGTAAAGAGATATGTACGCAGTCAAGAAACCCCCAATTGATACCTGCGCCCAGTAGGGATCGAACCCCAAACCTTCTGCTTCACATGCAGATGTTTTATTTATTGAGCCACAACCACTTTTGGTAAACAAATAAATAGACTATTAAAACCAAATAAACAATAATCTTTATTAATCTTTATTGACAATAATTCCAAGCCTTAATTTATTTGATGATATATACAAGGAATCTTATTTCTAAAGGTCTCCTGAGAGACCGTCTATGGCATAGACGACACTCTCAACAGCCCAGCCCAATGGAAATTTCAGTTGTTTTTTTTGGAAAATGTAAAAATGGGTTGGACCATTACACCCGTCTATACTCTAGATCGTCTATAGCAAGAATTTGTGATCGTATTTTCTTTTAGGAATAATGCAATAATATAGTTCATTGTAGTACCTCAAGAATCAAGAGTCAAGACCTAAAAGTTAAAATCATTTTATCAACTATACTTTCGCTAACCATGCTCAAAAAGTGTAATGAAACAAACTAGTTTCCATTCAACATTGTTGGCAAGAAAGAGTTGGCAAATAGCAACAAATTTTATTTTAAAAAGGAAAAATCCATGATATAGGTCCCCATAGAATCTTAAATTTGTGGTAGTTAGTATATATACTTATAGTATTTCTTAATTTTTATAAATAGGTCTCCTTAATTTTTCAATATTTGTGTTACTTGAGAATTGGTAGGGTCAAGCATGTGAGATGGAGATATATAAAGAGTGATAGAAGTTCATTTTGAGATTGCACATATAGCCTATAGGTGGAGATATATAAACTTGTTAATACTAGATGAATAACAATTCTTCGTTATGCAAGTCTAACAACTAATATGATTTTGTTTCAGTTGTAGGTCGTATATATTCTATTTTTTTCGCTACCCTTTTTGGCCCTCCCTTTCCTTCAGTTTATGCTGTACCAAATAATGATACTTCCTCCTCTTTCAAGTCTTAATTTCTATTTTAGTCTGTCTAACTGATTTTTTTTCACTAAGTCCGCCACTTTCTATTCACTTTTATTTCTAAATGACAATTTCACTTTAACTCACTTTATTAAAATTCTTAATGTATATATCAGTTGCAAATGAAGCAAAATAACTGAGACAAAAGAGTATAAGGACAAGATACACTAGAAATAGAGGTATTCATTCGGATCATCGGGTTGACTTCGAGTCACGTGTTTCGGATCAGTTCAAAATCGGGTGTTGTGTCCATATTGATTTTTATTTAATTTTAAATTTATTTTGAAGTCGAATTAAGACGGATTCGATTATAAAATCAGGTAAATATCGAGTCTGGTTGTATGAATCAACCAAGGACCAAAAACATAATAAGGAGTAGAAAATGATTGTGAAGAAGAGAAACGCGTGAAACACTCTGGCCACGCAGAGAAAGAGTGAAAAGAGAGTGTGTGTCGCACAACAACCATCCACATGGACAAGAACATGGGTTGATTGGTTATGTTTCATTTTCATTTATCAACTCTTAACTCCCATCCTTTCTTTACGCTTTAGAAACTTATTTATCTTTGAAACTTCTTTCATGGATTTCTCGTGTACCATTCAAACCAACTTTATTTAACCAATTAAAAGATTCCAACTTTTTTGGAATTACGGGTATGCTAAAGGAAGGAGAGGAAAAATCATCTGAGAATTGAATTGAGGTCCATACTTGGAAAAATCGATATTTATTTTAACCGAGACATTTAATTTCATCACCCAAATGCGTTTTTGTTATTTGAATAGAATTAGAGGCATATGATAGCCCAATTTTGCCAAAATGTCTACTATTTGTATGCTTTTGCTAAAAGTTATAAGTTTTATAAGATAGACGTTAATAATGATTTTGTACATGGAGATTTTTAATGAAGAAGTTAACATGCACATGGTTTTTTCTGTCAGCTAACTAGGAAATTATTTATTCATAAATCTTGTTATGGTTTAGGTCAAGCATTTGTTCGATCATGTTTTGATTATCTTTTGTTTATTCATAACAAAGGAACTAAATATTTAGTTGTTCTTGTTTATGTGGATGATCAAATAATTGTTGGAAATTATTTTTTACTATTGCAAGTTTTAAAGAATATTTATAAAACTATTTCTGTATTGAAGGTATAGGTTTCCTTAAATATTTCCTAGGAGTTGAATAGGCTATGAAACTTGATGGAATTATTTATGTTAAAGACAGTACATTCTTGACTTATAATCGACTAAAAGTGAACTTTTTGGTGCACGTCCAATTTCGAAAAATCATAATCTTGCTCAAGCTTTTGTTACGCTTCTAACTTCTTGAGAATCATGAACAATATTGATGACTTATGGACCATCTTATAATTTACCTATCTTTCACTCACGCGGAGTTTAGAAAATCCTAATCAATCACCGTGATTTGTAAATCACCATAAAAGACAAAAAAATATACTAATAAAATAACCAAAACACAAAAAGCTAAATTACAATTTTCAAAATATTACCCAATCAAATCTCTCCACATGGATGTGATTTGCCAAGTTGGCAAATAACGGTTATCAACCTAGGCTTCCTCCGCGGAGTTAACTTTTGCAGTTCATATTTTGTCACATCCAAGTCTAGTGTATGGCATTGGTATCTAGATGGTGTAACTCCAATTGGGTTCGTTATGTTTCTTAGTTCTACAAAATATGAATATCAATCTATGGCTACTCTTATTGTTTTGTTTTTCTTAATCTATGAGAGACTAATACTTGCTCAATGTCTTTACTTTGATTGTCAATATGCAATTAATATTGGGCAATTAATCCAGTTTTTTATAAATGTATTAAGCACATTGTAGTTGATTGTCATTATGTATGTGATGGATTGCTCCTTTTCATGTTTCAACAAAGGATCAATGTGCTAATATTTTTACAAAACCTCTTAAAACGTTGCAGTTTCTGTATCTTCTACACAAGTTGGACATTTATAACCTATATGCTCCAACGTGACAATTTCTTTATACTATAGATTTCCACTTACTTTAATTTCAATGAAAATCGAGCAACTCCTTTGTCATGTGATGGTCATCAGCACAACATTTCGCATAGAGTTAAGATTCGAAGAATGCACGCAAACAACTAAACTCCCAAGTAAAAAGAGCCTATCAAAATGAGAGATGAATAACACCAAGATAACATACGAGATTTACCTTAAAACACAAAACAAACTAGACTAGAATTGGGCCATTAGAAAATATAAAGTAAATAGGTAATAGAAATAAAATAAGAAAGTAAATTTAAAAAAAAAAAACTGCATAGAATAGAATGAGGTAAATGGAAGAGGACTATCAAAATTGTCTAAGACATGGATTTGACGCCTTCAACTACTTATATCCTTCGTCTGATCCTCAAAGAGATGCAACTCACACAAGTCATTTCTTAATTATATTGTTCCTTCTATGTTCTCTTAGGCTATCCTGACTTCTTTTACCCTTTACTATGAGTCTTTCCACCAATCTCACGGGTCTTTCAGAAGTCTTTCTTTTTACATGTCAAACCACTTTAACCTGTTTTCACACAACTTTGTCGATAACGAGGAAACCCTTAACCTCGTGATTCCTAATTCTGTCCATTCTTATAAGTCCGCACATCTACCTCAACATACGCATCTCTGCTACTTTCATCTTTTGTTTCAAAGACTTCTGAAGGGGCCCGCATTCCATGCCATAGAGCAAAGTCGACCTGATTGCAACTTGATCAATTGCCTTTTAATCCAGTGGGAAACATCCTATCACACAATATCCCAGAAACTGCTCTTCACTTAATTCAACTTGCTTGAATCCGATGAATTACATATTGGCTGATCTTACTATTACTTTGTATTACCAATTTAGATATTTAAACTTGGTCGTACAAACAACTCCTTAATATAAGAATTTTAAATAAATTTATATAGTAAGATGAGGGGGACAAACCCAATAATTTGCTTACGAGTTACTCTATACCTGAATTCACCATAGCTCGATGCTTTTATCACCATGACACACAATCACATATCCCCTTCTAGATAAAATAATACATTAAAAAGATAAAACTTTAAATGAAAAAAATAAATTTTTTAAAAAATAATTAAAAAATATTATAAAGTCCTTTTATGTGAATAATTCTACTCCTCTTATCACTCAACCGCGTCCTCCCAAAAAACGCGTCTTCCCCAACTGCACCTATATAACCGTTTCACTACCAAGTCATCCTTTTCTTTAACAACCTCAGAATCCTCCATTTTTTCTCACTCCTCTCAAACCCTTACTTTCTCTCTCTTCAATGGCGAAAAATGAAATCGAGAAAATATTCGCCAAATTCGACGCAAACGGCGATGGAAAGATCTCATCAACCGAACTAAAATCCTTACTAAAAGCCTTAGGATCTGAAACTACACCAGAAGAAGTGAAGAAAATGATGGATGAGATGGACAGAGACGGTGATGGATTCGTCGATCTTCATGAATTTACTGAGTTTCATATCGGATCTGGAGGCAATGCAGGAAATACGAAGGAATTACGTGAAGCGTTCAATTTGTATGATAAAGACGGAAACGGTAAAATTTCTGCAAAAGAATTGCACGAGGTTTTGAAATCGCTTGGTGAAAAGTGTTCGTTGAAAGATTGTAAGAAGATGATTGCTTCTGTTGATAGAGATGGCGATGGTTGTGTTGATTTTGAAGAGTTTAAGAGGATGATGGCTCCTTAATGATGATTAATTCTTGATTACGTGATTGTTTTTCTTGATTAGTGAAAAGAGGAGGCGAAAAGAATGGAGGTTTAATTGTGTATAGGTGATGAATTTTCTCAATGTTATTTTGATTATTGGACTAATCCTAATTAGTAGTTTTTAATTTAAACCTTAATTAGGGATGGAATGAATCGATTAGGGATTTGAAAGTTATTTTTGTGAATACACTTTGCGTAACTGTTTAGTTTTTTTTTTTAGTTTTTTTTTAGTGGAAATTAAAATGATAACAAAATTTGTTATCAATATTACTATTTACTAATGATGAAATTAAGTTTATTAAGCATGCCATGTATCCTCCACTTCAATTGTTAACATCTTATAATATCCATTATCTTCTCCTATTAGCTCAAAATGATAAAGTTTTAGCCCAAACTAAACCCTAAGATTTCTTTTTCCAGTTTAAATTTCACTACTAAAATTTTGAGTTAAAATGGTACAAGAATTGCTAATTTTTAGCTTTTGTAATTTCAATTTAAAAAATAATACTACTTTTCGTCCGAACAACTCAAACTTTTTTTACTTATACACTTTGTTTCGTTAAATTTTTACCATAACTAAACCTTAAAGCTAAGTATTCGTTTTAATCGTTTATATAAAATTATTCAGGTTCTCTTGAGAGACCGTCTTTTGTAAAGACGACTCTTAAAGTCTAACCCAAATCTATATTTAGAGTTGTAATAATATATATTTAGAATTGAACTGGGCTTTTGAGAGTCGTCTTTACAAAAGACGGTCTCAATTAAGAATTTGTGAAAATTATTTTACTTTAATAGTTGATTAAGTTAGGATTAATTTCTCAAGTTTAGATTTGGAGTTACAGGCTCTTACAAAAATAGTACTTCCTCCTCTTCAATCTATTAGTCTCATATATTTTTTGCACATTTACCGAGATAATATTTTAACTCTTAATATCTCTAATTATGCATAATTAAAAATTATGAAAATTAGATATTAATAATCATTGTATTGTGACGAATCAAACAAGATATCACTTGACTATGTTTGAACTTATAGATTATGAATAAAATATATATTAAGAGTGATAAGTAAATAATAATCCAAAAGTAATTGAGACTAATAGGAAGAATTGGAAGTAGTATGAAGTAGTAGACATGTCAATATGTGGTAGATGAAGATATCCACGAAAAAAATGAAAGATGTGGTATTGAGCAAATTATAATTTTGTTGATTGTTATGGTGTGTTAGGCTTTTTTATTTTACCTAAGTTTTATTAATTATTACTCCCTCCGTTCCTTTTTGTTTTTCCACCTTACTAAAACGGGTAGTTCCATAAGTTTTTCCACTTTAGAATACTTTCCATTTTAGGAAAGTTTTCATCTCACTTTTACCCCTTAAATCCCCACTTTCCTTACTTCACACTACTATTTAATTATTTTCTCTCTCATACTTCCAATACAATTATTACATTATACTATTATTTAATTATTTTTTCTCTTATACTTCCAATACAATTATTATTTCCCACTACAATATAATTAAAATAATACCCACTCCCACCAAAGATTCCATTTTTCTTAATCTTGGTGAAAAACTCAAATAGGAACAACAAAAAGGAACGGAGGGAGTATTGATTAAATTGTTGATTGCAATTGATTTTTTATCGATAAAATTTTCTTTTAACTGATTGTAATATATTTTTATCAGTTGAAACTAATTTTTAATTATAAACTATACCAAAGTTTATTAATAAAAACTTATTTTTATAAAACAAAATTTTTTCTATTAATTATAACTGATTTATACTAATTGAAATTAATTCTTTTTAAATTGGTGCACTTTATTAAATTTCACATAATTAACCTAAAAAGTTTTGTTAACTTCATTACTTATTTAATACTTCTATATCACAAAATAAAAGATGCACTTATAGGATCTTCAAGAAAAACGATGCACTTATATTATCACACATATACTTCCTACTAACTATTTTTAACAATTATGACGATTAAATTAGGTCATAATAAACTTTAAAATCTTTTATTTATCACTATTTATATATTTATCGATTTCTCATACTCCCTACATTCCTTTTTGCTTTTCCACATTAACTTTTCACGTATTTCAACGCAACTGTCGAGCCTTGATATCTCATAGTACGCATAATAAAAAATTGTAAAAATTATATATTAAAATTCTTTGTATCAAGACGAATCTAATAGATCCCACATGAATATAATTTGTCTTGAGTGTATACTTCAAATCAAATATAAATTTTTCTCATAAAGTGAAAAAACTTAAAGTGGACAAACAAAAAGAACGAGAATATAATTATTGTTCACCAAATCTAAAGTATACTTTGCCATGAAAACAAAACATTAGCTATTAAATTTAATTTTACACCTAAATAATTTTAGTTTTGAGTAACCTAATTTATTTTAGTTTTAAAAATTTTCTTTTTTCTGGTGGTAGTTATGGACTTAAAGTGACACATCAATATCTCGTGCTTTCCAATGGTCATCCTAGAATATTGTAAGCTACTCTACTGATCATTGAATGTCATATGGCGAAAATTCAGGAGCTCAAATTAATGACTAAGACTTTTTCTATGGACTACCTCAAAAAAATAAAAATAAAAATAAAAATAAAAATAAATAAATTTTATGGACCATCTCACCTCCTCTCCTATTAGTAACAACAAAAATTGACGAAAATAATTTAATATTTCACTCATTTTATGTGGATAATCTTATTTATTAATTATTTTCTAATAATATCGAATGTCACTACGTACTAGTTATTTCTGCTGTTGTGGGAATTACATCTTTCTTTATGTCAAGTTCTCACCTTTTGAGGGTTAAAATGATCGTTTTCCTCTAGCACTGCCTTGCCTCTCAAGGGAGTACGAGTATGGATTGTCTGTCATCTTCCCTCACCCAGATTCTGTATTCAAGCGGGGTATTGAATTGTTGATGATAATGATAATGATCATCTTTAATATGTATTTGCTTCCAACATACCCTGTAGGTGAAGGGAGGAGTGGGGTTGTGGTGGCTCAAGGGGTGGAACTATGGTGGTTTAGGTAACTGGGTATGCTAGGAGAAAAAACATACAAATTAAGGTTGGATTATTAGGAAATATTAAAGGTGTGATTATTTACACCGAATGAACAAAAGACTGGATTATTTTAGACAATTTCTGCTAGTAACAATGATTTAGTCGAATTGAGATGATTTGTATATGTGCAAAGAAGAGAATTAATGTGATCGTAAAAATGAAAGTAAATATCAAAGTGATGATTTGTAAATTATGAATGACATGAATGAGTTACATCAGTGATGATTTGACTAGGTATAAAACTATTTAGAAAAGTATAAGACCATAGATAGTTATTACCTATGCCTTGTTTAATGTTATTGTCTTTAATATAAATATATATATATATATATATATATATATATATATATATATATATATATATATATATATATATATATATATATGTTAATATACCTACTGTATGTTAATACACCCATTGTATAATATGCCTTTTGTAAATAGCCTTCTGTAGTTTGTTTTTATTATTTTTGTATTCTAGTGCTTGTAATAAAACTAGGCTTCTGTTAGCAAGTGTCCTTTGGCACTATATAAGCAAGTGTAGGACCACTACAGCTGTATGAAAAACAATAATAACAAGATACTAATTCTTCTTTTCTCTCTCCTGGGTTGTCCCTCTTCCAATTACAAATATTAACATGGTATCAGCTTAATCTCGATCCTTACTCTTTATTTTTCATCTCTATATCTTGTTATTTCTTTACTTTGCTTCCGCATTCCATTTTTTTCTGCCATTCTTGTTTCTTTCTTGAAACCTTATTTTTTTTCTTTATCTTGATATTCATCAATGGCGCATGAACCTTCTTCTCAAGATTCCACACAAAATCCGGCTAGCATTTATTTTTTGCATCCTTCTGATCATGCCGGCTCTAAACTGATTTCTACTCCCTTCGACGGCACCGGTTACTCCGATTGGAAACGTTCTATGCTCATTAGTCTCACTGCCAAGAATAAAATGGCGTTCGTCGATGGCTCGTTACCTGAACCGTCATCTACCTCTCCTGATCATACAGCTTGGATTCGATGTAATAACATGGTGATCGGCTGGCTCATTGCTTCCATGGACCGTCTCATAGCCAAGAGCATTATGTATTGTAGCACTGCCCATGAAATTTGGTCTGATCTTGAGGATCGTTTTGGTCAAGCTTCTCTTGCTCAATTATACTCTCTTCAAGAAGAGCTCATGAATTAACATCAACTTCCAGACCAGCACATTTCTGATTACTATACTAAAATGAAGACAATATGGGATGAATTGGATCATTTGAGTCCTTTACCTTATTGTGAGTGCAACGGTTGCTCGTGTGGCCTTACCAAACAATTCTTGACTCTCCAACAAGAACAGCGTATGATGCACTTTCTTATGAAGGTTAATGATGGTTTTCAACATGTTCGCACTAATATTCTTATGCTCGATCAACCTCCTACTGTTTCTCAAACTTATCGGCTCCTCCTTCAAGAACAGCGACATAAGGAACTCACTACTATTTCGAATCCTTCCTCTGATACTCTTGCATTTGCGGCTAACCGTAAATCTGCTTTTTCTCGGCTCTCTAACACTCAATCTTCGGTTTCTGGTAACAAACGAGCTTCCCGATATTTTTGCGATCATTGCAAGCTCAGTGGTCACTCCGTTGATCGGTGTTTTAAGGTTCATGGCTACCCTACTACTCCCAAATTTGGTAAAAAGGTTGCTGCACTGGTTCATAATTCTTCTGGTTCGGATCTTGAGACTACTGGCCTTACTCCAAGTCAATTTAACAGCCTTCTATCACTCTTAGGCAAACACAAGAATATTGAGTCTGATATATCTTCTGATACCGCTCCTATTCTTCAAACTCCACATATGGCAGGTATATCTTGTCTTCTTTCCACTCTAAGTTCCTCTACTTGGATTATCGATAGCGGCGCGACCGATCATATGTGCCATTCTTTATCCTCTTTTATTTCTCTTAATGGCATTCCTAATAGTGCGCATTATGTTACTTTACCTGATGGTCGTCGCGTTCGTGTTGATATGATTGGAGATGTTCAGTTGATTGATGCTATTACCCTTCGAAATGTGTTATATGTTCCTCAATTTCAGTTTAATCTCATCTCTGTGCAAAGTTTTTGTGTTGATAATGATGTTGCCTTATTATTTACTCACTCTCAATGTCTTGTTCAGGACCCTTCGATGAACAAGCCTCTGGTGCTTGGTAAAATTTTTCATGGACTTTATTGCACCTCCCAACATACTCCTACTGCTGTTCCATCATCATCTCATGCTACTTTTACTTCTCAAGTCAATAATAAACTAGATTCTGCCATGCTTTGGCATTTGCGCCTAGGGCATGCGCCTATTTCTACTATACAGAAACTTTGTCCACATGTAAATGTCAAATACTTTAAAGACAATTTCATTTGTACTGTGTGTCCCAAGGCTAAACAACATAGACTCCCTTTTTCTTGTAGCTCTATCAAAAGTGTCACACCTTTTCAATTACTACACATTGATGTATGGGGTCCTTATCCTCAGTCTACATATAATTCATGCTCTTATTTTCTTACGATTGTGGATGATTATACTCGATGTACTTGGATATTTTTTATGTCTCACAAATCTGACTCTGTCACTCATCTTACTTATTTTCTTGAATATGTCCATAATCAATTTGGTTGCACTGTTAAAAGAATTCGGTCCGATAATGCTAAGGAGCTTTGTGATGGTTCTATTTTGTCCTTATACAAGTCAAAAGGTATTGTGCACCAACGTAGTTGCTCCGAGACACCTCAACAAAACGGTGTCGTGGAACGTAAACACAAGCACCTCTTGGAAATGGCTCGTGCTCTTTATTTCCAATCTAATGTTTCTCTCCGCTTTTGGGGCGACTGTGTCTTATGTGCTTGTTATTTGATCAATCGCATGCCCCTTTCTTCCCTTGGCTTTGTTTCTCCTTATGAAAAGTTATATGGGCACGCTCCTTCTCTTTCGCACCTTCGACCTTTTGGTTGTCTCTGTTACGTCTCTACATTAAAACAAGGACGTAAGAAATTTCATTCTCGAGCCGACCCTTGTGTTTTTCTAGGATACCCGTTCGGTCACAAAGCTTATCGGGTTTATAACCTCTCTACTCACAAAATTACTGTGTCACGTGATATTATATTTCATGAGTCCAATTTTCCATTCCATGACACTACCTTTTCTCCTTCTCTTACTCAACCTCTTTACCTTCCCACTCACACACCTATTCCTGACATGTCTCATTCCTACCCATCTACTTTACCCCCAAATACCCCACGGTCCATACCCCTCTCTACATCCCAAGAAAGTCCCACTTGTCAAGACCTTTCC
The DNA here is from genome assembly GCA_019425755.1 of Amaranthus cruentus. NCBI lineage: Eukaryota > Viridiplantae > Streptophyta > Magnoliopsida > Caryophyllales > Amaranthaceae > Amaranthus > Amaranthus cruentus. Next base: position 15,245,935 of record CM033466.1, read on the forward strand.
TTACCTTCTCAAGAAAGCTCTCCTTCTACTTCTAATATTTCTATTCCTGTATCTTCCTTACCTACTCCTCCTACATCTTCTCATACATCCACATCACCCTCTCCTACTTCCTTTTCTACTCATGATCCTTCTCTTGTAGTAGACTTGTCCTCATACTTTCCTTCCTCTCAACCTCCTATTCCCCTTCGCAAGTCTATGCGCTCCCACAAACCTCCATCTCACCTACAAGACTTTGTTTGCAATTCTTCTGTTACCCATTGGTGCAATTTAGTCTCCTATGATCAATTTCCTTCCTCTCACAAAGCTTTTCTTACATCTCATTCTTCTCACACCGAACCCAAATCTTATAGTGCAGCAATCAAGAATCCTCTGTGGGTCCAAGCCATTGAAACAGAATTACAAGCTCTTAACAAAAATCATACATGGGATCTTGTTTCTCTTCCTCCAGGTAAAAAGCCTATCGGTTGTAAATGGGTGTTCAAGGTCAAATTGAAATCTGATGGTACTCTTGAACGGTACAAGGCACGTTTAGTTGCTAAGGGTTATACTCAAGAATACGGGGTTGACTATCAAGAAACTTTTTCTCCGGTCGTTAAAATGACTACTGTGCGTTGTATAATTGCTCTTGCTTCTTCTAAACAGTGGCCTCTCTTTCAGTTGGATATAAATAATGCCTTCCTTCATGGTGACTTACATGAAGAGGTCTATATGGTTTCTCCACCAGGTCTTTCTACTGCTCCAAATACTGTTTGTCGATTGCGTAAATCACTTTATGGCCTCAAACAGGCTTCTCGTCAGTGGTATGCTAAGCTTAATGTTGAGTTACAAAATCAGGGATTTTCTCAGTCTCATTATGATTCCTCCCTTTTTATACGGCGTTCTGGCTCGTCCATTACTCTTGCAGCCGTCTACGTTGATGACATCATTTTAACCGGTGACAACCCCACTATTATCACTAATCTTAAGAATCATCTCCATAATGTCTTTACAATCAAGGATTTGGGTACTTTGAAGTTTTTCTTAGGTATTGAGATTAATTACTTACCTACTGGAATCACCATGTCTCAACATAAGTTTACTCATGAGCTACTTCGTGATAGTGGTATTAGCACCTTCAAACATGTTGTGACCCCGCTTCCTCTTAATCTCAAACTACAAAAAGCCGATTCACCTCCTTTTTCTGACCCTCAATTATATCGCTCCATTGTCGGCAAGCTTAATTTTTTAACACATACCCGACCCGATCTCGCATTCACCGTTCAAACTCTTAGCCAATTTATGCAAGCTCCCACTACTGCTCATTTTCAAGCTCTACAACATACCCTCAACTATGTCCATTCCACCGCCATTAGGCGTCTACTTCGGCTACACGATCATCTTTCATTCACGGCTTTCTGGACTCATCGGGTTCTTGTGTTGATACTCGGCGTTCTATTACTGGTTATCCGCTCCTTCGAGTCGTTCTCCATATGTTGGAAATCTAGAAGCAATCCATGCTCCGATCATCCTCGAGGTGAATATCGTGCCTAGGCTTCCGCCTCGAGGTTACGGGCGTCCAGCTCTTGGAAGAACTTGGTGTTTGTAATCTTAAACCGGCTCACTCTTCATTGCGATATAATATGTCCGCTCTCAATATAGCTCATAATCCGGTTCTTCATGATCGCACTCAAGCATATCGAAAGTGACAGCCATTGTACCCGGAAAAGTTATGGATGGTTTATTACAGCTTACATATTTGCCTACTTCTAGTCAATTGGCTCGATGTCTTTACAAAGATACTTCCCGTCTTCTCATTTTCAGACATTATTGGCCAAGCTCGGTATGTGTTCCACACCCCAACTTGAGGGGATGTTAATATACCTCATGTATGTTAATACACCCATTGTATAATATGCCTTTTGTAAATAGCTTCGTAGTTTGTTTTTATTACTTTTGTATTCTAGTGCTTATAATAAAACTAGGCTCAGTAGCAAGTGTCCTTTGGCACTATATAAGTAAGTGTAGACCACTCATTGTATGAAAAACAATAATAACAAGATACTAATTCTTCTTTTCTCTCCGGGTTTCTTGCTTGAGTTGCACCATCTCAGCCATTAATGGCTTCCAATTGCAAATATTAACAATATATATATATATATATATATATATATATATATATATATATATATAATATATATATATATATATATATATATATATAATATATATATATATATATATATATATATATATATATATATACTTATTTTCCGCTCCATAATACTTGCTACATTTCACTTTTTACTAATCCAATGCACAATTTTGATCATTAATATCTTAAACTACACTTATCTAAAAATTATAAATATTTAATATTATGAAAGTATGCGATTAGAGCATTACAAACAAGATCCCACTTGACTATATTTTTATTTACACATTAGTATATGTAAATTAAACTTGAACGATTAATAGTCGAAAAATTGAAATGTACGAGTATTTTGGAATGGAGTAATATATATATATATATATATATATATATATATATATATATATATATATATATATATATATATATATATATATATATATATATATATATATTATATATATATATATATATATATATATATATATATATATATATATATATATTTGTTTCATGTTATTAATCTTAATATTTATCTTGCATTGACATTCCTTGTTAGTTGTGTTGTTTTTCTTTTGTATTACTTGGCTTTTAGTTGCAGTTTTCTAAAGTCGAGCGATTTAATGGTCGTAGTCGCCTTCAGTAAGATTAAGTATGTCGTCTTCAATAATGGTTAAATCCATGGTCTTTAATCTAATGTTTTATTTGAGCATTTATTTATATATTAAATTATAGATAACCACAAATTATAAAAAAATTAATTAATATTATAAAAATATACCATCAAACAACTTTAAAATATCAGTGGATTCTATTTTTTCAAGTATTTTAGAAAGGAACTACTTTCATCAATCATAAAGATGCCACACTAAAGTGTTTATGATTAAGTGATCATACTAATAATGATGTTTATGTTGGTGAAACATGAGGAAGATTGACTATGTTAAAATATTAAGTGTGGAGTTGTATATGATATTCGGTGAGTAATCCTCTAAAAATCTTATGCTTTTGGGAGAATCTCATGTGTGTATACCAATCATCACTTATTACTCGTGGATTTGTGGGCCCAAGCCCACTAGTGCCTCGTGGTTGTCCACACGAGTGGACTGATGGGATAATTATGTGACGAATAATCGCAGCCTAACAATTTATTTTTATTATTAGGGTTTCGACTAAGCCAAAATAATAGTTAGTTTGATTAGCTTATGATTTGCTCCTCCACCTTATTTCAATAAACCGTCGACAAGCACTAAAAATAACAACAGTCTTAGGCTTTCAGCTGGTTAAACAAGTTAACTATAATGATCAAAACTCGACAAACACTAATCAAACACTCCGATAGAGATTAATTAAGTATACAAAAGTTTTTAACGTTAAAACAAAAGTTAACGAATAATCATAAATATGTTGGATTATTCTAACTAATTGAGTTTACAAAAGTAATATACCGATACGGTAGAGCAATCATGAATTGCATGATGTACTATTTTGTAACTTATTCAATAATGTCAGAGGAATCTGTCAAAGAAGTTGTTTATTATTGATCATTAACGAATATGTCAAAGAATTCTTTTATAATTATTAATAAGAATTTGTAACTTATTTAATAGTAATAAATAATACATTGTCAATTGTCAAAGAAATTTTATGTTGCTTGTGGCTTATATTTCTTGTCATTGTTTTTAGGAAAAATTACTTAGAATAATCTAAAATATTTGTAATTTTTCTATAATAATCTCATTTATTAATTAACTGTAATAATTTTTATTTTTATCTAAGAAAAAGAAAAACTAAAATAAACGTCAAAAAAATATCAAAAAAAATGTTCAAAACATTTATGATTTTTTTTATAGTATGTAGAATCTTTTATGTAAATTTTCAAGTTTATTTTTCTCTAATTTTAAATTAATTTTCAGTTTATTTTTTTGGTGAATTACCTACTATAGCAGGTCATCGGGTTACCCAAATTTACTCTAGGCAAATACCCCTTAAAGTTGGATTATTTATAGTTAGTCAATAGGTGAGATTATTATAGGAAAATCATGAAAATGTTAGATTATTTTAGGTAATTTTTTCTTGTTTTTATTTTTCTTTAATTTTGAGAATCTTAAGTTAACTTGTCTCATATACCTTTTTCACACTTGTCGACACAACAATTTAACTTAAATATCTTTAATTATTTAAAAATTATGAAAAGTTGATTTTGAATTTTTGATACTCTTTGCATTGAGACGAATGAAACAAGATCTTATTTAATTATATTTTAACTTATAAATTAAGAATAAAATACAAATAATAAATGATAAGTAAATAGTAACCCAAAAAGTAAATGGAACAAGTAGCAAGAATATGAGAGAGTATAAATTACAAACTTTTATTTTAAGATTTTTTTTGAAGAAAACTTTTATTTTAAGATCGTCTCACTGAAAAATCGTCTTTTACAAGTCACAAGAGTAGCTTATCATTAAAGAATATAAAAAATCATGGGTTTGGTCGACTGCTGATGAACCGGCGGGCTATACTTAAGTAGAAAAATCGAGCCAGGAATGTTAATAGAATGATGTCTATTCATGTTGTTGTTGTTAGTAGAAAAAGAACTACCCAATTATTCAAGTGTGTATTTTATGCTTTTAACATCCAAGCTAACAGGCAACACTTAAATTATACAAAACACGTTAATGTTCAAGTACTCCTTCCGTTTCAGATTGATGATTACACTTTCACCAAAAAGTTTACACAATTTTGATTAAAATGTAACCAACAGACTGAAACAGATGTAGTAGTATAACGAATATCGCCCATTGAGAATGGACTCTTGACCAATATTGACTTATTACTACAATAATCATTGTGATCACCATCTAAGAAACGGCTATAGATTTTGTCTATTATAATACTTTTTCTTTAATAAATAACTAACCGACGTATATTACTTATTTATCAGTTAACAAAAAAGCTAAAATTACCAATTGGTCAAACAAGAAAACCACACTAATGAATAGAAAACAACCAACAATTTTTCGTGTTGATTCATTTTCATTCATGTAGCACATCTGTTATAATTTATACACTTTAACATGTCGCTTCACTCAGAAGCCCATTAGGCTAAAAGTGTAGATGCAACACAAACTCTCCTCATTTAAAGTGAAATATTTAGCGCCAGGCACCCCCTCATTTAAAGTGGAATATTTAACGCCAGATATGAAGAGGGTCTGTGTTGCTCGTAAAGTCGTAATAGATGATGTAATGTAAAAGGTACCTTTGAAAATGTAAAATGTGAAAATTTCCAAATACAGATACAACAGAAGGTCGACTAATTTAACATGTATGTATAAACAGAACAGAGATTTGCATCTTCGATTGAACTTCCAGGACTACACAAGTGCTATTAGCATATCCTACTTTTGACGGAATCTATCGTCTATCGAACCCAACACACACCGAAGAAAAGAAGGTCGAGGGCCATCGAGTCTAGTCGAAGTTAAGACAACATAACATAAAAGAAGCAACAACGCAGCGACATATACTCGGGACATCACTGCAGAACTATACCATCTCTTAGCAGTAGTCGGGTCGAATCACAAGCGTCCAGAGAAGATTTTTCTTTTCCTTTCGTTCCTTGTATGCTCGTTCTATCTGGGTTGCTCTCTTGTAATCCGGAAGCTTCGAGTACCGCAGCCTTGATCTCTTCGAACCTATCCTCGGATAGCGAGACCTCGGATAGGAGCTTCCACACATATTCCTCGGATGCTTTTTCGAAATCTTCTCTCCTTTTGAGAACTATATGTCCACTTATCTCCCATACTGCCGGGTTCACTTGTGTGTTCAGCACTTCCTGGCTCACTTGTCCTAGAGCTTGTTTCTCAGCATAACACTGTAACCCAAAAACCAAAAGTAAACAGTATTTAAACATCTAAAGTACAAAATCGAAATAGATGAAGATAGTTGAATTCACATGGATGACCATTGGAACTAATCTATTGCGTTGATAAGCATCGTACTACTTATGTACGCACATAACACTATTGAATTGAAAAGGCATTTTTAGGACATAGGAGATGATTGAAGCGTTTACTCGTCTATGGTCGCATACAGTAAAACATAGTTCACAAATAATTCGCCTTTTGAATTCGCGATTGCTTAAAATAGTTAAAATAAGCCTAAAACCGACCATAATTCACTTTTATCATTTGCGAGGCAATTAGCAAATCATATGATACAAGTCACATATCAAACGGAAACAAGAGCAAAAAGAAACGAATATAATGATGTGAAATGGAGTGTATCATATTGGCCGAGTGGCCAAGCCCGATCTGCTTACAATAGTATAAAAGTTCACATAAATTGAACTAAACTTGTATGAGCTCGTACGTGATTATTTCAATTAATTTACTCTCTTAAGTGCAAATATTGAGGGTTTTGAAGGGGTGTTTGCTTAGCATCCCTTCATAGTTCATACTCTACATTGCTATGTAGTACATCAATTTATAAGTGAAGTGACATAAATTACTCTCCGCAATCAAACGACGTTCCAAAAATGATAATACGTACCTGGGGAAACAAGAACACCTTCTTCCCACAACCAGAGATGAGAACGTTGAAAGGAAAATTTGTATTTTGAAGGCGAATACATGCACTTGCTACAGCATCTGACAAATCTTTGAGGGTTTTGCCACCCTCAAAAACAAACCCGCGAACAGGATACTCCAAAAGTTGGGATATCACAATTCCGGTTTTAATCATATCATTTGCTTTAGATATAGCTTCAGTCGGGGCTTTCTCGACAGGAAAAGGCGCTTGTAAGTAATATGCCTGTCGTTTGTTCAAATATGTTATCACATGCCTCGGTAGAACAGTAATCATACTATTTATAGAAATGTACTCGGAGATGATCGATTTTATTGTTTACCTGGAAGTGCAAGTGATTGATTGTGGCAAATGCACCTAAACTATTATATCCGACTCTAAAAAAAGGGTTCGCGGCTTCTTTTGCAAAATGAAGAGCAGCCAAGAAACTTGCATGATCGATTCTCTGAGGTAAGCAATCAAATATTCGAGGAATCAAGAGGACATGTCCATACTCTATCGGGCTCACCTAACAATCACAAGTTAACACTTAACATGAGCCAAACCACATAATATTCTAGCTGCATTGTCTATGAACCAAAGAATCTGGTTGGTCAGGTTTGACTCAACGAGTCATATAATAAATATGATTTTTTTTCTTAATCGTTATAAAATAGCTAAAAATATCATGAAAGTTCTCCTTCAAATTTCAAAATTTGTTTACTTATTAAAATGAGCCAAAATTAGTTTTTTGAGTCATAATTATAGAACATTGACTACAATGATAAAAATAACGAACTCGATAATATTGATGTAGATCTGAAAAATTCACTAAATTTTAGAAAACAAATCGGGTCAATCAGGTCTCGGTCGGGTTTTCAGGTTGGGTCAAAATTTGACAGGTATAATTTTCTATATATATTGAAATGGAATACGCAAAACTTACATTTATAGCAACAATGTTTGGAGACTCGGATTCCAGACTGACCGGCGCACTAGGATGATAACATGTCATGTCGTTACTAGGTTCAAACCGAAAGAGTGCTTCTTCTTGGCCAACCTTTGTGAAATTGAATTTATTATCATCAAATGGCTGAAGAACCTGATCAACACGGAATTCAGTAGGCCGTTTCTTTAAGTGACGTCCCTCATTTAGTTGGGCAATAAATCCATATCTCCCAGGAATAATTTTGGTTTCACATTGGGTTACATCGTATCGGAAGAAACCTTTCCTCATCCTGTCCTCCCATTGTCCCAACAAAAGATCGTGAAGAAAGGAAATCGTAGGCATTTGATCGATTGAATATGTCATGCCATTTTCGATCATATCTTCATCTTCGTTCTTGTATGTGTATAAAGGAAGCTTGGAAACTGAAAACAACACCTATATTGTTAACGAAAGTTTTGGGTGATGGTGGACAAAGAATGGTAGATTTACTGGCTAGTCAAACTAATTCCAAATGACACGAGTAAACAAGAACTTCATCGTCAAGGATTTATAGTTCTTTGGTTTGCTCTATATCAAATTGGTGCACTTCTTATTTATGTGAAATTGCAAATGATGTTTGTTAACTTGCTGCCAAAGGTTGAATATTTGTTTTCATTAAGGGTAAGTTTGCGTGCATCCAAACCCAAATCCTGACTTGGTGGGAGCTACTTAATGGCATTGGAGTAATGAAATGTTGAGGTTTGATCTAGGGTACAAATGAACAAACTTGATATCTTAATTTACATTACAGTAAATTATCGGTAGATCCCAAGATCTCAATAAGCTTATATTCTCCCATAACTAACAATCTAAAAGAAAAGTATACCTTACAAGTCTTTTCATAATCCTTTCTTATCCTCATCTCCTCTATTATACAATTCACCCCTTTCCTTATTGCCCTCTAACTCAATCAAACAGGATTCTGCTAAAAGTAGCTTCTAACAGAACAAAAATGTTCTACCCACATCCCACAATAATCTTCGACGAGACTAGTTCAAAGCCATACATTAGAGTGAACCCGAGACTTCATATCAATCCAAAAGTCCTCGCATCTATGTACGAAAAGGCAATAGAGAGTCTACCAACAACTCTCACATCACCAAGTAAACAAACCAAAAGAAGCCCATACAAAAGGCATTGTAACTTATAACAAATGAGTTATCATTCAAGGTAATGGCTAATGAAAAATACACGTGTGTCAAACACTTATCCCAGCACGTGTGCTCAACCAACTCGGTTGTCATTCTTCTTATGTTATATGTGAACACAACTCAATACTAAGAAGTATCTCTATCAATTGACCCGAGCCACAGTCTAGGCAGTCCCGAGCCTAAACTCCACCTTATCCGAGGATTACATTTGCACCACTATTAACTATTCAATTAAAATTCCTTGGTAATTGCAAACTAAAACAAGAAGAAAATCAACTAACACACTATACATTTAACAATCTCCAACATAAATGGTAAAAGTTCATGTAAAATCACCCATAATTGTCATGATCACAAGGTAACCAGAAAACTACTTCAATAGTATAACAAAGCTAAACACTACTTCAAAAGATCAAACAATCAAAACTAACAAGACCAAAACTTTACATGATCCTATGAACACAAAACACCAACAAAACAACACCATCAACAGAAACCCAAGAGCCTTAATCCCAAAAGATTGATAGGCAATAACACCAACAAGATTTAAAAAAAAAAACACCCAATTAATGCAAATTATAACATCCAAATTGTAACTAACACAAAACCATAAAAATTCTAACAAGACTATAACTTTACATGTTCTTATAAACACAAAACACCAACAAAAAGTTTCCTATAAAAAATCCCCAAATCATGCAAATTACTAATTATATCATCAAAATAAACCAATACAAAACCATGTAAATAATTTAAACAAAATTTAAAAACTCACCAAGCAAGCAACATTTTCCAAGACAATTACGTCCACAACCAAGATTTTCACTTGCACCACCATCTTCCTCTTGGTAATTACTCAAAACAGTAGGAACTCTTTTAATGGTAAGACTTTTCTCCAAAATCCCCATCCTTTTCTTTTTCTAATTTCCAAAATTAACCAAAAAAATATCTAAGAAATACCCACTAAAATTAAACCCAAAAATAAAAAAGGGTAAATCCCAAAAACACCACCACCAGCCAAAAACAAAAGATCAGAAGGACAACCACCTTCAGAAGGTAGAGCACCCCTGCCTCCGTGAGGCAAAGGGGTTCTCAATTTTTCAACTTCTAGGGTTCTAAAAATACTAAAATTATTGTTCTTGAGATGGGTTTTTTGTTTCAAATTGGTGATGTTTTGGAATTTGATCCAAAAAAAAGCCGTGATTAATTCTTTGTAGCTTGAAGAAAAAATAAAGTTTGCAACTTGCTATATCCTAAGAATTAAAATGATTTTATTTTTTTTTTTGCTAATTTCAGGGTTTTTGAGAATGAAAGAATCCAAGAAATAAGGGCGTAAAAGATGAGGAAGATTATGGATAGTTCCTGAGTTTTTGGTCTTCCATTAGAATATACCAGAGTTTTTTGGTATTGCCAGAAAATGGGTAGTTGTGTGCTTGTATTTATGTGGATTATGCAGTCAAGTCGTCAAGAAAGGTGCATTTTTTGTTTTGACTTTGAAGTCGGCTTAGAAGAGATTATTAGACTTTATGATTGAGACTTTTCTTGCCGTCTTTCTTTTACTTCTTCGGTTCCATTTTACTTGCAACACTTACCGTATTTGAAAGTTTCATATTATTTGCAACATTACTATTTTTGGCAAAAATAATCTACTTATTTTATCCTCATTTTATTCCTACCCCACTATCACCATCAATCATACATCATCCCATTAATTATTTAATATACCCACAAGTCACAGCCACTATCTACTTATAATAATTTTTTTTATTTCTACCCCACATATCACCATCAATCATACATCATCCATACTTTTACCATACTGATTTGACGACCCTTAAAAAATGTGTCAAACCCTATGGTGCAACTAAAACGGAACAGAGAAAGTATTTTAATCTCATTTTCTATTCTCATTTCTATTAACCAAATAAAGATTTAGACTTGTTTTTAAGACAAAGTCTCATTCGCTCACCCCAAACCCCTCATCCCAAACACCCCCTAAGACCACTTACTTCAAATGAAATTTACAAATTGTTACAGTCGCACGGCCTAATATGGTATCAGTCCTAATATGGTATTAGAGCTAAATATGGTTCCTGATATGATGTGGCTCACATGTGAGAGGGAGTGTTGGAATACTTCATATGTGAGACAAAATCTCATTTTGACAAAATAGTAGATTGTGAACTTACATATATATTATGTGAACTAATCTTCCTATTACCATATGGTTTTGGGAAACAATTAACCTCACCAAGTTTATGTCATATGTGCAAGTCAGCGTTCTTGACTCATGCATTTGTGGGACTCAGGTGTGTTTCGTATCCACATGAGTGAATCACGATAAAATTATGTGATTGTCACAGCCTAATAGTTTTTAGCAATTTTATTATCTAAAAGTGGGCTAAAATCCTCAAAACTATAAAATAAGTTACTCATATTAGCATTTTCAAATTAACTTTTAAAATGGGTTTAAAAATCACTTGCCAAATATACCAAGATATTAAGGATCATATCATATCATCATACATCATACAATACTATAAAATGTTGAAAAATTATAAGTGTCGGTCTCTAAGGAGGCATGACAAACGTAATTATTTTAGTGGATATGAGTTGATTACATGATAATATATTTACTTAATTTAGAATTTAATTATTTTTAAAATCATACAATACTATAAAATGTTGGAAAATTACAAGTGTCATTCTCTAAGGAGGCATGACAAATGTAATTATTTTAGTGGATATGAGTTGATTACATGATAATATATTTACTTAATTTAAAATTTAATTATTTTTAAAATTAGAGCTAAATTAGGTATAGTATGGAGTATAATATATTATAGCAATTCTATATAACTAACCTAAAATTTAATATATTTAATTGAATGAAAAAGTGATGTATTCAATAAATAATTTTAAAAATCAGTATTTAATATTTGCTTTTAAAAAGTCATGTATTCAATAAATTGAATTATGATAATATATACGTTTGCATTATTCTTTAAAGTTATTCATATTCATAAATTCGTACATTGCACGAGTTTCTGAACATAATTACGTATTTGATGGCTAATACAATCAAGTATACAACGATAAACAACAAAACCAAAAGTGCACGTCCAAGACAGTGCATACAATACAACGTCACAAATGGGTTGACCATCTAGAAGAGTATTGAACAACATTTAGTGCAGCTTATATAAGCATAATTATCTTAGTTGAGTGCGACTAGACTATTTTTTAGATTTTTTTATAAAAAAAACTAATTAAGAATATTCAATTCGAAGTTGTTTACGACCTGAATTTGTTGTTTCTAAGCTTTACACCTACAACTTTTTCGAGAGTAATGATTAGTTTTTAGAGAGATAGCAGTATTATACAGTGACTTGAGAATATTTATAAGGAAATTTTACTCAAGATATTTTTCGTAGTTTCATTAAAAAAAAGATGGGGATACAATTAAAAGGTGACACCATTTAAGAAGTGGAAAGATTTTCCTACCATTAATACATTACAAATGCAAAATTAATAGTACATTATTATATGAGACGTTCATTATACATGGACTAAATATCCCTATTGACAACAACACTAAAAGTCTGTACGCTCATATTTTATATTATTGGACTATTTAGCTTATATATAATAAACGTTTCATCCAAAGTGTGTCCTATATAATAATTTGTAATTATAAAAAAGTACTTTTTATTTTAATGTTGTCCCTCGCAAGAATAGTTGGAAATTAATACTCCTCCCCTAAAATTGACAACCACTTGTCCATTCCATCATCTATGTTGGGATCTTCCTGGCCCAAAATAGGCCCAATAAGAGGCCCATTAAAAAGTTGAAAAGCAACTTCATTTTCATCCTTCTTTATTTCTGCTAGCATATTCTTCAACCATTCTGTATTATTTAGTTCTTCTTCCATCAAATCATCCATTAATGGGCTCTCATTTGGGCCTTCATTGTTTGGGCCAAGCCCATTAGAATCTTTTGTGCAATCACTATCAATAACAGCATAATTTGTATTAGTGGAAATTGCTTCATTAGAAGATAAATTCTTCTTGTAGAGATGAGTATTGCAGTAATTTTTTACATCATTTATTGTTCTTCCTGGAAGTCTAGCTGCTATTATGGACCATCTGCACAGCCAACTAATGAAGTCATATTATAATGTGAATATTTTTTATACACGGTCTCTTTAAGAGACCATCTCTGATTGGGTTGGCCCATTACGGAAAATGTAGGCAATAAGCTTTAATGGATTGGACCTGAGAAACGTCTCTTAGAAAGACGGTCTCTCAGGAGACTGCCTTTTTTTTATATTCTAAATACAAATATGTGTGTGTGTTTGTGCGTGTATACGCGCACGTGCGTGTGCGGTTCGTGTGTGCGTGTGTGTTTTTGTGTGTGTATATATATATCTATATAACTATTACTAAAACAAAACACGCTTACATCATCACCTTTCAAAATTGCTTACGTGTCGCTTTCATATTGAAAATTTTCCCTCCTAAATTAAATGATGATGTCATTGTTATTATGATCTTTGACTTTCTACTTTTTATTTTGAATATATTATCTTTCTTAATAATTGTTTTTTTTTTACTTTTTGGGTCAAATCATATTTAATGTATTACCAAACTATATATTATATTTTATTTATTTTAATTATTTATTACATCTTTTTCAATTTTTTTTGTTAAATGAATATTATTTAATGTATCAGATATTTTGAAATAGTTAAAACATAATGTATACTTTTACTAGGATTTGTTTTTGTTATTTATACTCAGAAAATTTGATAAAATCGTGTATCGCACGGGCACTATCTAGTATATTATATTACACACAAATTATTGTACTCCCTCCAACACAATTGTGTTGTCCCATTTGGGTTTGGCACAAATATTAAGAGTGGGTGGTAGTTGGGTATTTTAATTGATTAAATTAATTGTAAAGGTGGTAGTTGGGTATTGGGAATTGGAAAAGTGAGGTTTTAATTTGATTAAATTAATTGTAAAGGTGGTAATGGGGTATTGGGAATTGGAAAAGTGGGGGTATTTAGGTAAAAAAGATAGACAAAAAAGAAAATGGGACAATTGAAGTGAATTGTCCCAATAAGAAAATGGGACAACACAATTGTGTTGGAGGGAGTATGAGGCAGTCTAATTGTGATATCTGCCATATATATGAACTAAATAGTCCAACTAATACTAATTAAAAAGAAAATTGGAGTATAAGTTCTTTATTTTTAAGTTGTCTCAAATAAAATACGATTTTTCACAAGAGTAGTTTTATATATAGGTATGGTATGGTGACGAAATGATATATAAGTAACCAATATTTTGAATTTGCAACTTATTACTTGCCTGTTTCCATGAAGCTTGTGCAATTTTGTGATTAGCTCCACCTCATTTTCACTGAACTCCCCTCGTTTAATATTAGGTTTTAAATAGTTTAACCATCGCCATCTGCAACTTTTTCGACATCGTTTCAATCCTGAAAAGTGATTAAATAATTATCATTAGGCGATATCTTATAATAATAATAACATTGATAACATGCGTAAGTCTTAAGATCCTTTATTTGGAGGTTTGGATGAGAGATCCCTTATTTGGATAACAAAATGGTGGTAAAAGAATTTTAAAGATTAGATAGATGTTTTTTTGTTAAGCTACTAATCTTTCCACATTTGAAAAGAGTTGACGAAAAACTCTTATCTCTCTTCATTTCCCTTCCCTTCCCTCCTAAATAAATAAAAGTTTTTTCACAAATTCTTGTACAAGATGGTCTCACCGTGTTACGTACCTTATACTTGGATTAAATAACTCAAAACTAGAAATTTTTAGCATAATGACCTTTTCTATGGGCTCGTCTCACGGTGAGACGGTATCAATACAAGAATAGCTAAAAGTGAAGTTTTTTCCTTTCTATTTTCTTCTCTTCCTTTCTTTTCCTTTTCTTTCTCTTCCTTTTTTTCCTTCCCTTTCCTGCCGTTCTTTTCCTTCCATTTTCTTTCTTTTTTTTCTTTTCTCTCCAAAATTATTATTTAAATATAGTGTATACGTTCACACATACATATCTATGTCCATGTGTGCCTATTATGGATGGTTTAGCCGTTAAGTGACTCATACAAATATTCATATACCCAACATGAATTTTTTTTTTCTTATAATCCATTTTGTGATATACATACACACATACATATATAATCTTTGCTAGTCTTATTTTCATTGGTTATGGAGTATATATGTACATTGATAGATAACTTTTGTTTTGCATATTTTTGTTTATCTAGACATTTTGAGTAAAAAAATTATATATGTAGTTACCTGCCCTCTTAGGAATACGTTTCCAGTTACCTTCACCATATTTCTCAATACACTTATAAAGCAACTCATCTTCTTCCTCCGACCACAAACCCTTTTTAACGACGCCCGCATGATTAGATGTAGTTACATCATAAGAGTAATTCATCGTGTTCAGTGTGGATACAAATGTTTGTAGCATTTTCCTGGCTAGGTAGAGGAGGCTTAGCTTGTCGTCCTATATGATTTATAGAACTAGTAATGTTTATATTAACTTAATGAAGTACTAGTGTATAGGTCGACGTATGTTTAATATATGTACCTTGGAATAATACTAATCGTTGATAATCAAGAGTTAACGTGCCATTCTCATATGCCACAAACTCTTGTATTAAATCCACCACAAAAAAAAACATTTATGGCGACCATACCTTAGGTCGCCAGCTAGTAACTAAAGAGGATATGGCGACTAAATGGTGACTTATAGGAATGGTCGCGTAGAAAATAGTCGCCAAACACTGGCGACTAGAGATAACTGGTCACTATCTGGTCGCTAATGGCGACTAAAATTTCTGGTCGCCAACTAGTCGCCATTTATAGTAACTGGCGACCTAGATTTGGTCACCATCTGGTCGCTAAATCAAATAAAAAAAATAAAAAAATAAAACCGTATATTATTCTTAATATATATATATATATATATATTAAGAATAATATAACATAATAATAGAGTTTTCAATAGTTACATAAAATAATATACTAACATGAATTTAAACCTCCTCTACTAGACCCTCCAAGACCATTACCTAAAGATACTCGACTAAGCAGATTTTTTAAACGCGTATTTTCAAACTCGACACTAGCCAAACGTTGTTGCAACAAATCTAAATGTTGTTGTTGCGTGTTTACCCTAGATATCGTAACGCTATAATATGCGCATAATATCGCGCATGCGTTCTTGCGCATGAAACGCTCTTGTATGCGTTCAGAGCGGATCGATCATCATTGTCACCGCAGGAGGGTCTACTAAATCGGGTAAAATGATTGAAAGCGACGCAATGCCATACACGAGCGGAAGCAAGAACGATCCGTCAACTCCAAAACCGCTCTCAAATAAATATCGTTGTAGTCGGATCTTTTCCATGTAGGTGTTCATCCACCATTCGATTGTATACAAAGGATCCTATTTCAAAAGCTTACATCAAGCTTCTTATCATCTTCATTGACAAGGATCCTATTTCCTTTTCCATCGGAAACTCCTTTGGTCCGACAAAAAATCTTGTAAGCATTCGGTTTTTCATCTCCATCTTTTTTGACCTACAAATATAAATATATATATATATATATAAATATAAATATTATATCACCATTAATATAAAATGTTAATAAATCTATACCATATCGTGCATTATTTTTGCAGCAGATAAAGAACCACAATGATAAGTACCAAGTGGCTCTGCGGATAGATCCCCTCTGCGCCGATTTTTTTTGCCTCGGCTGCTCTTTCTTTCAAACTCTGGGGTACTAGTGTACCCATTCCAAGAAGCCCATATGGAAGAGTTTGTCCAATTAGGGCAATATGGCCGATCATGTTGCTCGGCTTCCCATTTTTTTTGTTCTTGACAGGATTTGTGAATAAGATCCTTATATCTATTAGCGGCCCTTGACATAAATGCAATGCGCACATCGCCTTCTATTTGTGGATCCCACTTGTACTTTTTCTATAAAGATAGATTGAATTAAAATAATTAAACTATAACACAACAAATAATTAATTAAGAAATTGAAGTTTAAGTTACTTTGAATTCTCCAAAGTAAAATTCTTTGGTATCGCGAGTCACTTTAGACCAGCAAGAACCTTCATGGTCCTGCTTTATCTTTAAAATATTAGTGATTGACGCGGCGATACCCTTTTTACCGCTACCAGCAACGGCATCAAAACTAAACAAAAACAAATGTTAGAGTAAATTAATGTAATATATTAAATTATATAAATATCCAGCATTAAAAACTTACTCTCTTATCGCTTGATTCCATGGCAACTTTGTTCGTAAATCCATGGGATTATCCCACGCCTCCAATCCCTGATTGTTGCTCTGCCCTTCATCATTAGTTAAATTTGGTTGATTTTCTTGACGGCCACTAACAGTGGCTGACTCATGGAGTGAATTATCCCCAAGTTGATTATTAGGCACTAGAGAATCGAAAACCTCACGAGTTTGTATGTTATCACCAACCAATGTGTTGGGCACTTGAAAATCATTAGGGATGGGATTAAGGTGTATGGGATTGGATTCTTGATTTTGAGCCGCAGTTATATTGTAGGTAGGTGGATTGTACGAATTTTGAACGTTAAGGAGGTCGGTAAAGTTTAATTGACTATCAAAAATGTCAAAATTTAAATCTAATGGAAGCCTATTATCTTGGTTATTTGACATTTTCAAATATAGTCTGAAATAAAATTAACCTAAAATAAAAAAAAAAACACACTAAAACAGCAATTAAAACCAAAAAAAATATTCACTATAAAAAAATATATACACTTTAAAATATACATTATAATATAAATCACAAAAAAATACACTACAAATATACAGTACAGTCTACAAATATATACATTGTAGTGTTATAAAAAAAATAAAAACAGTAATAAAAACCAAAAAAAATATATACATTGTAGTATAATTAAAAAAACAAAAACAGTAATTAAAACAAAAAAAACAAAAAACACACTAAAACAGCAATTAAAACCAAAAAAAATATTCACTATAAATATTCCCATGAAATCTGATTGGGTGTGTAAAAATAGAAAGTACACCTGATCGATCGTTAGTAAAACCACCATCGTCATTTGGTGGAAGGTCTCTAGATCTACATGCTCGGGCGAAGTAATGAGACACAAAATGCGATGCTTCTTCTGTCAGATATGCATTACAAATTGAAGATTCAACATGAGCTTTGTTTTTCACATTAAGTTTTAGATGTCGTAAGTACCTGTACATAACAAATATTTAAATCTTTTATAATTAAAAATTTACATTAAACATTTAATTTTTTAATAATATTTACGCACGTACCTTTCAAACGGGTACATCCATCTATATTGGGCGGTCCAAACAATTTTGCCTCGTAAGGTAGATGGATAGGCAAGTGCTCCATGCAATCAAAAACGATGGGGAAAGATCTTCTAATTTTCATATTATCACGTATATCCTCCTCTAACTTTACTAAGTCGCAGCTTTGAGTTTCTGTGAAGTAAGCATTTTGAAAAACAAACTCAACTCGAAGAGCTTCCCAAATCGAAGGTAGCAACTCTCGAAGCAATAGGGATTAACCGTGCATGAATACATGACCATCGTGGCTTTTCATCCCAAAATTGCATGTTTGTTCATGTCAATGTTCCTAGCCAAATCGGAAACATAACCATCCGAAACCTCAAACTCTTAATCCAATCAAGAAGAACATTAATCGATTATCATCCAATGTATGGGACGCTTTGGAATTGCATCCCAACAGGATGGAGTTCATTTCTCATGCAGGTCCCGTAAGTCTTGACGCCGAAGATGATCCTTTGTCGCTTTACCCACACGCATAACTGTATTGAAAATGTTATCGAAATAATTCTTTTCAATGTGCATGACATCAAGACAATGCCTAATAATGTTAGTCTTCCAGTATGGCAAATCCCAAAATATACTTCTCTTCTTCCATCCTCCAGTGTACGGACCATGAAACTCATTGTATTCTTGTGCACCCTCTTCATACACCCTCATCATTCCATACCGATCAAGATCCTCAAGTAACTCATATCCAGTGCGCACTCGAGGAGCGTGTCCAGACTCTTTAACCCCATTGATGAAATTCCTCCTATCTCGCCGAAATAAGTGATTCTCGGGCAAGAACCTCCTATGACAGTCAAACCAACATACCTTCTTACTATTTCTAAGGTAGAACGACTTGGAATCATCTGCACAATATGGACATGCATTCTTTCCTGCTGTACTCCATCCCGATAACATCGCATATGCCGGAAAGTCACTAATTGTCCACATTAATGCCGCTTTAAGACGAAAGTTCTGCCTCTTGGATACATCATAGGTCAGAATACCATCAACCACGGAGGAAGGTTGTAAGGTGTCAGAATCACGGGCCACGATGAATATTGTTTTCCCGAGCTTCCAAATGGATTGAAACCATCTGTACACAATCCAAGCCTTACATTTCTCGCTTCAGATGCAAACTCTGGATGATCAACATTAAACTTTAACCAAGCTTCTGAGTCTGATGGGTGACACATCTCTCCCTCTTCACTACGGTGCTCAGCGTGCCATCTCATTTGATGAGCGGTAACATGAGACGCATACAAACGTTGTAATCTTGGGCCTAAAGGGAAGTAGAAAAATTGTTTCCTTGGAATACGTTTATTTCCACTGCTGTCTATTTTCCACCTACTTTGGCCACAAATCCTACAACGCTCTTATTTGTCATTTCCCAATATATCATCAACAGTAGTACAACAATCAATTTTCCACCGGAATCCAAGTCCCAGGCTATTTGCTTCTTATATCATAAAACCCGTTGTCATTGTATTTGGTTCGTAAAGCATCTTTTATTATGCGCAAATTTCATCATACAATCTCTGGAATGCGAAAATCGCTCTTTAGATTTGCTAGCGACTATCATCGACATCGCATATACGTTTTGAACGGGATACAAGGGATTGTTTTCGCGACTTAACATGTCGAAAACGCTTTCGCATGAGAGTTTGGATCTTCGAATTGCAGAGGCAAAGGTTCATCCAATGCACATTGTTCTCTTCGATAAAAGGTTCTCGGTCCGGGAATCTACTAGCAGCAACATCATGCACCATACGCACATATGAATTGCCCTGATTGTTTTGCACGGGTGAAAATAATTGCAATTCATTCCGGTGTGCAGGAGTACTACTTTCACCAAGTAATATATTACAATGACATCTCCAATCGTAATAATCCTCCACAAAACCCTTTTAATATTATTAATCGCAAATTTCAAGAAAATTTCTAATCCTTGCATGGTTGGGTTAATCCTTCTATTCACTATTAGTAATCGCAAATTTAAGAAAATTTCTAATCCTTGCATGAATTGTATATTATAAGCACCATTGATAAGCCTTTTATACATCCAACTTCTATCATTCAATAAAATTTCATCCATTACGCAAACCTACATTAATAGTTTATAATTATTTTATTTAAGTAATTACCACACACACACACACACACACATATATATATATGAAACA
The DNA here is from genome assembly GCA_019425755.1 of Amaranthus cruentus. NCBI lineage: Eukaryota > Viridiplantae > Streptophyta > Magnoliopsida > Caryophyllales > Amaranthaceae > Amaranthus > Amaranthus cruentus. Next base: position 15,266,366 of record CM033466.1, read on the forward strand.
TGTTATAGTGCTTAATTATATTGATTATGTAATAAAAAATATAATAACTAAAATAAGGTATGAAACATGTTATATTACATTATATTGAATACAATAAAAAATATATAACAAAATATTTATTTAAAATAATATGAAATATTATGTTAAACAAAATAAAATTACATACCTTAGAATGAAATGATGTTCTTCTAGCAAAGAATCAGTATAATTTTTGTATTTTTAAATGAAAAGGAACAACACTTTAAAATTGAATTTACTTAATTCGATCACGCCAAACTAATCGTATAAATTTTCATTTACGAACCGCAATATATAGTAAAATTCCCAACCGCTTTTTGACAAGATAGGGTGCCAAATGTATCCGGAAAATTTAGGAAATAGTCGCCTGATTATTTAAAATTCTAATATGACCGTTGCGGATAGTTGGCGACCAAATGGGGACCAGATTGTAGTCGCCAACTGGCGACCAGATCGTGACCAAGATATTGGGTCGCCAAATGGTATCTCTTGGCGACTAGGAGATTCTGGTAGCCATTTGGTCGCTAAATTTGGCGACTCAAAAATTTTGGTCGCCAAATGCAGTCGCCAACTTAATACTTTTTTGTAGTGATCGTTTAGCAGAAATTCTTACTTGAGACCGTCTATACAATAGATCTTTTAAATTTTAGGGTTGGCTTAATTTATAAATTAAAAAAAAAACTGATTGGTGGTTTTGTAAGTTAAAAGGGAGATATAGGTTAAGCTCTTGACTGACGTCTATACTATAGACGGTCTCTCAAGAGAGGAACTAATCTTTTAGTGAACCTTTACTTGGACCACTTACTGTTGAAGTCATGTAAATTTACATTTTTACTATATATGTTCCCTTCGTCTCATTGAATTTGGAATATTTGTAATTTTGGTCCGTTCCACTTAATTTGCATCATTTTTATTTTTGGGTAATAGTCCACCACTTTCTTTTAATCTCATCCTTACATTTTAACTCTTTTTTAATTTCATCCACACAGTTTATTTTTTCTCTTTATCTATTATCATTATCCACCTTTTTCTTAAAAAATATTAATTTTTTGTTTAGTTCTATATATAAGGGACAAAGTAGTACTTTGTTATCATCTCAATGAGAGAAAGCACCAAAAGATAATATACTCTGATACCCTCATTGCTGATGTGCTAAGTTAGGAATGACAAAAAGTCGGACCCGAAACGAAATATGAAGACGTGGATTTTGCTTCGAATAAAAGTCGTACTTTTTTTCATCTCTACGACTTGAATTTTATGTCATTTGACTTTTGCAAGTCATCCGGTTACCGGGTTTATTCAAAGAATATACTGTCTAAAGTTGGGATTATTCATGGTTAATCAATAGGTGGAATTATTATAGGAAAATCATGAAAATGTTGGATTATTGATCTAAGTAATTTTTCCTATAAATGTAAAAGATAAAAGTTAAAAAAACAAATATATGCTCATTGTTATTATGAGAGGAGCTCACCAAGTTGATGGTTACTGTTGGGATGAGTTATCCCACATCGACAAATTAAGAATATGCACACTTTATAAGCTATTTGAGACCTTCTTCCTATTACCATATGATTTTGGGATACTAAGTATTTCCTTGGCTTATTATGAAGTGTGTGCACCTTGTGTTTCTCCGTTAATGTGCTGACATTCACAATGAGTCCAGCCTAATTTAATATGGTATCAACGCCGATGGTTCGATCAAAATTTTAAAAATGGTAGGTCCGAAAAGAATGGCATTCCTACCCTAATTGATTACTCCCACATGCAAACTTGACGGGGGTTCGCATGTGACGGGGGTGTTGGGATGGGTTATCCCACATCGACAAATTAAGAATAATGTGCACACTTTATAAGCTATTGGAGACTTTCTTCCTATTGTCATATGGTTTTGGGATAATAAATATCTCCTTGGCTTATGAAGTGTGTGCATCTTGTGTTTCCCTGTTAATGTGCTAATCCAGCCTAATTTAACATTTACGATTTTCAGGTTATACATAAAAGTTAATAGATAAAAGTTACAAAATATGTGAATGAATCTTGGGTGATGATCAACTTATATAATATTGCACATTTTATAGCCTATATTCATTTTTATGGGTTATTATTATTATTATCTAAACTAAAATCCAACATAATAGTAATAAGAAAAACAAAAATTTCTAATCAATCATCGTAATTGTTAAATCACTACAAAAAACAAAAAGGATAATAATAAAATAAATAAAATGAAAATGATATATTAAAATAACAAAGTTCTCATCCTATCAAATTATATCACATAAGTATAATTTGTTTACCTCACAAATAACCGTTATTTACAAAAATATTTTCGTAAGAAAAAGGGTTATACTGGTAGGAGTTAGTATATGTAAATAACGGTTATTTATGAAAGTAGTAAATCACCATATGTGTCTTCATTTTATTGGAGGGCTTTTAAGATTTTTAATTTATCTTGTTCCTATTGATTTTCTTATCCTGTAGTATAGGTGTGGATTTGCTTGGTGTTTGTTGATTGACATTAAATGAAGGACAACTATAACATTCTAGAATCTCTTTTTGTCGCGATTCATACGAAATTTTCATAGTAAAATTTACCCAATGTAATAATAAATACATTAAAAAGATAAAAGAAATTCTAATAAGGATTTAAGAATTAAAATCAAATGCAAAAAAAGCAAATTTCATCCATTGGATTAAGGTTGTCAATCATGTAATCTATGGGTCACACAAGGGCGACACGTGTACTCATATGAAGTAGATGTGTTGGTTGTACTTGTAGAACATGCATGTTTGTTTGTATTTAAGGCGACATTTTTTTGTTGTTGACAAATACAATCACCGTTGAAAAATTTTATGAAGGTTTTGTGTTATTATAAAAGTTATGATATATTTTTTAAAATTTTTGTATTTTTAAACACCTAATATATAAAAAGTAATTTTATTTGGAGGCTCCTAGTTTTTCGGGGCTCTGTGCGGTTAAACATGTTGAACATACTCAGAACCTCTCATGGCAATTATAAACTTTATTCGTTCCATTGTAGAAGTACTTACTATGGAGTGTTTGGCAAATTAACTTATTGAGCAATTTTATATTGTAGAAGTACTTACTTAAATCGATGCAATTATTGTACGAGAAAAAAATATAAGCATGTGGAATTTTATTTTATTCGTCTTATCACATCAAATTTTCATAAATTAAAATTTTATATTCTCATTTCTTTTAACTGCGTAAAAAAGTATTTAAATACAAGAAAATAACGAGTAGTACATAATTATTATTTTCTCTCTTATTTATGATCAACTAAAAAAAAACTAATGGGATTATCATCGAAATCCCTGAACCTGATAATTTCAAAAAAAAAAAAAAAAAAAATACTCCCTGAACCTGATAAGTCACTCTCAAATCACAGAAATTTGTTGTTTGTAGCTTAATACTGCGTCTGTTTTCTTAATGAAGTTTTCATAAGGAATGTTCCATGAGATTAAGAAAAATAAATTTTTTATAGATGATAAATATATTATTTGATTAATAATAAATTTAATAGAAGAAAAGTGGGGAGCATTAATATAATAAATATTAAAAAAAAGTAAGTGAAAAAAATATAGAGACTATAACTAATAAATTTTTTTTATAAAGTTAGTGGAAAACATGTGTGAGCCATAAGCAGTATGAAAATGTTAAATTAAAGTTATTCGAAGATAAGTGAGGACCATGATCTTATTTAAAAATATTGAAATAACGATTAACAAAGTCATTTTTGTTTAAAATTTTGATATAAATAGAATAATTTTTAATAAAACATCCAAAAATGATAAATAAGAATGTCTTTAAGGAAACCGAGGAAATAATTAATAGGAAATTTAACTAGAATAATCCAATATATTCGTAATTTTTCTAAAATAATCTCATTTATTGAGTAATTATGAATAATCTCAACTTTAAAGGGGGTGTTTGGTAAAGCTGTTCATGGGCGGGCTACCCGCCAGGCCCGACTCATTCGGCTCGAAAAACGGGCGGGCATGGATAACGTTTTTTAAAAAAATTTAAAGTTTAGACGGGTAATACCCGTCCGCCAAGATAAACGGGCGGGTAGCGACACCAAAAAAATACCCGCGGGTATACCCGCCCGCCCGCTTAGTTTAATACTATATTAAAAAATTAATTCTATCAATTATTAAACTATACTAATACATAACACATACCCAACTTTAGTTTATTACTCTTCTACTAGCCTTAAGGTTTAATTCTTTTAGAGTTTAATAAAGTTTTTAATTCTACTATCTACTTCGATATTTTAAACCCTCAAAGCACTAAAGCAGTCGACTATCAAAGTTCAAACAAGTAGCCGACTCAACCGTCCATATTCAATATTCATGTAATTTGAGACTTTATATATATTTAGAGTATTTTAGATAATGTATTATATTTTGTTTGTTCTTATAAAAACTTAACTTTATAACATGATTTATGTTTTTAATTTTTATATAAAAATACCCACCTACCCGCGGGTCCCGCCCGCTTTCAAAATGGGCGGGTAGCGACAAAAAAATATGCTCCCGTCCGCTTTCAAAATGGGCGGGTAGCGACAAAAAAATATGCCCGCGAATGCGGGCGGGTTTTTGAATATTTGAGCCCGCGGGTAGAATTTTTAGGTGCTATCCGATTCGCTACCCGCCCAAGCCCGCCCATGAACAGCTCTAGTGTTTGGTATGAATTTTTTTATACTGAGTAAGGGATTCAATTACCTTTACTCCATATATTTTGTTTGGTATGATATTACCCTTACTTGTTACCACCCATTTATGTCAAGTAACAAATTCTCTGACTATGATCAATTGTGTTTCCCTTATATTTTTCATACCAAACAACATATAACTACAACTAATACCTTTACCCTTACTCATGTTTATCATTTTCCTTTCGATTAGATTTTATATTTCCATACCAAACACCCCCTAAGGGTTATTTGCCTAGAGTTTCTTAGGTAACCCAATGACCTGCTATAATAGGTAATTCATAAAAAAGTAAACTGAAAATTAGAGAAATTTTTTGAAATTTTACATAAAAAATTCTAAATAATAAAAAAAAATTATAAATTTTTTTTGAATATTTTTTTAACATTTTTTTGACATTTTATTTTAAATTTTTTTAAATAGCAAGTCATTCAGTAACCGGGTTTACTCTAGAAAAATATCCCTCAAAGTTGAGATTATTCAAGGTCAAAGTTGTTAAAATCGCGATTCTACTTAGAATCGTTTAGAGAGGTAGAACCGAATCGGTAGAATCGAATCGTAGAATGGTACGATTCTACAAATAAATTTAAATATATTAAAAATATCTATTTTCATATCATTATTATCAAATTCAAATATTTAAATTTATGAATTAAAGTTTCTTTGACTTTACTTTTAAGAATATAACGAAAACTTTTTAAAAATTAGTTTAAATCTTCATATTGATTAATAAATTTGTTTTTTTAAAAGTTTTCATGATCAAAATTTTGAAATTTACGTGTATATGTGAAGGAGATTAATAAAAGATGGTACATAAGAAAAGTTAAAAATAATTCATACTAAATTAATAGAATCGGATCGTTAAATCGTAGAATCGTAAAATCGTGTTATGATTCTACCTGTAAAAATTTTATACCAACTAGAATCGTAAGATTCTATTATTTTAAGATTCTATCTGCGCTTCAAATCGCTTGCTTGTTTTTGGATTGTAAAATCGTAAAATCGTAGATCAGAATCGCGATTTTAATAACAATGTTCAAGGTTAATCAATAGGTGCGATTATTGTAGGAAAATCACGAAGAAATTGACTTATTCTAAGTAATTTTTCATAATCTAGAGTCTAGTGAAGTAGGTCATGTCGATTGTCAAATGTATCTCTATTCTTAATAATGTGCCCAAATTAGATACCCAGACAATATTGTCCAGTAAAGTTGGATTTTCTTGGAATTTCATGCCTACTTAGTTAATTCCATGGATGCCAACATACATGTGTCTCATACTTTCTTAAAAAAATATTTCACAAAAAAACATTTATAAAGACAAACTCTAAGAACAGAATAATTAATATTTTCTTCGTTAGACATTATTTGCTATATTTTTCTTACATGTTATTTAATGTATTATTTTTAATACTCTAAATATCTTTATTTAGAGTAAACAAAATATTATAAAAAATTACATACTAAAAATTAGGTTTTAAGAAGAATAAAATAAGTTTTCATATGACTGTATTATTTCTTATGCATGTGTCGAAATTACTGAAACAAGATTGAAAAAGAATAGTGTTACTTTTGAAATGTAGCGAGTATTATAAAACGCACTACAACATAATTTGCTTTTAGTGGGATATATTTAGCGATATTTAATTTAAATGTCGCTATTTCAAATTTTTTATAGTGTATATTGAGGATTTAGTGACATTTATTAGACCGTTTAGCAGCATATTGAAAAGTGACACTAAAGCTTTTAGTGACATAGGATATAGTGACATTTCTCACAAATGCCGCTATAAATTATAGTGACAATTACATATGCCACTAAAGACCAAATTAAGTGTCGCTAAATCACTTTATGGTGGAATTTAAAATCAAAATCTATAATTATTACATTAAAAATATGAATCAATGGCATTTTTTTAATGTCACTAAATTTAATGTCGCAAAAAGCTAAATTTGTTGTAGTGACGTAGGTAGTAGTAGTATAATATTACTAATGGAATGAAATAAATCAAGAAAAATAATACTCCTTCCTATTCATATATACATTCCCATTTGGTTGGGTACATTTGCAAATGCAATAATTCTATGACTCTATCAATAATTAATAATATCTTTAATTGTGTATTATTAAAAATAGTAAAAATTTGATCTTAATATGTTTCCTCTGGTTTTTAATGGTTGCTACGCTTTTGTTTTTCACGCTATCCAATGCACAATTTTAATCTTTAATATCTTTAATTTCATAAGATAAAAAAAAAAATTTTGTTAAAATTATAAAAATATGCATTAAGAAGAATCAAACAAGATCATAGTTGACTATGTTTTACAATAATTTACATTATACATGGAGAAATAAGATAAATTACTAAATAGTAGAATTACAGGAATTGCAATCAAAGTGTATAATTGTATTGAAAAGAATCAAATAAAATGCTGCATGACTATATTATATATTTATTAATATAGATTAAGAATATAATACAACTTAAAATAATTCATTAATTAATTCCCAAAAGTCTCCCTCCGTCCCATTTAATTTGCAGTATTTTCCATTTTGGTCCGTCCCACTTAATTTGCATCATTTCTATTTTTGGGTGATGGCCCACCACTTTCTTTTAATCTCATCCATATATTTTTATTCTCTTTTAATTTAATCCACACAATTCATTCTCTCCTTTCATTTATTAACACATTCTTAAAAACTACTATCATCTTTGTCTTTGATGCAAATCAGAAGGGACAGAGAGAGTATTTAATAAAATTGCTAAAATTCAATACAAAATCGAGGAGGTCTTGGTAGATAACGGTTATTTGTGAGGTTAATAAATTACCCTTATGTGCTACAATGTGATAGGATGAATGTTTGTTTATTTTAATTTATCTTTTTTGATTTTGTTTATTTTAATGTTATTTTTTTGTTTTTTTATAATAATTTACAAATCAAGGTTATTGATAAGGATTTTTTTGTACAAAATCTATGAGGGGGATATACGATGATGATGATGTCGCATTAAATTGCTTGTCGATGAACCAATATAACTGAAGATTTATCTTCAAAAAAAAATAAAAATAAATATAACTAAAGATTTAAGTCAATAATTGAGACCACATGACTAAAAGTCTGATTGTAGGCTTGTAGCAAAGGTCCTCATCATACTTTCTTCATTCTATAATACTAGTTACATTTTCTATTTTGGAAAAATTCATATTATTTGCTACATTTTCATTTTTAGTAAAAAACCAATTATTCAATGTTCCACCTACTCTTATTTTTATCTTACTCTATACCTCATTAACTTTTATACCTACCATTATTTGATATTATAATATTCCCAATTATCTAAAAAAACCTATTTTTCTTTTTCATTTTTCATCAAATAATATTAGAAAATCCTAAAAAGACTCTCCCACATACTCCTAATAATTGCACAATACATCCTTAATATGTGTGCCCATGCATTTGTAGCAAGCAAAACAGAACAGAAAAAGTATAATTTAAACTGAAGGTTGAGACCATGTGATATGTTATATATTATAACAGTGTTGAGATTAATTATAGTCATATACCCGACATTCAAAATTTTTGAATGTCTTAAATTTATTTTGTGATATGTATACTTGAATAATTTATTTACTAATCTATATAATACTAGTAATAATTGTAGTCTACTAGACTACTAGTCTTATTTTGATTGGTTATGGACTAAATATTATGTGCATGGTATCACAAAAATATAATGTGCATTGATTGATAACGTTAGTTTTGTATAATTTTTATTTAAGTCTAGATAATGTAGGTAAAAAACTAATATGTAGTTACCTGCCCTTTTAGGAACACGTTTCCAATTACCTTCACCATATTTCTCAATACACTTACGAAGCAATTCATCTTCTTCCTCTGACCACAAACCCTTTTTAATTTCTCCTGCATAATTAGATGCAGTTATATTATAAGAATAATTTATCGTGTTTAGTGTCGACACGAACGGTTATAACATTTTTCCGGCTAGCCAGAGGAGGGTTAGCTTGTAGGGTTATATGATTTATAGAGCGAGCTAGCTAGTAATCTATATAGTAACTTGTAGGAGTACTAAATATATATAAATTATGACTAGGTCGTAGGAGAACAAGACATATATATGTACATTAAAATAACATGAGTTGATAATTATGGGTTACGTGCAATTTCAAATGCCACATATTCTTATATCAAATCTTTTAAGTGGACCTTAACATGGACCGCTTACTCTTGAAATTTTGTAAATAAACTTTTTGACCTTTTTTGTGTTGTTATTTTGTGTTGTCTCTATAAAAAATAATAAATAATTTATAAGGAAATTTCACGTGGTAACCTTAGGTTTTGAGTTTTCCATGTGGTAACTTAAACTTTTAAAATTTCACGCGGTAAACTTGAGGTTATCAAATTGTTCCACCGTGATCTTTTTGCACAAAAAACGTTAACAAACGTTGATTTCGAAGTTATAAGGTTGTTGCATTAAATGCCATCGGTTTCAATCTTTTCCCTCAAAACTTAAACCCTAACTCTGCATCTTTGAATTTAGGGGAAAAAATATGATTTGGATGAAAAATTGTAGAGTTGGGGTTTATGTTTCGAGAGAAAAGGTTGAAACTATGGCATTTGAAATGTTGAGTCGCATAAATAGGTGTACAACTACCTTAAAGCTTCAAAATTAACGTTTGCTAACGTTTTTATGTGCAAAAAGGTCACTGTGGTATAATTTGGTGAACCTTAGGGTTACCGTGTGGATTTTTTAAAAGTTTTGATTACCACGTGAAAAACCTAAAACCTCAAGGTTACCACGTGAAATTTCCCTAATTTATATATAAGAAAGCTTTTTAAGTCCTATGATGAGACTGCTTTAGAGAGAAATAAGCAGTATTACTTAAAGTATTAGAAATCTTGAATTGGCTTAGAATTTACTTTCATGTTTAGGGATGACAATGGGTCGTCAAACTCATATCGGAATATGCATTCATTGACTTTTCTTCGAATAAAAGTCGAACTTTTTTCATTACTACCCCAACTCATACCTGAATTTTATATCCTCTGACTCAATTGCTTCGACCTCAGACTTCTTTTCTTCGAATTCAAATCATATTATTTTTCATAAATCGAGTTGGAATGAGGTTAAATTTTGAGGCAGGGTTGGCCCTAGATGTTTTGGGGCCCTGGGCTAAATAGCATATTGGGGTCTTTTTCTTTTGTAATTTATAACCTATATGAACCTTCTACCACCATTAATTTTGAGTTTTTGACATGATTTATTTGATCTTAAATTAATCTTTTCAAAACTTAATTTATTTGTAATTTCCCTAGTTGTAATGTCCCTTTGTTTTGCAATGCGCGATGTATTTATTTGATCTTAAATTAATCTTTTCAAAACTTAATTAGTCGATTATATATAAATAAATGATTAGACAAAGAGTAAATATAGAAATAGGATATCTATTATAATAGCATATACATCTAGTCAAGTCAAATGATTAAATTTCATCTATAAAAAATCATATAGACTAAATGGTCCAAACAATTTTTTTCACATTATTTAGATTAAATTGCTTCATAAAATAAAATAAAATGTTAAATCATACTGACTAAGTGGTCTTTATATGATGGAACACTTAGCTTTGTCCTTGTCTCCCAAAATTAGTTAGGGATAGTGTGGAGTAGTAATTTTTTTTGGCATTATTTTTAAAAGTTGGGCCTTTTAGCATTATCTAGAAAAATCCACATAAACATTAAGCAACAAGATTTAAACATTAATATTAAAGATTTTTGTATTGAAAATTTAAACAAGATTTCACTGACTAAGCTTTAGCTTATATTATGAAGTAATTACAAATGAATAATAATAAGTTAATAGTGCAAATATTGTTAATGTTGCAACTTGCAAGTAATTTGGAATGAAGAATGTACTTCGTTCGTCCTATTAAATTTAAAGCATTATTCATTTTGATCCGTCCCATTTAAGTTGTATCATTTTTATTTTTAGATAATAACCTACCACTTTCTTATAATCTTATCTATACATTTTAATTTTTTTTTAATTTTATCGACACAATTCATTCTTTTTTCATTTATTACCACTTTGTTAAAAAAAGATTTTTTTGTTTGATTTAATTTTATGAGGACACATGTGAGTAAAAACTCTAGTCTGGGGAAGTAGGTCATGTAACATGTGTCTCTATCACACTGTGCATAGAATCTATTACCCAGACAATATTGTCAAGTGAAGTTGGATTTTCTTTGGAATTTTCATCCCTAATCATTTTCATGGATGACAACTTACATGTGATGTGTTCTCACTACTCCATACTCTTTCCATTTTTTTTAATATGTCCCATTTTTAAAATAAATCTAAAAAGTGAGTATATATATTTCATTATATTTGTTATTAATTGTGATTTTTCTTAAATAATATGTCACATAATATTTTAAGTATTCAGAACAGAGAATGTAGTAAATAAAGAAAAATTAGTCTGAGTAATCGATAGCAAATAGTTTACTGAATGGAAAATATAGTTGCTCCGTTATTATTTTTATTTTCTTCTTGAAGTACTTCTTCCGTTCTAAAATATTTTTATCTAATTGTGATTTATTGTGTAAAAAAATGTCACTATTAGTAGTAAGTGATAAAAGTATAATAGAGTGAAGGTAGTATTTATTAGGGCAAACTCAAGACCTTTATATTAATGGAAATATTCCATTTATCATTCTCTTATTATTTCTCTATTTTTTTATTTTTAAATTTACACCATACGACTAAAAAAAGTTTTCACGTATTTAAATCATCAGGTGCTCTCTTGAGAGGCCGTCTTTTGTAGAGATGACTCTCAAAAGTTCAGCCCAAATCTATATTTTGTAACAATATATATTTAGAATTGGACTGGGCTTTTGAGAGCTGTTTTTACAAAAGACGGTCTCAAATAAGAATTTGTGTTAAATCATATGCTATAAACTTAAAAAGATAGAATATATCTCTACTTTTTTACTTGCACCTAAACTTCTTTTTACGCTTTTTTCAATTGAATATATCTCAAGTTATGCACAACTATAAAATTTCTAAAATTTAATATTATGAAAATATGTGTCAAAACGAAAAAAAAAAATCCCAGATGACTATGTTTTTTTATTGGTATACTAGCAAGAATATGCAAAATAAAAAAAAATGTTAAAATGAGGTTGAGGGCAACAAAAAAACCGGATGAAATGTTATAGGACTATAGGAGTAATAGGAGTACTATTATTATAGATTAAGGTAACACAAAAAAGACCAGTCCTATTCTAAGACGAGATTTGGGTCGGCCCATTGTTAGGCGTGTGTACTATAATCTACACGTGCGTGCTTTGCCCTACAGATTTTCATTTTTTTGGTTTTTTTTCATTTTCTGGGCATTTTAATGAAAATTTTCTTTCTTCCAAAAAAAACATATAAGTGATCAGTTGTGGCGTTAAACTGATCAATTTCTACCTAAATATGATTATGTTTCACAATTTGAGAACAAAGTTAATAAAATGTTATTATTTTTATCATTCTATGGATGTTTTAAACAACAAATGAATGATTAATAACACTATCAATAATACTGTTAAAAATATTGTACAATACAAGTACTTTTATTCAATGCAACATGATGGTTCTAATGGAACATAATAAGAGTAGTAGAGCACTAGTGAAACTACCTAATGTAGCTGTAAGTTTTAAACTTAACAGTATCAATTATTACTAAACATGCATCAATTATGACTTTATCTTGTTTTTATTATGATGTTAACTATATCAATTATAAACAATAGAAATGAACTACATAACAACATACAATTCAATACTTTTCACTGTCAATTATTACCAAACATGCATCAATTATGACTTTATCTTGTTTCTGTTATGATGTTAACTATATCAATTATAATCAAAATAAATGAACTACATAACAACATACAATTCAATATTTATCAATGTCAATTATATATATTAGGTAGAAATTGATCACTTTAACGTCAAAATTGATCACTTATAGGTTCAAATTGAAATTTTTACTTTAATTGATATGTTTAAGTACTATTTTACGTTGAAATTGATATTTTTAAGGTCAAAACTAATACCTTTAAGATCAAAATTAAAAAATGCCTAGAAAATGAAAAAAAAGAGAGAAATCATATAAGACTCGCAAATTAGACCGATCCACTCTTATCTCAAATTGAGAAGGTCTCGCACAAATCCAGCTGTGAAGGAAAATAGCATAACCATGCCCATAAGATATTATAGTAGAGAAGCAAACATAAACGTTCATCGTGTCGCATCCTAGTACATTTAGTACAAAATATAATTAATGGCTGCCAATAATATACTAGGACTAGGGCTAGGGCTAGGGCGTAGGGCATAGGTTGTGCCATTTACTCCATTTGTCATAATTCAAACCTTAAGGTCTTAATTTATTTATAACTTGGTACATTTTGTTTTAGGACATTATTTATCGTTTAAGCTTATTTTATACTCGTATATTGCAGCTAATATGTAAGTAATAATATAGTCAAGTGGGATCTATTTGAATCGTCTAATTTCATACTTTCATAATATAAATTTTTTATAATTTTTAAATGTGTATAATTTGACATATATATGAACAAAATATTACAGTGGATTGCGTAAAAAAATTAAATATAACAAGTATTATGGAAGAGAGAAAGTGTTTCACAACATTAAATTTGTTCTATTTTGCATATTTTCTTTATTATTTAATATTAGTTATATTGTTTATGTAATTTAATACTTGCATTGGATATACTTTATCTGGTTTTTAATAGTTGCTACTTGCTACATTTCTTTTTTCACGCTATCCAATGCACGATTTTAATTTTTAATATTTCTAATTTCATATGATAAAAATTCTAAAAAGTTAATATTGACAAAATATACATTAAGATCAATTGGTAACTATATATCAAATAAGATCAATTGGTGAACAGTTTCCTGTATCAACTAATTAAATCCGGAGGATGATAGAATTTAGAAAATGGGTCTGGGCAACCCAAACAAGGAGGAGAAGAAGTAGTCCACTCATAAACCCAAAGAAGGTTCATTACTAGAACCAATTGGTAATAGTAGGAGTTAGTCCTTGAGTATATAAAGTGATGCATACTCTTCTCTTTCTCCGATGTGGGACAATTCACATGTGGGTAACACGCACCTCAACAAGTATATTATAAAAGAGTAATACTTTTTTTTGAAGAAGAAGAGTAATAGTATATTTTTACTTTGGAAACATAAATATTTAATTATATTTTATTGTTTTATCAATCTTGGAAATTTAAAATCATTATATACTTCTATAATTTACTACTCTCTCCCTTCATTGAATTTGCAACATTTTTCATTTTGTTCCGTTCTATTTAATTTGTATTATTTCTATTTTTGGATAATGGGTCTAATGGCCCACACCACTTTTTATTAATCTGATCCATAAATTTTAACTCTCCTTTAATTACATTCGCACAATTCATTATTTCTATTCATTTTAAACTAATTTCATAACATTGATCCACTTTCTCTTTGATGTTCTCTTTGATGCAAATCAAAGAGGACAGAGAGGCCGAGAGTAATTGTTTTCCAATTTCTAAATTGAATTTTCTTAAAATTAAAATTATTTTTATTAATATAATGGTTCACCACTTTCTTTTAATCTCATCTTAAAGATATAAATACTTCCTCCGTTTCATAATACTGGTTACGAATATGAAATGTTCTGTAGGAAAATATTACCATTAGTAAGTATGTATTAAATATCATTAAATATAGCGGTGAAAAAGAAGAAGTATTCTTTTTGTCGTTATTACTCTTAACAACCTAGAAAGACAAAGTAGTACTGTAGTAGTATTACAAATCATCGACCTTACGTAGTCTTAGTCATGAATTACATTTTATATTGGGACTTGCTACATTATTTCAGATGTGACTTACAAGTATAACTGTATATTGGGTTCTGAAATACTCGCTACATTTTTATTATTGACATTATTTATCGTTCAAACTTATCTTATATACTGCGGCTAATAAGAAAATATACTACCTCCTATTCATTAATTTAGGACGTTTTCCTTTCACACCAAAAATTAAGAGGGATGGAGGATCACTTAAAAGTGGATGAAAAACTCACTTTTTCTTTAAAGAGCATTGATATTTATGTGTTATTGTTGTAGTCGGATAAAATAGTTAAAAAAATAAATAATAAATAGAGGACATAATCAATTAATTGACCTAATAAGAAAATGTCTCTAAATCAATATATATATATATATATATATATATATATATATATATATATATATATATATATATATATATGATTTAGACATTTTCTTATTAAATTAATCGATTATATCCTCTATTTTATTTACATATACATTTCTGTTCTTGTATAATTATGTTTATACATATTTAAGGTTGTCAAATCGTTGGTAAAGTAGAGATATGTATGATTGATGGTGATATGTGATAGAAATAAAGTTGAGATAAAATAAGTAGATTATTTTTGCCAAAAATAGTAATGTTGCAAGTAATATGAAACTTTCAAAATCGATAAGTATTGGAAGTAAAATGTAACGGAGGAAGTATATATATATATATATATATATATATATATATATATATATATATATATATATATATATATAAGTCATTTCTAATAGTTAAAAATCCATTTAATTTAATTCCGCTTGGACCGTTCTAAGAGAATTGTAGAATTTGTTTAAACTTAAAACCAATACAAAAAGAGTTTATTTAGAATGAAACTCTACAAGTGTCCAAAATGAAGTAGTTATTACTTTTAAACTTTTATTATTCGGTCAGTTACCGGCTACAGCCATTAAGTTTTCTCAATTTCAAATAAACAATCTCAAACTTCGTTTTTTACCGACTACAGCCACCAACTTAGAAAATTTGACATCGACACAACAATCAACACCAACTCCACTAAATTACCGGTTAAAACCCATTTTTACCTTTGACCAACCCCAATTACCGTTGACTTTACTTTTAAAAATAATCCCTCTAAAAATAATCCCTCTAAAAATAATCCCTCTTACTTAATCCCTTCTTTTTTCTTCTTGATCTGTTGGTAATTTCTGGGTTCATTCCCTTCAATGGAGAAGAAATCAATTTTGATTTTATTTTTTCTGAGTTTTTTTTTCTTTTCTGATTTTGAATAATCTTCAAAATCTACTGATATTTTTCAAGTAATTCAAAATTAGTGTAATGAACTATTTTTTTTCAATTGACATGGGTTTTTCAATTGATATTTTCCCTTCTGGGTTTTTTGATATTTTCTCAGTAATTCAAAAAAAGCTAAACAAAAGTTGAACATATCAAAATCTTAAGATGACCATAGAATTTAATTAATTTCAAATACTAAAATCAATTTAACTTACCAAACTCAAAATTAATATTGCTTAACCAAAGTCAATTACACTTGGGAAAAATTGATGAACATACAAGACATTTCATGGAGTTAAAGGTGAATGAAGATCAACAAGAACAGAGAGAGATGACAACAACTGATAAAATCCCCAAAATTAAAAGAACAAATTAACATAATATGAAAAATCAGATGCAATAAGATATTGGGAGAGAACTCAAGCAAATTCTACAATCAGATTAAAGACCAAAAAATTGGGACAGAACCCACTGAATTATTGAACTGAACTCCACCATTGAAAAGCAAGAAATGAGAAAAAAAAAGGCAGACAAGATGGCCATATAAAAACCAAGTTTAAAAGGAAAACCTAGAAATGTAAGTGAAAGAAAAATGTGAAGCAAAAATTACAAGAAATAGGACGAGATTGAAGAGCAAGAAGAAGGTTAGCATACATAATTCTAATTTTGAAGTGTAATAGCACAAATTCTTTCACGCAAATTGTCAAAATCATTCAGTTGGGTTCCAAAGGAAAACCTAATTAAATTAGGTAATTAGGTTTAATTAGGGATAATTGGATAATTAGGTTTACTTAATGAAATTAAGGGAAAGTCAAAGGTAATTGAGCATGGTCAACGGTCAATTAGCAGGTTATCCGGTGAAGTGGCTGTATCGATGTCATGTTTCTTAAGTTGGAGGTTGTAGTTGGTAAAAAACGAAGTTTGCGGCTGTTTATTTGAAATTGAGTAAACTTTAAGGCTGTTGTTGGTAAAAGATCCTTTATTATTATATGATCATTAAGAATACTAATTGGTGTAAAATATAGTAGCTACGTGGTTATACTATAACCTTTGCTGATTAACTTTTGATTAATTGGTTGGTCAAATAATTAAAATACTTATTTTAGTATAAGACATTTGAAATAGCTAAAAAAGTGATATTTATAGCTAAAATAAGAAAGTTGTTATAAATATCAGCTTTTTGCATTGCTTTTTGGTTTGTTCATTTATTTTTTTTAATAATAAACAGCTAACAAAAAATATTAGCTAGATTTTACCTAATATCTTTATACTTATACCTAATTTATTTACTAGCTTAAAAGCCAATTAAAATACCGAACACTTATATAGCTAATATGTGGTGAAACAGGTTACAATATTTGCTAACAACTAACAATTATTTGCCAAACAATTTCTACATTAATAATAGTGTCGTCCCTGAGATATCTTGGACCCTAGGTAAAATAATAAATGGACTCCGTTCCACAATAAATTAAAAATGTAATTTAAACAACAAAAATTAGAAAATGTTTACACATTTATTGAAAAAACAACAAATTGACTATAAAAATTAAAATAATTTACATTGACTCCATCAACTCTTGTAAAACAACTCATCGGAATTCGTAATTACTTAAAAAAGATAAATGAAAATACAATATTTTAATCAATTTTGGTGTGAAAATAAACAAAATACAAAACGTACAATTGAAAAAAAAAGAATTAATGATCAATATAAAATCAATACCAATTTTCATTTGTTGAAAGAGTGACAATAGCCTAGCATTTTAGAGATATATTTAACCAATAAGTTATGTCAAATAATATTAAAATTAAAATTTTAATATAATACTTCAATCACTATTTTTAAGAGTATTTCTTTTAATAAGTTCATATGTGGAATTCAGGTTAGGTTTTTTTCATATTTATTTTAATTTTAATCACTAATTAAAAGAGGGTTATACCTAATTAATTAAAGTTGTTATACGAATAACAAAACTACAGATTTTCGAGAATCCGTTACTCCTAAATTCAAATGCTTTGAGTCTTTAAGATCTTATCTTGTATAATTTTGGAGAGGGAAGATAGACAACATCTCATACCCATATAAGAAATACGGTCAAAGAGTCCCTCATCTCTAAAGGATCTTCAATGATGATGATGATGAAGACGGTGATATCATCTATATCAAGGTCGAAGTTGGAATTTTCATTTTAATAAGTCTAATTAAATTGCTGTTGAATTTGCAGAATTTTCTATTTTGGTCCGTCCCACCTAATTTGCAGCATTTTCTTTTTTGGTCCGTTTCACTTAATTTACATCATTTTTATTTTTGGACTATGGCCCACCACTTCCTTTAAATCTCATCCATACATTTTAACTCTCTTTTAATTTCATCTATACAATTCATTCTCTCTCTTTATTCATTCTTACTTTCTTAAATTTTACTCACTTTCTCTTTGATACAGATCAAAGAGGACATATGAGTAATTATATTCCAAACCTACTTCTTTAAATAAATGAAGCAACAAGTTCGAGAATGAAAAGCCACCAGTTGATGCCCAATGGACAGATTATCGTTTATCTTAATGGGCGGCCCAATTATTGCCAATTAATTTGCACTGTTTTTTCATGCACACATTTGAGAAGGCCGGAAGTGGCAAATTTTAAACACAAATTCTTATTTGAGACCGTTTTTTGTAAAGACGGTTCTCAAAAGCCCAATTTAATTATATATATATTGTTACAACTTTAAATATAGATTTGGACTGAACTTTTGAGAGTCGTCTCTACAAAAGAGGGGTCTCTCAAGAGAGCACCTTTTTTTAAAATTTTTAAGATTTTTATGCATTGTTTTTTTAATTCCTTCTATTCACCCAATGTGTCCCATTTGACTTTTTACCATTTTTTAAGTGGTCAAATGAGACCACATGTGAAACAAAAAGTATAGTGTTTTTAAATTTTATAGGGGTAAAGTGGGATTAGTAGGTGTAAAGGAGTGAAAAACCTAAGTTTAGTATGGGTAAATTAGTAAACATAACATACCCAAAAGTAGAAATAGGACATTTAAGATAACTTGACCAAATAAGAAAATAAGACACTTAGGACGAATAGGAGGGAGTAATAAATTTTGTACTAGACTGTTTCATTATAAAATGCGTATATATAATTAGCTAATTTTTATAACTGATCACTTTAAAAGTTTAAATAATTACTTTAAGATTATAAGTGTGTATTGAAACAACTTCATGAAAATGGTATTATCGTGAGACCATATCATTTTGAATTTTGTACAGAAATAATATATTTATATGATCATTAAAACTAACCAGTACTCCCACAAAATCTTTATTATAGTTTATATAGGCGGAATAATACTCAATATGATAACAATGATCAGTTTGCATCTTGTCTAATGGTTGGTGTTTGTTACAATTTATTAATCTTTCATCTCAATATACTCCCTTCGGTTTTTTTATTGTCCACTTTGGATTGGGCACGCATATTAATAAAGTGGTAGTTGGAGTATTTTAAATGATTATAATAATTGTAAAGGTGATAGTTGGGGTATTTAAATGATTATAATAATTATAAAGGTGATAGTTGAGGTATTTTAAATAAAATAAGTGGGGTTATTATGGTCTTTACTTGTATGAACATATGGTATTTTGGTAAAAAAATCTTTGTCAAAAATAAAAAGTGGACAATTCGAGTGAATTAACCAATTAAGGAAAGTGGACAATAAAAAAAACGGAGGGAGTATATTGTGGAATTTACGATGAAACTTTATGCGTTGAGGGATTAATTTGTATTTGGTTGAATGGAAAAACATAAAATTATAGCAAATTTGATGGACGTATTAAAGAGAAAGCTGTTAATTATAATTAGGGAAATTCCACATGGTAGCATTGAGTTTTCATGAAATGTCAGCGGTAGCACTTTTTAAAGAAAATTCCACATGGTAGCATCCAACTTTAGCATTTACCTTTTCCGTAGCTTTAAACCAAAAAAACGTTAGTCTACCGTTAACTGATCCCCAGCATATTTCAAACAGGCGCCTCTTCCATTTTCAAAGAAAGAATACCATTTTCACTCTCATTCTCACAGTAGCTTTCAAACACTCAAAAATTTCAAGCAAAAGCCCCAATTCAATCGCCCTTTTGATTCCATGTTGAAAGCCCGATCGCGATCGTCTCCTTCTTCGATTCCCTGTCAATTCCCAAACCGCATGGTATGGCTGAATTTTGCTTTTCTTTTGAACAATAGCGAAATTTAGGGTTTGATATTTGATTCCTCGTCGAAAATTAGGGTTTACTGCTCGCCGAAATTTAAGGTAATTTGATTTCTAATCAAGATGCAGCAGAAGCTGATCTGCTTGCTTTGCTTTCTGCATTGTGTAAAGATATGTGCATTCATTAGACTTGGCAATTTAATGATATTGCTGATCTGCACTTGTCTATCAGTATACGTGTGCTTCGGACTCTATTCTTGATTTATCTGATTTAACCTTTGTATAGCTACTCTCGCAAAGTGTGGCTTTTTTGTATAGACTTTTATTCGGGTGAATGAAAAATGTCTTTATTTGAATAATAATAATAATAATAATAATAATAATAATAATAATAATAATAATAATAATAATAATAAAATTTACAGTCAAAATTAATATTAATATCGTTAAATAAATTGTGTCATTTTTGAATGAAAATAAAATTATTACAATTTTTATGGCCGTTAACGAATTAAACGGTGAATTAAACGTTAAATTGGTGAATTCAATGTTAAAATGGTGAATTAAACAAAAATTGGATACTACCATGTGGAAAAAAACTTACAAAATGATAAATTTAACGGAATTTAACAAGAACTTAACGGAAAATGCTACGGCCATTAGTTTATGCATAAACTAGATCTACTCACGTGAATTTTCTGTTAATTACACTAAAGATTTCATCTAAAACTCATGTACATGGAATTTCCCTTATAATTAATACAATTTTATGTTTCACTTTTGGCTTTATTAAAAAATTGAGGAAATATGTGGATAGAATGAGAAAATAAGTTAAATAAGTGATGCAACTTAAAGCAAAAAGTATAGGTCATAACTCATAATCAAAGATTGAATTGTAAATAAATTTTATAAGACAAATAAATAAGAAGAAAGATAATAGAAGTTCTATGGACCCACAAAGTACATCCAAACTAATACTACTAATTACTCCACTCAATAAAGAGTAATCCCAACATAGAGTATTATCTAAGATAATAAGACATTCTTTAAGAGACAATCCCAATAACATAGATGGGGCCATCTTTCATAAATCAATGGATTATTATTATTCCCTCCGTCCCATATTGTTTGAAGCAAAGAAAAAACTATTATTTTTTAAGAAAAAAGTAAATAATGATAATAAATGAATAGAAAGAATGAATAGAGTGGTTTAATTTAAAAGATAGTTAAAATGTATGAATAAGATTAAAAAAAGTGGTGGACCATAGTCCAAAAATAGAAATGATGCAAATTAAGAAGGATAAACTAAAATAAAAAATGCTGCAAATTAAATGGGACGGAGGGCTTATTATTATTATTATTATAGGCTAAACTGAGTGAGAGAGAGCTGAGTTATATGAGAATCAAACATAGTTATTTAAATGAAAAATGCGTTACTTACTCTAACTATGATCAAATACGATATTAGGAGACTGGAAGTATTATATTATTTTAAGATGAGTGAGGACAATAAACTCTTATCAACAACTACACTGAGATTAGAGAATCATGCTTAGAATTTATTCCACACAGATTAAAATTTTGGGAAAATTACATTAAAAACTCTGAACTATTCGTGGTTTAAAATTTAAACATAAAACTCCAAATAATTGATTATTATTTCAAACTCCTAACTTTAGGCCCATTTTATATTTAAAGTCCAAGATAACTTATAACCGGATAAATTGGTTTTAGTTGAGAAGTAGAGGGACCTAATTATATTTATCAATCACCTCACCCCTGTGACCTTACACGACCCTTCACGTACCTTCCCATTTTAGCAAAATGATAACCGGTTAAACAGGTTATAAAATTGTACCGGTGCTTTAAATTTAAAATGGATCCAAAGTTGCGAGTTTTGAATAATAATCAATAGTTGGAAGTTTTATATCCAAATCACGAATAGTTGGGAGTTTTAAATGTAATTTTCCCTAAAATTTTTTGGGAAAAATGAAAATTTTTTTTTTGGGTAAATCATAGATATTAATTGTTGATAGCAAAATGTACCCATATTATATATATAATTAATCTCCTCATCATTACATATTTGTTATCCACACAAAACCCATCATACACTCAAATTGTACTAATAGATAGACAACTAATAGTAATATAGACGTATAGCCATACATTATTCCACCAACTATAGATAGTTTTCTAAAATGATTCCTAAATTATTTACAAAATCTATTAAAAAAAACCCTTAAAATAAAATTGTATTTTCTCTTTGATTAGACCTAATTTCAAAATAATAGTATAAGATTGACCAATTACACTTACTTATTGACCAAGAGTGAATCCGAAATACTCAGTATAAAGTTGCCCGACGATCACTCATCTTCAAGCCAAGAACGTCGATATTAGTATAAGATGGGACGAATATATATTCACCTATACATATTCAATATTAATAGAATTTTCAATCAAATAATATGAATCATAATCTAGGCAGATCCGAGCCTAAATTCCTAACAACTCTGTTGGGACCCAACTTTAACAATGGTATCCCACAACCTTTCAATCTCACCATACACATCATCGGTAGGCAGCAAAAACCTACAACAAGGGCAAGTGTTTCTTTTATTAAGCCAAGGCAATACACACATCCAATGAAACAAATGTTGGCAAGGCAATTTACAAACATCCCTTCCTTGTTTCATTTCCTCTTTACAAATCACACACTCCAATCCATTTATAGAAACCTCCATGGAGGGTAGTGCCACCACGGTTTCCGCCGCAGTGGCCACCTCTTTTCCTTCATTGCCACACCCTTTAGACCCAACAAATCTCCTACATTTTACTATCAAATCAATGTAAGCTCCAAGAGTTTGGTAAGGAGTGATTGTAAGAGTCGATAAACTTAATATGGTATCAGAGCCAGACTTATAATGTTGTAAGGTTTTTTGCCAATGCGTAGGGTGTGTGTCTAAGATTGTTGGGTGGTGTTGACGAACTTCACAAAAGAATAAGAGTAAGAGAACCGAATCGAGATCGCAAAGTCGAACTCGATTCGAGGTTGAGGAAGGGGAGGAGGAGGAAAAGAAGGGTGTAAGGAGGCGGAGGAAGGAGAGGAGGTGGCGAGCAATGAGGAGGTATTTTTGAGGGAGGGAAAGGGAGTAAAGATGGTTTAAGGTGTGTATGAAAAGGGGTGGAGAAGTTAGGAGGGTAGCAAGGTGGTGGTTATGGCGGTGGAAAGTGGAAGAAAGGGAGTGTGAAAGGGTGGAAAGTTGTGATGAAGAAAGTGCAGAAAGGGCATCCATGATTATGGATTGGGTTGTAGATGGGTGGTCATTCATGATTGTTTATGTAATGGAATGTAATCTAACTTTTTTTTATAGTGGGGAATAATGTTGTGTGTAAATGAAGGAATTGATGTATGATACTTTATATATTGGTATTGTGGAATTGATTGGGGCCTTTAGATTTGGTAAGTTTGACTCTTTTGGTTACTTTCATGGTCCCACAAGACAATTTAAGAGCATTTGTAGGGGTGAGATTTTGTTAGAATATATTTCTCGGAGATGGAATAGTTGATCAATATTAGTAATGAGATTTGTGGGGGTGCATTTGTAGGTGGGGTGATTTTATTTAGTAAGTTAAATACAAGTTTTAATATAGTATTTATAAGAGGATGAGATATGTCGAAAATGATTTAAAATGTATGGAAAGGAATATGAAAAATTTATACAGGTTCAGATGGTTCAAAACTGTAATAAATAAAGAAGAAGAAATGATGCGGATAACCATTATAAATGATCTATTGGTTCAAGTAGTCGAACTCAATCTTTTATGATTAAGATTTTATCATACTTGTTGTAAAAATAATACTCATTTCATTTTATTAAAAATTTATCTTTCTACAGTGTGTAATTCACTTTTAATCTTGAGTAATGTTTTTGATCATTTTGGATTAATTTATCTTACATGGGTCACTATCTACGTGATATCCACTCTTTATCTCAATTAACTCTTACACAAAAACAGACGAGGTTATTATTGACCTTATGATATCATCACACTTTATCTCAATTAATTTATCTTTTATGATCATCGCTTTTTTCCTTCTTCTCACTGATGATCCTTGAATCACTTTCCTCTTAATTCATATAATAAAAAATCATGTACATACTTCCTATGTCCCTTATAATCGTTAATGTTAATTGAAAAAACTATAACGTTAAAAAGTCAATTGCAGCAATTTCAATAGAACATAGAAATAATATCGAGATTAATAAATATAACATCAAGTAGAAAATGAAGCAAAAAAGCAAATAATTTAGACATAGCTTGATGAAGACAATGATCCAACAAGATGCATGAAAGAATGGTAGTGTATAAAAACATTGCACAAAAAGCTAAGGTAGGTAAGTAAGGATTGTAATATGCACAGAATGCAATACATTGTAATATGCATTTGGATTTGTTAAACAAGGATTGTGGATCACAATGTAGCAATTGGCAATTAGCATATGCATGCATATGAACATATGATTTCTTCACATTATCCAATTAGCTAACCTTCTCCATTCATCTACATACTAATTTGTTCATAAATTATTGTAAAATCTTGACGTATTCATTCGCGTCATCGAGTTAATTTTGGGTCAGGTGTTTCGGGTCGGTTCAAAATCGGATTTTTTTCATAAATAGGTAAAGGACCTTCCCGGTATCCCACACAAGACAGGGTCCACGTGGGGTTTTTTTTTTCTTGAAAGTTGCGGACAAATCATACCTGTACTCCCAACGAGGGAGTAAATTGAGATGATGCGCACAGTCAAGAAAACCCCTAATTGATACCTGTGCCCAGTAGGGGTCGAACCTCAAACCTTCTGCTCCACATGCAGATGCTCTATCTATTGAGCCACAGGAGCTTTTGGTTAAATCGGGTTCGGTTATAAAGTCGCGTGAATATCGGATTGTAGGTTGTAAAATTAATAGAGTAATGATTTATATACATGAACTTCTTGTCTCCTGCTTTCCTAACATTAACAAATAATTGCAATTTTGATGTGACTAACTTTGATTTTATTCATTTGGATTTCTTACAAGCGAGAAAAATTGGTGTTATGGTTTGCGTTAATTGAATTGGGTGTTTTTTGAGTTATCATATGCTTATTTAAAGCGTATTCGGCATAAAAATTTAATAAAAATTAAATAGTAAATGTTCGATTATACAACAATTTAAATAGCTTTCAGTAGTACACATTTTCAAAACATTATATCTTCTAGCGTTTTAAATTCAAATTTAGTGTTTTAGAATTTTTTTCTTAAAAATTTATATTTCAACCGCTACTAAGTACATAAAATTTAACCGATAAATTGATTGATATAAGATAGAGCTAGGGAGTGGTATCCTAGAGGGTTGAAATGCCCATATAGCTACACAATATTCAAATGAGATAGTCGAATCGTGAGACCATCTCTATCAGGCTAATCTTTATATATATTTTTAGTATATTAATATTAAAATGATTATTAGGAAAAAAGAGCTAATTATATATAGGTATTTAACACAACGTATGAACATAAATACAAAACTTGGTCGCTAAACCTTTTGATCTCAAAAAAAAAAAACACAAAACTTGGTCGCTAAACCTTTTGGGTTAAAGTGAGTTCCCTGCACCTATTTTTTGGCCCAATTATAAAGTTCAACTTGTTTCATTTGAAAAGATATCAAGCCCACTTAGTAATGATGCCACTCTCCCCAAGAGCAACTACAAGAGTATGAAACGGTCTCACTATCAGATGACATTAAAAGCGACTTTTACAAAAAAATGAGTATTTTAAAATTTGTAATGTTACTTTTAATATTTAAAAGAAAAAATTACCGTGAATAATACATTTTTTGTTAATTTTCTACAATGATACCAACTATTGATTAACCATGTCCATGAATAATACCAACTTAAAGGGGTGTTTTCCTAGAAAATTCTAACATGTTAAAAATCAAACTATAGATGATTATAAGACAAAAAAAATTGGTATATTAGTTAATTAAATAAAGTTGGTATTATTCTAGAAAAATACCCCTCTAAGTTGCATTGGTATTATTTATGGTTAATCAATAATTGATATTATTGTAGGAAAATTAACAAAAGATTGTATTATTCACGTTAATTAATTTTTCCTATTTAAAATGACGTGTTAAAAAAGTAAATAACTAGAGTAGGTATTTTAAGTACGAAAATGAATGTGTTAACTAATTTAGTTGGTCAATTATTTAGTTCAATTTAAGACTATTTAGACCGTTATAAATGAGAAAAGACTTTTATTCAATTTTATTATCTAAAAATACATTTTTCTTAGAGAAGAAGCTTTGTAATGGGATGTTCAAATCATTTAATAATTTTTTAATTCATGCTTTACCTTTAATTAAATTTAGTAGCCTTGGGTGGAATTAAAGATATTAACTTAATAAAATTCAATATCTCTATTATTAAATTTAAAATTTTTAATTTTGTAGAACCTAAACAATCACGAATTAGATTCCGTTGTATGCCATCTTGCAACAAGTAACCAAAGTTTTATGAAGGATGAAGCATCATGATCAATCAATTAAAAAAAAGCTATTTTTTAGAATAAAAGAAAATTCAATATAATTTAATGAAAATTGTTCTTATTTACTTGAGGGTCATTATAGATTATGAAATAGAAAATTTAAAAAACTTTGGTCAAATTTAAGCTCTAGTGTCATTACTTTCATTTGTCACAAAGCAGGGTCGTCCCTATAATGGACAAGGGGCTTGTGCCCCGGTCCCATCCTAAAAATTCGAAAAAAAACTTTAATATTCAATGGTTCGTTAGAGGTTTATAATAATATATTTAGTAATTAAGAGTCCATAACTAATATTATGTTTTGAGCGTTTTAAATCTTAAGGTCGCCATAGTAGAAAAGCTTACAATAAAGGCCAAATTGTCTAATTAGAACAATTGGATGAAACAAAATGTCCACCTAATGAGATTTCACCCTGAGTGGTAGAATTTTGGTGTGATCTCAAAGGAGAAGCTAGAGATGGAATGGGAGGAATTTGCAATAAGTCGAGTGTTCCTTCGAGCAATTCTACAACTCGAGTCATATTTGGTCGGGCCAATGGGTTGGTTTGTATGCACCATAAACTCACAACGACCATCTTCCTTTTGAGTACTGATTCCTCGTTGTTGTTTGTGGTGTCGATTTGATCGATCTCATCAACTTCCTCAAGTTGCTTGTATATCCAATGCGGAAAATACTGATCACTACTATGTTCAACTCTCGCATCAACATTTTTTCGACATCCAACCATTTCTAGAACCAACATTCCATAACTATAAACATCTGATTTGTGAGAAACTCCGCCAAAACTCTTCATGAAAACCTCAGGAGCAATGTACCCTATAGTTCCTCTGGCTTCCGACATTGATATTATGCTGTCCTTTTGTGGGCATATCTTAGCAAGACCGAAATCAGATATCTTGGGGCAATAGTTCTCGTCTAAAAGAATGTTTTGGGGCTTAATGTCGAAGTGTAAAATCCTCGTGTTGCACCCTTGGTGCAAGTACTCTAGTCCTCTTGCAATCCCAATTGCGATTTCAAACAAACTTTCCCACGAGAGTTGTTGATTGTTTTCGTCTATACCCCCATGTGTGAAATTTTCAAGAGATCCGCAAGGCATGTAGTCATATACAAGAGCGCGTTTTGAACCCTCGTAACAAAAGCCTAGGAGTTTCACAATGTTTTTATGATTGGTGTTTCCGATACTTGCAACTTCATTGATGAATTCCACCATATCGATATCTCGATTCGATGATCTCTTGAGAATTTTCACCGCCACTTGATCCCCACATTGTAGTTTTCCTTTGTATACAATACCAAAGCCTCCTTCACCCAGCTTGATTTTAAAGGAGTTTGTAAATCTCTTCAAATCTGCATAAGTATACCTCTTTGGACCAGGGGATCCATGTTGTTTCAACAATGTCTCAATATCTTTAGTTTTCTTGAGTAGGGATTTCATTCTTTTGTACATGAGGATTAGTACAATTAACATGCATATGCCTATTCGGATTCCTACGACACCACCTACAATGCGAAAGAAAAATTAATATAGGAGCTATCTTTACTAGCAGTACAACATAATTTGCTTTTAGTGGTATATATTTAACGACATTAAAATTAAATGTCGCTATTTCAAATTTCTTATAGTGTATATACAGGATTTAGTGATATTTATTAGACCCTTTACCTGCATATTAAAAAGTCACACTAAAGCTTTTCGCGACATAGAATCTAATGACATTTCTCACAAATGCCGCTATAGACTATAGTGACAATTACATAGAATCTGGTGGAACTTAAAACGAAAATCAATAATTATTACACTAAAAATATGAATTAATGGCATTTTTTTAATGCCACTATGTCGCAAAAAACTAAATTTGTTATAGTGTGGTAAGAGTAAGACCACAAGTTGTAAGAAAATAAGTCAGGACAATCCAAATAAGAAAATAAGTCTGACCTATAGTCGCATGGGGTTGCATATATATGTCTGACCTAAAATAAGCACTTTTTTCACATAGCACAAGTTTGGGGTTGTTCGCTAAACAACAAATAAAAAAGCTTAGTCAAAAAAGTCGATGCCTTTGTTCGAACAAAGAGTTGAAAGGAAAAACTTAAATGTCATAAATATAGTAGGGATGGATGATAGGAAATGATGAATTTACCGAGTATGATGAAGATGATCTTGAATTTGGTTAGACTATGTTCACGTCCTGCAAGAACTAATGATAAATATGATAACCCATTAAACACTCATTTGTTCATTGCAATTTGCCATGTTATAGTCAAAATGCCTTCACATAAGAAATTACAATGTAGTAAATTTAACGGAATACAGGAGCATACACTACCTAGACATAAATCGATCCCATTAAATATTTTTTTACAAAATTATTATAGGGGGAGGATCATATTAAGTTTTCGAAATCACACAATTGATCAACGCGGTAGAAAATAGATATTTTCCAAGTAGTAAATCTAATCTCAATAATAATAATAATAATAATTAATATAGTGGATATTGAATCTAGCTAGGTAGTTAACCCTATTTAGAACTTATCTAAACCAATGATAGGATATTTTTCGTAGCTAAAATCTTAGAATATTATATTGTATTATTTATCGACTGAAAGAATATAATATATTTAGAGATACAACAAAAAGCTTAAACTAATTTTGAAGCCTCAAGGTGAGAACGTTATATCTTCTATCTATTATTACTAGCTCAAACATGGCTTGAATTTATACATGACATGCTTGAGCGGGCGAGTGCATGATCGAATTTTAGTGGTCGGAGGAGCTCCAACTCAACTTATTATGCTTATGGTTGTGGCTATCGGGTTCTCATTCCTAAGTTATCTTATATATATACGTATAATTGATAGTAAAATTTTCTTACAAAATATGTAACAATCAGTTACAAGTATTTTAGAATAGATGCAATTATGTAGAATTAGAACATTAGAAAGGTTGACAAAGTTTAAACGGCAAATAATAAGATTATTACTTTGTATAGGCGTTTGATTCATAGGGAGATTACGATTTTGTGCAGCAAGAGAACCATTCGAAGAACTCAACTTGAAAATCTCCAATCCATTCAGCATGCATTCGTCATAACTAAAAACACAGAGCAACAGTTGACCATATTGCAAATTTGAAAACTAAATTTTATCTATATTGTGTTTTTACTTTGAAGAATTAATTAAAATATAAAAAAAACTTATTATTGTGTGACAAAGGTCTTAATTATCCTAATTTATTTATGACCATATATATATTTATGACAATAAATTTATGAAGAAAAATTAGACTCAATAGAAATCTCAAAAATTGAGTAAACATAAATAATCCCAACTCTTAGGGGTGCTTGCTAAAAATTCACCAAAAAAACCTTACATATTTAACAAATCACTTTCCATAAAAAATTTAAAAAGAAAATACAAAATTTTAAAAAAATAAAAAAAGAATCAAGTAGATTTATTTTTTATTTTAACCTTAAAGTTTTAATAGAAATTAACCAAAAAAATTCGGTCAACATTTGGGCAACAATGTTC
Source organism: Amaranthus cruentus (assembly GCA_019425755.1). NCBI lineage: Eukaryota > Viridiplantae > Streptophyta > Magnoliopsida > Caryophyllales > Amaranthaceae > Amaranthus > Amaranthus cruentus. The sequence continues at coordinate 15,296,689 of CM033466.1, forward strand.
TAGAATAAGTAAGCATTAAATTTAGTTAATCAAAAATTGCGATTATTGTAAGAAAATCAACCAAAAGTTGGATTATTTTATGTTCTTTTTCCAAATATATTTGTATTTATCATGAAAAATATCTTGGTTATATATTAATGAAAACAAATATGTGATTAATTATTTTTTCAATATGTGTCGTTGATTATATAATGATTAACTTACCTTGAGGTAGGATCGGAAATAAGTGTCACTGAAAGAAGATCTCTAGTTTTGACACTACCTATGGTAACACTACCTTCAAAGAGCGTAACGAAATCTAGATACATTGGAATGTTGATCCCACCACTTAGCGCAAAAACATCGATATCATGTGCGCCCATTTGATTGTTGATACTAACGTCGAAAACTCTTAGGCCAGTGAATATCTGCGAATCTAACTCGCAAAAATGGAGCCTCACAAGATAATTAAATCCAACATCGACCTCGAAAGACCATGTCAAATTTTGGTTTATCTTTGATTCTTGAAGATAATTTAATAGCATCCACCTCATTGTGAAGTACACCGACTCTGGCGCCGTATACGATGGTGTTGCAACTGTATATTTCAAGTTTGTGGATGTGGTATCGTTGTAGACCCCTGAGAAGTTTAGACCTTTACTGATCAAATACAACAACATAAAAATAATATTAATCGAACTCGAAATTAGTAAGCAAGTTTACCATCATATATGTACGAATCGTTATTAAATTATAAATTATAAATCGAAACCAGCAGCGGCGGCCGGCGGGTAAAGCACGGTGTAAATTGTCGAGAGTCGAGACCCGAGCATGGACAGAGGAAACTGAATAGTTATTAAATTATAAATTATAAATTATTAATCAAAATTCAAAAGGAAACAGAATAGGTAAATATTTCCTTTTTTTAATAGTTATTAATTACTATTTTTAAGTATTAATATAGTTAGAATTATCAATTATCACAGGTAAGTGTTGTAGCCTAGTAGTTTGGAGTATTGATATTTTACCAAAGATCATGAGTTCATGACCTTAGAACTACATTTCTGAATTTTTTTTTTTTTAATGGGGTTGCATATGCAACCCCAACACCCATGTTAGATCCGCCCCTGTGTACGATAGACTTACAAATCAAAAAATAGGACAAAAGGGATGAATAAACCAAATAGTTTTGGTGGGACATAAATATTAGTTTAGGTGGTAATAGGGGAAAAAATGAAAATTACCAACAAGATCCCCTACAACTTTTCTGTTGGTAAATTAGTTGAAAATATTACATTAAGGAGTCGTTTTGTTGACGCAGGAATTAATTTCCTATGGGAAGTTGTAATTCATTGGAATTTACTTCCTTTGTCAATTTTCTAAGAATTACTTAATATTGTTTGTTAGACAATAGGTATTTTCATTTCCTTGTAAGTAATTCATGGGAATTGTTAATGACAAAGGGGGTATATGGTAATCTAATTCCTATGTCTCATGGGAATTAACTTCCCTTGGATTTTATAATTCCTAGGAATTTTAGATTTTTTGGCAACCAAACAAATTAGCATAATACTATTTCCTAGGAACTTAAAATTCCAAGGGTAATAGTGGGTAACCAAACAAGCCCTAAATATATATATTTATTTATGTAATGTGATATATATTTTTTATTGTTTATGTTCAATATATGTTGTTTAAATTCGTATTTCATAATATTTCTTAGATTATATATGTTAGATACGAGTTTGTTATATTATAAATAATATTAATTGCTAGTATATTATTCTAATAGTAGGATTGTATTTGGCAATTAATCTAGAAATGATTGTATTTGGAGCTTAAAAATTTTCTTGCCTTCGATGGTTGTAAAACGTGTAATGCGTGAGATCAAGCTTAGAGTCCTAAGCTTGTATCCTAGATCTTCTAGTCTTGCTTCTCCTTGGTGTAAGCGTCTTTTGGAGTGTGTTTAAGCTCCTTTAGACCTTACTAAAAGGTCATTTGTTTTGTGCTGTATTGCTTGGGTGGATTAATGAAATTCTTTTCTTTTTCCAAAAAATAAATTATAATAGTAGGATTGTGTAATGGAGGATTTGTTTAATGATAGAAGTTGGATGGACAAAAGACTTATTAATGGGGCATATAATATGATCAGAAATTAGATGTCCTTGTTAGAAGTACGAAAATCGTGTTGTTACAAGTTTGAATGAAGTTTGGATACATTTTAGCTATCACAAATTCACATATATATATATATATATATATATATATATATATATATATATATATATATATATATATATATATATATATATATATATATATATATATATATATATATATATATATATATATATATATATATATGTATTTGTTATATATTTAGCTACAATGCTCATACTAACATAATTTTGGAACTAATATATTTAGCTACAATGCTCATACTAACATAATCCCCTTTGTTGGTAATTTTTTAATTTGTTGTGAGGAATTAATTTTCAATATCAATCAATAAATTTTTATATTAAATGAAAAATAATTTTATACTTACAGCATGTAGTCATCGTCGCTACCGAGCCAAGTCCTGCCGTAAAGTTCGTCGTCTTGACTGGGACCCACAAAACCCCCACCAACGTTCAACCGGATAATATTTTCCATAGCTATTGATTCCGGAAAACTAAACGGGTTATAAAAATAATCTTGAAACTCACCCGTAAGATATGGAACAAAATTGGATTCAGAACGGTTAACGTACAACCCATCCGGCACAGATATAATCTCTAACCCGTTTATAAACCCGAACCCATCCGGATTACTTGGAGAGAAAGTTAGGTTTACACTCTTATTCCTGTGTACTCCTTCGTCCAAAGGGATGTAAATCTCTCTTAAAAGCCCGTTAGTTACCGGGGCGTTGGTATGGGCTTGTGCGTAAGCATTGGCCGAAACAAGATAAGAGCTAAAGTTATTTAGTATAATAAATCCATTAATGGTGAGTGAAAGGAAGGATAATTTTGTGTCCATTCCATCGTAAGATAAGTTTAAGGGTGGAAAGTAAAGGCGGACTAGTTTGGGCCCATATGTAGTAACGGGTATAGAATATGTAGTTGGGACCCGAAATATTCGGGCCACGTTATAAGGAGATGAGTACACTGCCTTGGCAGTGTTGTTGGCGGTGGTAGCATGCAGCGGTGCGAGGAGGAAATCCTGGTCGCTCCGCCAGATGCTATGACGACCATGATGATTTGGTGGTAGGCCAAAGTTGATGAATATGTGATCGGGTGGGTTGTAATATGGGGTTGTTGTAGGAAGGAGTAAGAAAAAGAAAGCAAGAAGTAAAGGGATCATGTGTGGATGATAATTATGATCTATGGTGGGAAAATGTTATTTGGAAATGGACTATGAGACTATCAATGTATCATATAAACTAATTAATTAATATAAAGTTTCCTCAAAAAAAAAATTTAATTAATATAAAGTATTTTTAGAGTCGTCGAATAAGAGTTATGGACTATATTTTTTATATTCAAACTGAAAACTGAATCAAAAAATGGATTTTAGCATAAAAGAAAATTCAACAACTTTATGCAACTTGTTCTTTTTTTTTGGATAGATTATACTTCCTCCGTTCCATTTTAGTTACACCATTGGGTTTGACACAATATTTAAGGGTTGTCAAATCAGTATGGTAAAAGTATAGATGATGTATGATTGATGGTGATATGTGAGGTAGAAATAAAAAAATTATTATAAATAGATAGTGGTTGTGACTTGTGGGTATATTAAATACTTAATGGGATGATGTATGATTGATGGTGATATGTGGTAGGAATAAAGTGAGGATAAAATAAGTAAATTATTTTTGCCAAAAATAGTAATGTTGCAAGTAATATGAAACTTCTAAAAACGGTAAGTGTTGCAAGTAAAATGAAACGGAGGAAGTAATTTAGAATAACGAAAAAGTTGCCCAACTTTAAGCGTTGATCTTGACTCTTTTCACCCTTTAAATTCCATCAATCCATATATTTTGGTTTGTGACTTAGTCCAAGTCTCCTCCCACTAAAGTCTTCTTCTTTTTTTGTTACTACTTATTACTAATAGTACTATATATCGCTATATTAATTTTATTTTTTTTGTTTATTTTTCATATTTCAATGAAAAATTAAATGTCAAATGATTTTAATTGTGAATTTTAAAGAATTATTAAAATTTAATTGATTAAATTAATTGTAAAGGTGATATTTAGGTTATCGTAAATAATAATAGTGGAGGCATTTTGGTCATTATTTGTTTGAACATGGGGTATTTAGGTAAAAAACATTAGCAATAAAGGAAATGAGACAATTGATGTGAATTTGCCAAATAAAGAAATGAGATAATTGAAAAGAATTAGAGGGAGTAATATTTAAAAAATATATATTGAGACGAATTTATCAAAATGTAGTATATTTTTTCATATAAATTAATAAAAATGTTTAATCAAAGTTAGATTCCAACATTCAATAATTTCAATTGAAAAGAATAATAAAGGATAGGGAGTAGTACTTCTAATAAACTGCAACTCAATAAGGCTTTATGATTACAACGATTTATAAATTAATGGAAAAACCATCAATAATATTCTACGTTTTCACTTATTTATTGCGAATAATTTCATATTTGGATTATTGTCTAATAATTACATATTTTCTCATAAATAGTGATTTCAATCACTACACCCGATCTCCTGAACCATCGCAACCCCATCCTTTCTTTTCCACACCGGGTAATATGTGTTAGAGTATATAACATATCCTGGGGCCTTAACCATTAGCTTAAGCTTTTGGTTGAGTTGGTTCCTTGACATGATATCAGAAGCCAACGTGACAAGAGATCACGAGTTCGAATCTCAACCACCCCTCATTTAAAGTGGAATAGTTAGCGTCAGGTATGAAGAGGGCATGTGCTGCATCCACGTTCTAGCCTAATGGGCTCTCGTGTGAGGGGGCATGTTTAGAGTATATAACATATCCTGAAGCCTTAAACATCAGCTTAAGCTTTTGGTTGAGTTGGTTCCTTGACAATATGCTTGGAGCAAATACACATTAAAAATGAGATTATCAGAAAAAAATTAATAAAAGAAACTATTCACAGCGTATGCGTGAATTATTGGATTTTTCCTTTAAATCAAACTATTATATATAGGGCTTGCAATTCGAACAGTTTAAAATAATTAAAATGCAAATGCGATTCAATAAATATATATAAGTTCCAATTTTAAACTGCAAACCACACTAAAACACTATTAATTACAATTTATTTTGACATAATTAAATTAATTATACCAAATTTTATATTTCTCAAGCAAGAAAAGATCTTTAAACAAAATTTGTTACGTGTTCATGAGGAAAAGTAGAAAAAAATATCAAAAAAATGAAATGGACCACACGGCACTTATGTATCTTACATTTAATGATATAAGTATTCATATTAAAAATACAAAACCATACCTTGAAATATTCAAAATACTAATTAACAAATTAACATATTATTTATTATCCTTAAAAAAATTTACAACAAAAATTTCATCTTATTTGTTTCATATACTCTTCTGAGATAAATAAGAAAGCCTATATTCACCGGTAACTTGAGCATGCTTCATGGAGAAACGGTCGCATACAACAATTTATAAATTTAACATTTTTTTTTCCTAGCCTTTAATTAATGTAGTGTAGCATTAGGGACAAGTATAAGAAATTTAGGTGCGAAATGATCAACTCAACTGTCATAATTGTTTGTGCTATGCTATAAAATTTAATAGTAATAAATTTGAACTAAATAATTTTGTCAGATTCTAAATAGCCACAAATTAGAGGCTTTAGAGCTGTGGGCCGTCTTGCAATAAATAACCAACGTTTTTATGAAGCATTATGATCAATCAATTATACAAAACTATTTTTTAGCATATAAGAAAACTAGATAATCCCCATGCGATGTACGGTTTTTTCATTTTGATGTAAAAAATAAATTAATTAAATAGGTCCGGCTTAATGTTACATTAATTCTAATTATTTTTTAATACTCATTTTATTAAATTCATAAAAATTAAAATTCAAACTTTTTTATAGTTATCATTCTAATAATGATAAAGCAGTGAGTCATTATAAATTGTATTTATAATAGAATTAGGATATAAGAAAATTCAACATAACTTGAATTAAATTATCTATTGAGTCTTGCCATTTATTTATGACGCCCATTCAATTGGATCGATCATTCTCAAGTCACATTTTGTCACTTAGCCCTAACAAGGTCATCCCACGTATGAGGGGCAAAAGGGGTATTATGGAATTGATTGGGGCCTTTAGATTTGGTAAGTTTGACTTTTTTGGTTACTCTCATGGCCTCACAAAGACAATATAAGAGCATTTGTAGGGGGTGAGATTTGGGCTGGAATTTTTAGACTCATTTTTATAAAAGACGGTCTCTAAAAAGAGCACATATATTGTTGAAGTACCCATGTATTACCCACATGTGAGTTGTCCCACATCGGAGAAAGAGAAGAGTATGCACCACTTTATATATTCAAGGAGTAACTCCTACTACAGCCGGTCTTGGCCGAGACCGTCTCAAGGTGAGACGGCCCAGCCCAAGAGAAATTGACTGCAATATATAAACTTCCTTTTTAAACCATAAACTTCCATATTCAAAATTCAGAAACTTCCCTAATCAAAACTGCAATACGCACCTAAAATAGGAAAGAATAATCCTGCAATTTCTCTCAATTTCATCACAATCTCTGCAAATTTCTTCATTCGTTTCAAGAAACTACTCAAGAATGGCTGCAATGGAGAATTTGATGAATGAATTTGAAATTGAAATGAGGCAACATGGAATACATAAACACACACATGTATAATCATTCACTTAACTCCTTCAATTTTGATGATAACTATCTATATAAATTATACAAAACAACAGAAAGAACTACATAAAAAACAAACATGCATTTTCACAACTTATCACTGTCAATAAATACCATATATATATATATCAATTGTTCACTTATCTTATATGGAATCTAGTTATACAAGCAAACATGGAATACATAAACAAAAACATCCATCACACATACATCAATTTTATGGAAAGATAAATGACCTAAGTTTCAGATCTATAACATATACATTTCATGTTAACCCTAACAATTATGGAGGTATAACTTACGGTCCCTCCGGAGTTGAAATTACTGCAATTTGTTCTTTCATTCTATTCCTCGACTGTTTAGCCTTCACAATAGAATTTTTTGAAGAATCAGACATCTTCTTTTTGATTTTACCACTGTTCTTTGATAGTCCTTGTTGCTTTACAATGGCTGCCAACGACAACTCCGAGTCCTGTTTATTACCTCGAGGCTTCACCATTGTTTATATTTCACAAAAACACTACAAAAACATGATAAACAGAGGAAAAAGACATCAAAATCAATAAATGTGTGAAATCAAAAAAACAAAAAAACGAAAAAGGAGAAACAATCAAGAACGAACGCGGAAATGATGAAGAAGAACATCAAAAATGACTAAACACACGACGATCACATCCAAAAAATAAAGATGTATTACCAAAAAAAAAGGAACAAGTCGTTACCAGTAAATTTTGAGGAAGAACGAAAATGCAGCAAGAACGAAAATGGAGGAAGAACGAAAATGGAGGAAGAAGAAGCAAGTAGGAAAATGGAGGAAGAAGAATCAAGAAGGAAAGTAAATTGATTTGAAGGTTGCAGTAATGGCAGTTTTCAAATCAGGAAGGAAGTTTAAAAGATTTCCAAAAAAAAAAAGAAAAAATGGAAAGTTGGAGGGAAACCCGCGCGTGTGCAGGCCACGCGCCTAATATTGGGCCGGCCCAATGTCCGTCTCACCTTGAGGCCGTCTCGACCAAGTTTTTGTGCTCCTACTATTACCAATTGGTTTTAGTAGTGAACCTTCTTTAGGTTTATGAATGGACTACTTCTCCTCCTCCTTGTTTGGGTTGCCCAGGCCCATTGTCTAAATTCTATCATGGTATCAGAGCCCGGTTTGTTGTTGGGCCTTTATACTGGGCATTTAATCTTACCACTGGTTAAGGGGCCTTGATTGGATGTTCATTCCCAATAGGTTTGTAACCCTTCTGGTGGGCTAAAATTCTAAGGACACTCACATGTGAGGGGGAGTGTTGAAGTACCCATGTATTACCCACATGTGAGTTGTCCCACATCGGAGAAAGAGAAGAGTATGCACCACTTTATATATTCAAGGAGTAACTCCTACTATTACCAATTGGTTTTAGTAGTGAACCTTCTTTGGGTTTATGATTGGACTACTTCTTCTCCTCCTTGTTTGGGTTGCCCAGGCCCATTGTCTAAATTCTATCATATATTATTATTAAAGTGATTATTAGAAAAAAGATATATATATATACATATATATATATATATACATATATATATATATATACATATATATATATATACATATATATATATATATAGCTATTTAACACTACGTATGAACATAAATACAAAACTTGGTCGCTAAACCTTTTGGGTTAAAATGAGTTCCATGCACCTATCTTTTGGCCCAATCATAAAGTTCAACTTGTTTCTTTTGAAAAGATATCAAGCCCACTTAATAATGATGCCACTCTCCCCAAAAAGCAACAAACCCATGTATAAAACGGTCTCACTATCAGATGGTATTAAAAGCGACTTTTAAAAAATAGGTATTTTAAAATTCAGCAGATTTTGGGTAAGACCGTCTTAGAATAAGACGCGGCCCAATATGGAGTCCATCAGCTTTTTTCCTTAATCTGTGCATTTTTCAATTTTGCTCTTAGAGGTATCAATTTTTACCTTAAATATATCAATTTTTCAAAATTGATATATTTAAGGTAAAAATGATACCTCTAAAGCAAAATAAAAATGCAATGATAAGAAAAAGCGATGACTCATATTGGTCGCTCTTATTCTAACGACGTCTCTAGCAAGTTTTTGTGTTTAAAATTTATAATGTTAGTTTTAATTTTTAAAATAATGTGTTAAAATATTAAACAACTAAAGTAAGTATTTTGAGTACGAAAATAAATGTGTTAACTAATTTAGTTGGTTAACTATTTAGTTCAATTTTAAATTGTTTTACGATTAGACCGATATAAATGAGAAAAGACTTTTATTTAATTTTATTTTCTAAAAATACATTTTTCTTATGGGATGTTCTAATTATTTAATAATTTATTTATTCATGCTTAACCTTTAATTGAATTTAGTAGCCTTGGGTTGAATTAAAGATAATTAACTTTATAAAATTCAATACCTCTAATATTAAATTTAAAATTTATTAATTTTGTAGAACCTAAACAATCACGAATTAGATTCCGTTGTATGCCATAACAAGTAACCAAAGTTTTATGAAGGATGAAGCATTATGATCAATCAATTAAAAAAGCTATTTTTTAGCATAAAAGAAAATTCAACATAATTTAATGAAAATTGTTCTTATTTACTTGAGGGTCATTATAGATTATGGCACTACAACATAATTTGCTTTTAGTGGGATATATTTAATGATATTTAATTTAAATGTCGCTATTTCAAATATCGTATAGTGTATATAGAGGATTAAGTAACATTTATTAGACCATTTAGCACTATATTAAAAAGTCATACTAAAGCTTTTAGCGACATAGGATCTAGTGACATTTCTCACAAATGCCACGATAGACTCTAGTGACAATTACATGTGCCACTAAAGACCAAATTAAATGTCGTTAAATCACTTTATGGTTTTACTGAAAATAAAACTTTGGTCAAATTTAAGCTCTAGTGTCACTACTTTCTTTTGTGACAAAGTAGGGTGGTCCCTATAATGGACAAGGGCCCATCCTAAAAATTTGAAAAAAATGCTTTAATTTTTAATAGTTAGGGGTCTATAATAATATATTTAGTAATTAAGAGTCCATAACTAATATTTCGTTCTGAGCGTTTTAAATCTTAAGGTCGCCATAGCAGAAAAGCTTACAATAGGCCAAATTGTCTAATTAGAACAATTGGATGAAACAAAAAGTCCACCTAATGAGATTTCACCCTGAGTGGTAGAATTTTGTGATCTCAAAGGAGAAGCTAGAGATGGAATGGGAGGAATTTGCAATAAGTCGAGTGTTCCTTCGAGCATTTCTACAACTCGAGTCATATTTGGTCGGGCCAATGGGCTGGTTTGTATGCACCATAAACTCACAACGACCATCTTCCTTTTGAGTATTGATCCCTCGTTTTTTGTGGTATCGATTTGATTGATCTCATCGACTTCCTCAAGTTGCTTGTATATCCAATGCGGAAAATACTGATCACTACTATGTTCAACTCTCGCATCAACATTTTTTCGACATCCAACCATTTCTAGAACCAACATTCCATAACTATAAACATCTGATTTGTGAGGAACTCCGCCAAAACTCTTCATGAAAACCTCAGGAGCAATGTACCCTATAGTTCCTCTGGCTTCCGACATTGATATTATGCTGTCTTTTTGTGGGCATATCTTAGCAAGACCGAAATCAGATATCTTTGGGCAATAGTTCTCGTCTAATAGTATGTTTTGGGGCTTAATGTCGAAGTGTAAATTCCTCGTGTTGCACCCTTGGTGCAAGTACTCTAGTCCTCTTGCAATCCCAATTGCGATTTCAAACAAACTTTCCCTCGAGAGTTGTTGATTGTTTTCGTCTCTACCCCCATGTGTGAACTTTTCAAGAGATCCGCAAGGCATGTAGTCATATACAAGAGCGCGTTTTGAACCCTCGTAGCAAAAGCCTATGAGTTTCACAATGTTTTTATGATTGGTGTTTCCGATACTTGCAACTTCATTGATGAATTCCACCATATCTATATCTCGATTCGATGATCTCTTGAGAATTTTCATCGCGACTTGATCCCCACAATGTAGTTTTTCTTTGTATACAATACCATTGTTGGCCCATTTGAGTTTTGATGATGACTAAACTATTATAAACAAACAAAATACTTTAGAGATTGTTTTGTAGGTCAAATATCCGATTGTCATAATCGTCGATGGTACCTAAAGAAGGTTGTGCAAAGAGCATTGTATGTTGAAGTCAAAGTCCAAGTCAAACAGTTGAGTCACATGGACCAGTTCCAGAATTGATAAAGCTGAAGACAGTCCAAATGGAGACAACGCGGTGTTCCCAGCGCAACCAGTCAGAGAAAGAGTCAATGAGAAATAAGGGAAATAAATTTTAGTTTTTATTTTTCTTGTACGGATGAAAAGATGACTTGCACAAGGGTTTTAATTGGCAATTAATAACTAATCACTTAAGAGAATAAAATATTTTAGATCCTATTTAATCTCCACCAAAATAGGAGTTACTAAAAATAGCCTAACCCTAACCATGTACTTGGAGTAACCTCCAAGTTTCTTGTCCAAGATTCCCACGTGTTGGTACAAGGGTTTATGGCCAAAATTATTCCAATGGGTATATAAATAGGACTTCATAACCGGCACAATTTGGAGAGAGACATTCATAAGAAAAATTTGTCTAGTGCCCATCTAGAATTTCGTGAGTTCTAAATCAAGAAGAGGAAACTTTAATTGCTTTTAATTGCCAATTAATTCCATTAATATTTCCTTGTGCTTTTCTTAGTTTTTCATCCAATTTTGAGAATTCTTTTGTAAGGGTTTTATTGAGTGTGTTAACTTAGACTTGGGGAAGTCTAAGGGGGAATTAGAGAATCTTGTGTAAAGAGAGAAGAGAAGTGAGAAGGAGAATTCAAGAAGGAGAAGTAGAATAGGCCTAGAGAAGAGAAGAGAAGTTTTATGTAATAAGAAGTGTAATTACATAAAATATCAATAAGAGAAGTTGAAATCCCTAGTGGGTCGTGGCTTTCTTTCTTTTAAGGCCAAGAAAGTTTTCCACGTTAAATCTTTGAGTTCTTTATATTTTCTCTTTATTGCTTTAAGTATTTTTCATTAAATAGATCCGCAAGAAACAGGGCGAAAAAAATACTACTAAAGGCGACACAACAATTCACCCCCCCTCTTGTTGCGTTCTATATCTCTAAGTGTTTCTACAACCATAGCCTCCTTCTCCTAGCTTGATTTTGAAGGAGTTTGTAATTCTCTTTAAATTTGCGTAAGTATACCTCTTTGGACCAAGGGATCCATCTTCTTTCAACAATATCTCAATATCTTTACTTTTCTTGATTAGCAAGCTCATTCTTTTGTGCATTAGGATTAGTACAATTAAAATGCCTATGCCAATTCCGATTCCTACAACAGCACCTACAATGCGAAAGAAAAATTAATATAGGAGCTAGCTTTACTAGCACTACAACATAATTTGCTTTTAGTGGGATATATTTAGCGACATTTATATTAAATGTTGCTATTTCAAATTTCTTAAATTGTATATAGAGGATTTAGTAATATTTATTAGACCCTTTTTTGCAAAAATATTAAAAAATCAAGCTTCAACCCTTTTTTTTACATGGGATCTAAAATGAATTTCTCACAAATGCCACTATAGACTATAGTGACAATTACATATGTCACT